>VZRE01004967.1:0-33214 GCA_013396775.1 Cephalopterus ornatus
GGAGTGGCTCCGCGCCTGGACCCGCCCCTGTGTTCTGCGGAGCCGAAGCCCCTCCCCAAAGGAACACCGCGATGAGGTTCCGCGTCCCGGTCCCCTCTCTGTGCCCGCTGCCGGGAGCGGGGGGGCCCCGCTCGGAGCAGCCTCGGTGTCTAGGTGTGCCCTGGGGCCCGGAGCGAGCCCTCGTATGTGCCCTTGACCCCTGGGCCCGGAGCCGGGCGTGGGGTTGGGGAGGAGGCTGTGCCGTGGTTCCTCGGGAGCGGGAGGCTCGGCCGACCTGGCCCACGTTTTACACATCTGACTCACGTTCTAGGACAGGAGAACAAAGGGTGACATTCCCAAGCCGCGAAATCCAGCCTTCCGCCCAGTTCTTGAAAATATTGGCTAAATTGGCTGGATTTCTCTTCGGTCCACTGCGCGGGTCACCAGGGATCCCCGTCCCTGATCCAAATCCCTGCTGCCGCAGCGCTGCCGTGACCCGCGCACGCGGTCCGGGACAGGAGCACGGCAGATATCCCACCCCATTCCGCCTGTGCCACAGCGAATGCAGATGGACCCCCTTCAGGCTGCGGCTGGAAGAGCCGAGCAGGGAGAGCTGCTCCGGCCCCCGAACGGGGGAAGCTCCTCTGCTTCCACGTCCCCTGTTCGTCCCAGGGCGGGCAGTGCCCCTCTGGGAAAGGCGGCAGCAGAACGAGGTGCTCCTCGTCCTCCCTCTGGAGGCAGCAAAAATCACCGGGGTTGGAAGAGCCCGAGGCGTTTAGCCGGTAGATCCTGTTTGCTGAACTGGTTCCCACCAGCGAAGAGGGCTCCGGCGGCCCAGCGCTTCCTTCTGCTCCTGAGTTTCGAGTCCTGAGCTCTCTTTGGTGTTCCTAGAAAAACAAAAGTGTGTCCGACTCTCCCTTCCTCGGTTCCTGTAACAAACCACCTCACCGTGGAGAACCTGTTCCTCTGAGCGAGACACCGAGCCCAGGGAAGGGGGGAATCTGGGAAAGTTAAAGAAAAGCTCAGGGTACTTGCTCGGGGATTCCTCCCGTCCCTGCCAGACCCAGGCAAGAGGCTCGGCACAAGCCTTCCGCACAGCCGCTGACCTGGGCCGGGTCTTGCTTTCTGTCAGCCGGATACCAACCTGTTCTTGTCATTGCCAGGACTGATTTCCCCTCTGCAGGGAAGGCCGGGGTTGCTTAATTCTGGTTGAGCCACTGCAGGGGGGCAGAGCTCTTGGCCAGGGTACAGCTCAGCCTTTTGCCTCCGAGGGGCTTGTAAGGGAAGTTACAGCGCCAGCTCCTCGTGTGCCCTCGGGCTCACAAGTCCCCAGCGGGGAGAGTTAATCACTGAGAAGGCTAAAAATAGCCCCGAACCTTCCGCAGACAGGAAGGTTCTGGTGTGTGCAGGGAGGGAAGCGCCTGACGCAAGGCTGAGCGATACCGGCAGTGCCTCGGCTTGTCTCTGGGTGGCTCTCAGGATTCCTGTGCCGAAACACGTCCCGGTGGATGTCCCGCGGGGCTTTCCCCGAGGTGCTGCCGGGCTGGATGTCCCTGCCTCGAGCAGGGAACAAAAGCGCCGTCACGGCTGTGGTAGTTAATGTGTCTGTAATTACACAAGGGGCTAGAGGTGTTATCCATCACCAACGAGGTGATGCCTCCTCCAAACACCCAAACTGGAATCCAAAGGACACACCAAGCCATATGCACATCCCCTGCACCCACCTCTGGCATTAAACCCCCCCAGTCGGGCTGGTGGGGCAGGGGCACTGAGAGGGGACAACAGGCCAACCCCCGGGTTACAAACCAGTTTCTACATCTGCTGGCCACTCGCAGGGGATTTCTCTGCCAAAAGGGGATTTGCTCTTACCTGGAAATCCAAGAGGAGGCTGCAGAAGCGTCCCCCAGAAGCCACTGCTCTGTCGCACCATCACAAATCCATTCCCACCCGGCACAGGGATGCCATCCCTTGGCACATGTGGCCAGTGGCTTCTGGAAAAGGCCTGGCTCTGCAGGACACCCACGCTCTGGCTTCCAGAGCATCCCAGTTTATACCCAGAGGTCCTCGGACAACTCACTGGCCAGTTTCTTCCCCCTGCAGCCCCACCCGGGGCTGTTTGTGGCTCCCCGTGCCCCAGCTCTGCCCCGTCACACGTGGTGTGAGGCGCAAAGCCCACAAAGGGAAACCCTGAGCGACACAGCCCGGCGCGGGGGGCGGAGGCGACACCGGAACCGAGCGCCCGTGCAGCCCAGAGCGCCAGCTCACCTCCCCGCGGGTGCTGCCCCGGCCCCCACCACCCCGTGCCAGGGCAGGATGGACGATTTGGGTAAGCTGGGCCACACCAGAGTCGGTCCTGCGGCCAGGCTTGGCGTGGGGTCATGCCTTCAGCGCCTGGGGGGAGCCTTGTCCTTCCTGTCCCTCAGGACCGGGTGGGGATGCTCTAAGGGGGCAGCAATGGGGGCAGCAGTGGGGCCACACTCCCTGCAGTGCCTCCTCCATCTCAGGGGACTGATGGGGTGGTTGAGCAAGAACTTGGTCAAAAATGGAGCACGCTTGAGAGCAGGAAATGGGCTGAGGCAGCGCTGCCATCCCGGGGCTGCAGCACGACCTCTGGGGGTGCTGGCAGCTGGCCCTGGCCTGGGGCAGGGAAGCAGCTGTGCCACGGGGAGGGGGGGCATTCCCTGTTTCCTGATGTGAGGGGTGGCCAGGGTGGTGAGATAGAATTGGGAAGAACAAGCTCTCGCCCCTTGCTGGGGGAAGCAGAACTCTGGGTGCATGGAACCCACCGAGTCTGAGCCCTCCCCTTCCAGGGCTCGTGCTGGCTGAAGTGAAGGGCTGGCAGATGTTCCTTGGCAGGCCAGGGATGGTGTGCAGGGGCAGGACCCTTTACCAGAGGTGCCCATTCTCCAGGAGGGCTGCAGGAATTGGTGGGCACATGCTGCACCAGGGATGGGGATGTGGGTACCCTCAGGGCACTGGCACCTGCCTGGCAGAACACGCTGGGACGCTCCTTTTGCTCCTGGGACTTTGGTAGTAGTACGAGACCTCCCGGGGGGGTGGCAGCAGGGTGAGCAGCCAGCGGATGTGGTGCCTGAGTGGAGTCTCTCCGTGCAGATGCTTTGCTGGCAGAACTGGAGCAGAGCTCCCTCCAGGGCTCCAAGGACCCTGTGTGGCAGGGACCGAGCTCCTGCCAGGATCCACCTGCCCCCCATGGCTCTGAGCCTCCTGCCTCTGCTGCCCCAAAGGTACAGAGGCCTCAGCACAGACCCCCTCAGCTCGTGGTGGAGCTGCCAGGGGAGCTTGGCTGCAAGGGTTTGTCCTCCCAGGTGCAGCTGCTGCCTCGGGCTCAGGCTCTGGGAAAGGATTTGGAGACACTGTACAGGTAAAAAACAGCCATGGGAGGGCAAAGCCATCTGGGGGTGCCCACTCATTGCTGGGATGTGCCATCTGGGGTCACCTCAATGCCCAAAAAACAGGTCCTTCTGCAAGCTGGGGCAGGTTGTATCCTGCATCCCTGCTGGGGTGAGGGCTGGGATACGTGTTCCCTGTGGTGGTCTCTGGGAAGGGACCGTGGTGGTGGGGCTGGAGGGGTCTCAATCCTGGAAGAAGTGGAAACCTCAGCACCACCGCCCTGTGCCGTGTCCAGCAGCCCCATCCCGGTCCCACAGCCCCCACCCACGGCGGCCGCCCAGCAGCTGGATGAGCTCCTGGCCGACCTGGGCCACATGCAGAGCAAGGTGAGCTTGGCCCTGGGGAAAGGGGGCTGGGGGCCTGACCTTCACCCAGCCCTCACCGTCCTGCTCCCTAGCAGCTGTCGGGGCAGGCAGCTGGGGTGCCCACAGAGCCCTCTCTGGACAACATGCTGGGCAGCCTCACCCGCGACCTGCAGGAGCTGGGCATCACGGCCACCCCCGCAGGGGTCTGCGCCAGCTGCCGCAAGCCCATCGCCGGCAAGGTGAGGCCCCCGCCGCCGTCCCGGCACCCCCCTCTCCCCTCAGCATCCCCCCGGGGCCGCCCTCAGCCTCCCCCTGCCTCCTCACAGGTGCTCACAGCCCTGGGCAAAACCTGGCACCCCGAGCACTTCACCTGTGCCCGCTGCGGGCAGGGGCTGGACAGCCAGCCCTTCTTCGAGCAGGGCGGGCGGGCGTTCTGCGAGGAGGACTACCACCAGGCCTTCTCCCCCTGCTGCGCCTACTGTGCCGGCTCCATCCGCGAGGTAAACCCCCCCTGTGCTCCCACACGGGGCACCCCCCGCCACCGCCGGCCGCCTCACCTCACCTGTTCCTGCAGAAAGTCCTCACGGCCTTGGACCAGACCTGGCACCCCGAGCATTTCTTCTGTGCCCACTGTGGGAAGGTCTTCGGGGACGAGGGTATGTGCCAGGGGGCAGGTGTGGGAGGCCTGTCCCCACCCCAGGTAGCCCCTGCCCTCGCACCCCTTGTCCCATCTGACATCCCTCCATGGTCTTTCCCTTGCCTCCTACTCTGGGCAAGGCCACGTCCACGCCCCGCTGCCCACCCCCGGTGGGTGCCCATCGCCATCCCCTCTCCGCAGGGTTCCTGGAGCGGAACGGGAAGCCCTACTGCCGCCAGGACTTCCTGGCCATGTTCGCCCCCAAATGCCAGGGCTGCGAGCGCCCGGTCACGGACAATTACCTGTCGGCCCTGCAGGGCGTGTGGCACCCCGAGTGCTTTGTGTGCACGGTGAGTGGGCGGCGGGGCGGCGGGGCCGTGCCCGTTCCTGGGGCCGTGCCAGCCTTTCCCGGTCTCCTTCCCCCAGGAATGCCTGAGCGGCTTCGCCGGCGGCTCCTTCTTCGAGCTGGACGGCCGGCCCTACTGCGAGCTGCACTTCCACCAGCGGCAGGGCACCATCTGCCACGGCTGCGGCCGCCCCGTCACCGGGCGCTGCATCACGGCCGCGGGGCGCAAGTACCACCCCGAGCACTTCGTCTGCACCTACTGCCTGGGCCGGCTGCAGAAGGGCACCTTCCGCGAGTGTGGGGACAAGATGTACTGCCAGGCCTGCCACGACAAGCTCTTCCTCTGACCTCCAGCCCGAGTGTCCCCAGCATGGTCCCCCCCAACCATCAACATCCCTGGCAACGTCCCTGCTGAGCCCAACATGCCTCATATTGTCCCGCCCAGCCTTGCTGGTGCCAGGCATCCCCAGGCACCATTCCTTGCCCACATCCCCGCAAGACATTCCTGGCATTGTCCCTGCCAAGCCGCGCTCACCCTGGGCATTTTCCCCCTGGACCCGAAGCAATAAAACACCCGCTCCTGCCCTTACTCTGCTCACTGGTGGCTTTGGGGACAAAGGTGCAAGGCAAGGCGGGAGGGCTGGGAAGTGTCACTCCTGGACAAGAAAGGCACCTTTGGGAGTCCTGGAAAAGGCCCTTGGTCCCAATAGCAAAGCCAGAAACACCAAGAGTGCAGCCTGGGGGGGCAGGCACACTGACACACTTTAAAAACTTTATTTATATAAAAAAATCATTTTGTTTTCAAAGCGTTACAAGAGTGTGCACAGGAATCAGACAAGGAACGGCTTGGTGCTTCCCCCTCCTCCCCTCCTAAGCCCCCCTCCCCAGTGGAGGAGAGGAGGGGGATGCTGTCTTTTTGGTTCATTTAGAATTAAAAATTAAAAAAGGAATTAGTGTTTTACATATTTAAAGGAAAAGAGAAGAGTTAGACCCCAGAACAAAACCCAACCGAGCTGAGGTGGGGCTGGAAGCAGGGAGGGCCCAGCTGGTGCTGGGGGAGGATTTGGGGCAGGAGCAAGGCACCAGCTCTGCCCCTGCCACCTCCCCACAGCCCTCCTGGGGGGAGCCCTAGGCTGGGAGGGCTCCTGCTCCAGTTTGCAGCCTCCTACAGAGACTTCCAGTTGCACAGGAAGCAGCAGGGCCCCCCAAAAGATCACAGCACGTCAATGTGCTCCAGCACCACAGCCAAGAGGAGGAGGAGGAGGAGCACATCCCAGCTCCCGTGGCAGCCCAGGCTCCCCAGGCCTGGATGGCAATGCCCTGAACCCTCTCAGTGAGGGCAGGGGGGCTGGGTTCCCCCCAGAAACAGGCTCCCAGCCCCACTGCAGACAGGGAAGGCTCCCAGTTGGGGAAGGGAAGAGTTCAGCCCTGCTGGAAGCCCAGGAAACTCCCCTTTCCCCGGGAAGCAGCCGGACAGTACGATTCAAACAGCTATTTCACAGTGGCAAAAGAAAGGCACGTGTCAAGAGAAAGTCAAGGGGGGCAGCGCCGTGGGGGTCCTGGCTCCAGCCGCCCGGCACAGTGCACCCCGAGCCCTCTCCCCAAAATCCTACCGCGTCTCCTCCCTCCGCAGGGACCCCTCGCCTCCCCCCGCCGGGAGGCCTGTCCCTCGCCCCAGCGCTGACCCTCTTCCCCACATAAGGATCCTCCTCACACAGGCACCGGGTGGGAGCCAGGGCCCCCCCATCCAGACCCCTCCGCAGGATCCAGAGCCACACCCCCCTTCCCACGCCCCCAAAGCCTCGTCTAGAGCAAAGCAAGAGAAGTTATTGCTGGTTGTCCTTCCTCTCACCCTCCCCACCACGGCTCCAGCCCCTGGACCCTGGTCCTGCAGCCCCCGGGGAGGAGGGATGTCTGTGTTGTCCCTGGGTTGAAGAGTGATTCCGCACAAAAAAAATACATCCTCTAGGCAACAAAACCAAACCAAAAGCACGGCGGCGGCAAGTGAGGTCCCAGTCCCTGTCCCTGCCGACGCCTTGCAGCAGGGGGAAGGCGTGGGAAAGAAGGCAGCTCCCGGTCAAGGCAGAGATCCGAGTTCCTTGTGCAGCATCCACGCCGGCTGATCCGGCAGAGTCAGGCAGGAAGGTTTTACCCCTCGGGAGGAAGGAGGTGGTGGAGGACGGGAGGAGGAGCTCTCAGTCGCGGTGTCCCGGAACGGGGAGGTGCAGAGGCCCAGAGGAGGCCGAGCGGCCCCAGGCTGCCCTGGGGAGCCGGCCCAGGCCTTTGGCTGGATGGTTGGCACAAGGAGTCCAGCAAAAATTCCAACAATAAGACAAGGTAAAAGTCGGTCCATTCCACCATGAAGAGTTATATATTTATATATATAATATATTATCAACCCAAACGGAGCGGAGGTGGGCAGGCCAGCTAGATCTTCTGCTGTGGAGAGAGAGGGAGAGGCGTTAGCAGGGCTGGGGCGGGAGCGAGCGGCGGAGGCGGCACCACAGCAGCAGCGATTGATTGGAGCAGGATTTGGCTGGCCAAGCACCCCTAACAGCACAGCAGGATCTGTCACCACTGTCAGATTGGGCAGGACACCGTGGGACATACCGACACGGGGGAAAGCACAGCAGCATCTTCCTCCGCCTCCTCTACCTCAGGCTGCGGCTCCTGCCCCTCCTCCTCCTGCTGCAGACACACGGGGGTTAGTAGGGGCGAGGGGGTGGAGGGGTGTTAGTTGTGGGAGCCCAGCTCTCCCCTCCTCCTGCCAGCCAGGACAGTGATATGGCATCTCCTGCACCCTTCCCTCGTCATGGTCAGCTGCTCACCATCAACGGTGCTGCCTTCACCGGCTCCATCTCCCCGAGGTCACCGGATCGCTCCAGTGTCCTGCTGTGGTCCCTCTCGTTGAGTGTGGAATAGTTGTCTGGAGCAGGAGAGGGGACAGTCAGCTGTGTCACCTCCAGGGAGGGCTGCCCCATCCCCACAGGAGATGCCCCCCTGGCCCTCCATACCGAGGGGGTGAGAGGCCCCCATTCCAATCCCTCTCCTACCTGGTCCCATGTTGCTCATCTGGATCTCCTCCCGGGAGGATTTCTTATCTGCAAGCACGGAAGAGCAGGTCAGGGACAGTCCCTGAGCCGTGGAGGAACTGCCACCTGCCCCAGTTGGGGGAGCCCAGGCCCAGCTGCAGCCACAGCTCTGTGACCCACAGACAGTACAGGACCTACCCGTGACAGCCCCAAGAAGCCACCTAAGGCCCGAACTGATGGTGATGGCCCTGTGTGAGCAGCTGTGGCTGCCAGGGAAGCCCGGGCTGAAGAGCAGGAAGGGGACAAAGGCCAGCTGCCCTGGGTACCCACAGGGCAGAGGGATGATGGGGGGCACAGGTGCTAAAGGCAGGCACGTACCTGTTTTTTGGTTCCTGTCGATGAGAGGCAAGGTGCTGTCATCAAATGAGTTGCCTCCCTGGGTCCGAGAGGCATTGCTTAGGTTCACCTGTAGGAACAAACAGTGACTCGTCACACCCTGGGCCCAGATGTCCCTTCCCCACTGGCACATCCCACCCCTCCAGCTCCAGGATGGACCCAGGAGCCCTCCCACAACCCCTGAGCAAGGGGCCCAAAGTAACCAAAGGGTGTTGGAGCCCCCACCACATCCCCATTAGAGCAAGGGGGCCCTGCCTGGACTGGGGCAGTGCCCAGAGCTCCAGGAAAATGGGTAGTCCCTGCTTTTGGGAAAGAAACTGAGCCCAGGAGAACTCTGTTCTTCAGCACTGCCAGAGCAGCGTTTAGGGTGACAAAATTCCTGCCTGTGGAGCCACATGCTGGTGTTGGACACAGGGTGTGACACTTCAGAGTGTCCTTAGCAGAGGCTTCCTGCTGGCCATCGGCTGAGGAACAGGCACATTCCCCCGAGGCACAGGAGACACCTCTGCAGGTGCCCAGTCCCACCAGCAAGGCCAAGGGCTGCAAACCAGTCCTGCTGAGCTCCAGGAACACCCTTCTCCCTGCTGCAGGACCCTACCTACTACCCCAGCCACCACAGGGCATCCCCACACCTGGAAATCTGACTTCTTCCAGCCTTCCTTCTCGAGGGGCTTCCGCAGCTCCTTGTAGCCCCAGATTGTCTGCAAGACGAGGGCGGCTGCTCGAACTTCTCTCTCTGAGCGGTTCCTAGGAAAAAGGGGAAGGAAGAGACGTTTGGAAACAGTCACAGCCCAGAGGAGGCTGCTGGAGAAGCCCCTCTCCACCCCCTGGTATTACCCTTTGAGCAGAGCCTACCCAGACTTGTTGATCAGCACCAGCTTCTCAATCCCCTGCGTTTCCCGCAGCTTCTTGGCGGCCTCGAGGTTGTCCACGATCACTTCATTGATGGTGTTGAGGATAGACACCACTGTGTCCTCAGACAGGTTTTTGGCAGGGGTCTGCTGGCCTCCAGGCAGGTTCTTCACTAGGTTGGGGATGGCATGTTTGCCTGGGAAGGGGAAAGAGCTGGGCATGAGCATGAAAGAACAGGACTGCTGGGAAAACCACCACGGAAGGTGACAGGCGACCCATTTTCTCCCTCTCCGCCGAGCTCAGCCCTCGCTGCGCCACAAGAGGAGCAGCAGGCAGAGGCTGGGCTGATCTGCGCCCACACACTCCCTCAGCAGAGCAGGACACTCCTGCCTGGCCCGGGTGGGCGTGCAGAGCGCGCCGTCCTCACCGATCAGCTCCTTGTTCCGCAGGTCCACGGCCAGGTTGCGCAGGGCACCGGACGCCGCCTTCACTACACGCTCGCTGTCGTGGCTCAGCAGGTCGGCGATGGCAGAGAGCCCCTTCTCCTGGCGCAGCGCCGAGCGGATGTACCGGCCGTACTGCGGGGCAGGGACAGCACCCCCGTGTCACCCGGGGCTGGGGGGGACAGCGCCCCTCACCACGGGCACAGGGGGGCCTGGTGCACCCACAGAGCCCACCCCCATCCCAAGGCCCCCCCACAGGCCTGGCAAGATTTCCCAGAGGGTCTCTGCATACACACCAAGGTAATGCAGGTTATCATCCTCATTCCCTGCCCCCAGGAGGGGAGGAATGGCAAGGAGCCACAGGCAGCTGGCAGTGAGCACAGAGCCCTTCACGGCACAGGGGGACCCCGTGCACACCCGAACTGTGCTGTGGGATGGTGGCTCCTGGGGCCATGCAAGAAGGGAACAGCCCGGAATGGCATCCACAGTCCCACAGCCCCCGCCACGGGTACTCCCGGCTCCCCAGGCCCCTTCCCGGGACAACACAGCCAGCCCCAGGGGCACTCACCGTCCAGCTGCCAGCGCACAGGTTCTGGATGGCTCCTGCCGAAGCCTCCAGGATGGCGGGAGTCTTGCTCTCCTTCAGGAGGGAGATGTATATCCGCACCACTTCTGGCTGGAA
This sequence comes from Cephalopterus ornatus, assembly GCA_013396775.1. NCBI lineage: Eukaryota > Metazoa > Chordata > Aves > Passeriformes > Cotingidae > Cephalopterus > Cephalopterus ornatus. Next base: position 10,084 of record VZRE01004967.1, read on the forward strand.
GAGGAGCTCATAGCCTGCCAGGAGAGCACGGGTAGGAAGCACTTACCCCAGGGATCCACCAGCACCTGACTCATCCAAAGGAGCACTGCTGGGCAGACGAGGCTGGAAGCTTCTACCCAGCCTCCCTGGAGGTAGGATACTCGGCATAGAGGGGCTGCCCCAGGGACCAGATTTGGGATCAGGGACACCACAGCTGCCACCCATGGACCTCCAACACACCACTGCAGCTCCAGAGGGATGTGGGCTGAGCTTGAGAAACATCCCAAGCTGTGCTCACCAATGTCCCTCACCCTCAGGGACTGAGGGCCCAGGCCCTCAGCACACAGGCAGGGGTCAGGCCTTCAAGCATCAACTCTTTTCCATGGCAACATGCCCAGAAGTGACTTGTAAAGCAGCACTAAGGCTGCAGTTTGTGGGTGCAAGGCCGGGTTTTCCATCTTGTCCTCAGCTGCCCTGAGGGATGGCCCCAAAGTCAGAGCAGGTGCTTTCTCAGGCTTCCACCAGAGATGGAAGCTGACTCTTCCCACGGCTCAGGTCAGCCTAAGGAGTCACTACCACCATGTATTTGAGCTTGCTCACAAGTTCAAGCCTGCCCTAAGTTTCCTTTGATACCTCTAGCTCAACTCTTTGTACTCCCAGGAGCACCGGGGTCCTCCTGGGTACCACAGGGTGCTTTGGGGGCAGCAGGAGCTGAACTCAAGCCCTGGACTAGTGCTCATTTCTTGGCCTGTGATCCACTGGCAGCAGGATGCTTGTCCCCAGAGGCTTTTTGGAATGACCCTTCCTCACGCTCACGCTGGAGAACACTAAAGGCACAGATTTTGGCTTTAAATCCTGCCTGTTCTTCATGCCCAGGAGAGAAGAGTGGGCAAGAGGGCAACTGTGCTGGAAGTCTGAGACCATCACAGAGGGCTGTGTCACTCAGAGGGCTGTCCCTCAGCCCCTGGGGCAATAGTTCCCTCTGAAGCCTGTCCTGAGCCAGCACTGAGCTCCTCTATTCACAAGCATCCTCACAACTGCTGGCACAGCTCGTAGTTTTAACAAGCCTTTGGGCAGCCAGGAACATTCCTGCTGCAAGACCAATCTCTGCCCATTGGAGAGCCTCACTAGGGGAAAAGCTGCCCTAACACCCACGGCCAATCATCCAAGAAACACACCTTTGGCTGGAGTTGTTCTTTTGGGAAAATCCACTGTGTCGGCACCAGGGTCTTCTGGGAGCTTTTTACCTTCAAAGGGCAAATGGAGAGGCGTGAGATTCCTCCTCTCCCCACCCACCTCAGCCCACCAGCTCTTTGCCACTTGCAGGAACAAGCCCAGAGGCTGAAGCTAAGCGACCAGCATGTCCCAGGAGGGGACACTGGGGGCATTAGCCACACTGCAGGCAGAACGTGCCCAGCAGGGGATGGTGGGGGGACAAAGAGAGCTGGAGAAAGCACCCAATCAAACCACAGAAAAAAGTAAAACCAAGAGCGCACTCACCTCTGGAGAACCACTCGTCTATTGGTGAGGCGGAGAGAAGGACAGGAGAGAGGGGAGGCAGGAGGGAGAGGTGCCGACAGCGTCATGGGGCAGGTCATTTGGCAAGAAAGCAAAGGGGAAGGGGAAGGGGCAACATGGGAGAAAAGGGAAGGCGTGGAGTTAGTGGACACGTACCCATCACCATCCCGCCACCAGAGACACCAAGCAGAGCTTGTGCCAAGCGCTTTGGGCAAGCCAAGCAGCAGCTCCCAGAGCCAGGGACCACTGTGCCTCCAGAGAAAGCGGCGGCTCAGGCTCCACACAAGATGCCCAAGTAGGAGTACAGCGACCCCAGACCACCCTCCAGACGCGCTGCAGCAGGGCTGTCTCTATCCCCACCCTCCCTGCTGCTGCTGGCCCACAAACCTTTGCCCTTCTTGGCGCCGAAGCAGCTCGCGGCGTGGGGCCCGGCGTTGTTGGCAGGCACCAGGGGAGTCTCCTGGTAGCGCTCGGCATGGGGGATCTCCCGGTGGACTTGGTAGGACAAGTTTCTCAGCAGGCACACACAGTTCTCCACCAGCTGGGGAGAGAACCAGAGTGTCTGACTGCGAGCAGCACCCCAAGTCTCCAAGCGAGGGCTCAGCACCCGGGAGGATGTGCAGCTTCATCCCAGGTGGATGAAGCACATCCCACCCCAAAGCTGGCACGACCAGTGCTGCAGGCACGAGCTCATACCCTGTGGGCCAAAAACATCTCTGCCATAAGCACAAAAGGGCCAAGGAGAGGCTCAAGGAAAATTCAAGCCAGCACCTCATCCAGGTAGATCAAGGAGCCCTGAGAGCCAGGGGACAGTGGTTTGGGGGTGAGTGACAACCAGACCCCTGCTGGAGGGCCAACATTCCTATCCCAAACTGCAGGGTGAGTGCCAGACTGGTCCAGCAGCGCCAGGTACACTCCACACAGGCTCTCCCTTCCCCGACACCAGTCCCACTGTGGTACCTTGCTGTCCGAGTCCTTCTGGCCGATCTCAGACTGCACGATGTAGATCAGGGCGTCCACCAGCCCATCACATTCCCGCAGCTTCCGACGGGCCTCGCTCCGCTCTGAGCTCACGTTCCTGGCAGGCAGGAGAGAACCGTCATGCAGGGACAGCTGAGGGCAAGAGAGGGGCAGCCCACACCCCACAGAGCTCAAGAGAGGAAAAGGCTCTTGAAGCTTCCCTCAATGAGGGAAACTGCTCCAAAATCAAGGTCTGCATCAGCAGTAGCTGTCTCCACAGAGCTCTGGCAGTCCCAGGAACAGCCAGGAAAGAGCACTGCAGCCCAAACTCAGGCTGGGGCTCTCCCATACCTAAGGCAGCCAGCGGTGTTGGTGAGCACTGACTCCCACTCGATATGGCGGGGTTTGGAGTCCTCGTTGGGCTCCCGCTCCCAGCCGGAGCGGGGAATGACCACCTCATCGGTCAGTGCGTGTAGTGCGTGATCCACGATGGCCATCTTGATGGAGTCGTGCGACGACAGGTTCCACAGCGTCCCTGCAACGCCACAAGCGCAAGGTGAGCGCTCGGACACTGACGCCAGACCTCGCCCACGGGGCCAGCCCGCCCTCCCCTGCCCGGAGCCATCACCTGTGATGACCTCGGTGAGGTCCATGTCATGGGCCTTCCGCAGCAGGCGCACCAGCGCGGGCACGCCGTCGCAGTTCTTGATGGCGATCTTGTTATCCTGGTCCTTGCCGAAGGAGATGTTCTTGAGGGCCCCGCAGGCACCGTAGTGCACCTCTTTCTTGGGGTGGTCCAGCAGCCCCACCAGCACGGGGATGCCCTTGAGCCGGCGCACCTCCGTCTTCACCTTGTCGTTGCGGTAGCACAGGTGCTGCAGGTAGGCGGCCGCGTTGGACTTGACGGCGTCCAGCCGGAAGCTCAGCATGGCTATGACTTCTGGCAGCTCCGGCTGGCGCCAGTTCCCCGGGGCTGGACCTCCCTTCCGCAGGCTGTCCAGGCTGGCCAGGCTGCCCCGCTCGTGCTGCGCCAGCGGGGCCCAGTAGTACCGGTCCGGGGCCACGTCATCCACCAGCATGTCTTCGTAACTCCTAGGGGAGAGGGCGGCGGGCGTCAGCACATGCCCAGACCTTGCTGGAGCTCCCTTTAAGCTCCTCGCTTATCCCCCTGGCAGCCTTGAAGGATTTGTTCCTACATCTATTCTGGAATTAGATCTGTTCCTCAGAATAAGTTCTGTCCCTTCAGACCGTAATTCCCTCTCGTTTCATCAACTAAGCTGTCCAGTTCTCACACTTTCCCAGCTTTTCAACCTATTTTGCGGATTCCATTTTTACACGTAGGCCCTAAATCAATCACTTTTACATCAGCTGGTTAGTGGTGGATTTATTTCTCTTTCCCCACCAAGTTTTCCACCTTATCTTCTACAGTCAGGGGCAGAAGGAATTGTTCACAGCCAGACCTTCAGGTCTGATTCAGGACTGAAAGAGGAGGAAGGAATTTCCAAGCCTTTTCATCACCTTTTCCTCCAACCCACCCTCCATCCCCTCCAACCCAGCAGAAGGGATGAAGCTGGATCCTGGTCTGATGTCTGTGGAGGCATAGGCAGCAGCCAGCCCTCTAGGCAGTGTGCTACTGCCCAAGGGACAGGCACCAAGAGACATCTGGGCTCCAGAGGTCAACCTCGCGGCTCCTGGCTCGGGCCCAGGGAAGAGCCGTGGTCCCACACCCTCATCCTGGCCAGGAGCAGCTCACTCTCAGACTGGCAGCACCGGGAATGAGCCCCAATAAGCACGTGGAAGCTCAAAGTGCAACTACTGCCCCCCATGCCAAGGTGACACTGAACACCCCAGAACATACACCTCACCACAAAATCCCAGATTCTCCCCTGTTTCTGCAGCCACTGCCGATATAATCCTTCCCCCAACCAGGCACAGGAATCCAGTGATTTCCAACAGAAAGAGATAGGAGGGGAGGACTCTCACCCTTGCTGTGCCAGAGCACTGAGGACACTCAGATAAGACCCAACGAGAGGTTTCCACCCTCCAGCTCACACCTGCCCCAGAGGCTGCTCAGCAACCTCCCAGATCAGGCACAGGCAGGGAAAGGCCTGACAAGATGGGTGGCAGGTCCTGCTCCCGCCACCACTTCCCTACCTGCAGCCTGTGGTACAGAACTTGCCAAAGCCACCAGACACAGCCACGTGCCAGTGCTGCCAGCAAGCCACTGACCACTTGCCAGCATGGCTGGCAGCCGATCCCACTCCCTTGCCAAGAAGCTCCTGTCCCACCATGAGCATCTCCAGGCAAGATGGGGCTGTCAGGGAGGGGAAGCACCCCCTTCCCTCCTCCACTGCAGAGGACCTCTGGGAACAGCCCCAGGGCAGGGACTGGTGCTCTCTTTGGCCGATGGCAGCCAGCACGAGCTGCATCCCTGGGCTCAGGGCACTCTTTGGCTCCCACGTTCCTGGCGAGCTGCCTCCCTGAAGGAAGTCATTAACAGCCAGGCCCCTGCTCAAGACAAACATCTCTGAGGCAGGGGGGACGCTGCTCTCCCTGTTCCCATTCCAGCGAGCTGGGCAGAGAGTGCGGATGGTAACTGAGAAGGTGGGGGACAAGCCAAGCTCAACAGCGCCTGGATTCCACAGATTGCTGTGATCTTTATCTGCCTGCCTGGGGAGAGAGAGCCGCCGGCCCAGGGGCCCACCAACCCATCCTTCATACCCGGCACTGCCCCCGCAGGACAAGCTGACATCTCCAACAGAGCTGTCCTTGGAAGTGGAACCTTCTTGCTCTGTCGGACCCAGGTCCCCAAGTCTCCCACCTGGCTGCAGCTCCCGTGCTTGGCTCCTGTAACTCCCCTCCTCCAGCACCTGGAGGGGCAGGAGCACAGACACCTTCCAGCCCAGCAAAGAGGGTTCATGGTCTCAAAGGCCACACAGGGAGGGCTGGGTCCCAGGCAGGGCACAGCCCAAGGAAGGTTTGCTGGCCAGAGCCAGGGTTGAACAGACCTGTGTAACTGCTCCTGCCCAAGATGCTCACTGAGGGGCGAGACGTGATGGCCATGTGCTCAAAACTGCCAGAGCTGGCCTCTCCCAGGCTGCCCGAGAAGGGAGAAGCCTGGAGCAGCCCTGCCTGCCCTCCTCCAGCCAGCACAAGGCTGCACAAAGCGAGGCAGCCGGGGAAATCCATCTGGGTGAGCAACCGCCCCGACTGGTTCAGCACAGCCCCGCAGCACTTGCGTTGGCACCAGCCACAAGGACAGACAAAGCTGCTCCTTCAGCAGCCAGGAGCCACCGTGGATTTACAGCTCCTAGATTTTGCAGACCTCCACAGGGGATGGCCAGAGCCTCCTCTCCCACAGGTTGCCTCTGGTTTATGGCCCAGGAGCTCAGGCAGCCTGCACTGAGCCTTACTTGCCTGGCTGGGCCCACCTTGGAGCACTCAGGAGGTGCACAACCATCCCAGCTTGCCAAGATCGTCCCCTCCCCATCTCCAGGACCCTGGCTCAGCCCTTTGCTCCATTCCTACCTCTCCACTCCTGGAGCCATCCCCCAGCACCTGCCCAAACCCTGCCTGACTGCCCGGCTGGGAGCAGAGAAGGGAGCAGTGCCTGTGTAGGAGACAGCTGGCACAGGAGACCTGCGGACAGGAGTCATGGCCCCAGGCAGGTGACATTCCTGGGTGCCTGGCAGGGCAGGAAGGACCACCGGGACCCTGCTCCAGCCCCCAAAGGCAGCACAGCAAGGCACAGCAGGTGCTCTGCAGCCAGGCTGGGGGAGCCGCCATCGCTGCAGACACACACGAGGGGAGAAAACGCTGCTGCTGCCAAACAGGTTGAGCAGCTTCTCCCGCCCTGCCCTGCAGCAGGGTCGGGCTGTGCAGGAACCAGGAACGCTCCTGGGGCACCGTGGGGCTGAGCCCTGCTCACCCCAGCCTGGGCTCAGCTCCCCTCCCTGAGGCTGCTCTCGGCTCGGGGAGAGCACGATCACGCGGCTGCTGCAACCTGCACAGCAGGGCGGTGATACAGTGGGATACTCCGGGCTGGAGCGCAGACAGACCAGCTAGGTGGCACAGAGGGAAGGGCCCGGAGCTACATCCAGCTGCCCAGTGGAACTCCTCGCTGCGGGAGGACCGGCTCAATTAGCACCAAGGCTTAACCGCCAATTAAGCAGACAATTAGAAGCGGATGCAAGTTTTCTCCTGCATGAGCCACCTGTGACTCAGCTCATGGTGTTGTGTCCACCATCCTCCCTCCTCCACGGAGGGTGAAGTTCGATGGACCTCACAGCACCCCCGGCAGCCCAGAGCGTCCTGCCACGTACCTGAGCCGCCGCCGAGCGTCCGAGGGGGTGCCTGCCCTCCTGGCCGTGCCGTAGTCAGACATGAGCCCGTAGTCCACATCCTCGAAGCCCACGCTGCGCTGGTCATCCTCCAGGCCGTATGGCTCGGGGTGGAAATGGTTGAGGTCCATGTTGCTGCCCCCGACACGCACCTGGGGCTGGGGGCCGTAGATGTCCTGGCGGCTGGGGGCCCGGTAGGTGTCCATGGAGGGACGGTAGCGCTCGTCAATGCGGGTGACGCGGGACAGGCTGCCGTAGCTGTGGTCGCTGCCCGGGTAGCCGTCCTCGTAGGGGCGGCCATAGCCGTCAGGGTAGTGGTAGTTGCGAGGGAGGGTGGCTGTGCCCGCCTGGCTCAGGTAGCTGCCAGGGCCCCCGTTGCCATTCTTGCGGAAGTTCCTGTCCATGGTTTGGACATAGTTGCTGGTGACGGGGGAGGTTTCCAAAGGGAGCCCGTCAGGCCCCACCGGCACCTGCTGCACTGTCCGCGTGGTCACGGTCTTCACCACTTTCTTCACCTGGAGGGGGTGACACGTGTGTAGGACACGCTCCCATAAGGGAACTCGCCACAGCCCTGCATCCCCAGATTCCCCTGCCGGCCCAGCACTTTACTTCAGGCACATCTCTCACCCCGTTTCAGCTCGTGGCACAGCAGGCTGGCAGGCACCAGGGCTGCAGCACCCCGGCCATTAGGGTCCCCAAACACGCTCTGTCCCACCACGCTCTCCCCCAGGCCTGTACCGTGGTCTCCGTACGCCGGGTTGTCCCATCATCTGATGTCTCCACAGACACGACTGACATGGCCCCTTCCGGGTCTTCCTCCATGGTGTACGTCTCCTCCACGATCTGGCCCGGGTCCTGCATCCTGGGGATTGTGCTGTACAAGAGGTGGCTGTGGTCCTGAGGGGAGAAAGCGACAAGACCTATCAGCAACCTGGACCTCACTGGAGTCCGCTGGATTAGAGATCTCTCTCCTCACAGGGAGCTCCGATATCCTCTTGGAAGGAGGTACAAGCAACCCCACACCCGAAGCCCCCTCAAGCCACGGTGGCCACGTTAGAAGCACAAACCACCCTCTTCCAGTTGGAATAGGGACACTGGAGCATTGTCCTGCACCCTCCCGCAGCAAGCAGGCTGCCCACAGCCAGAGGGACGAGCTCCCCTTACCTGTGGCCCGTTGAGCTTCAGATCTGAATACTTCTGCCTTTCCAGGTCAGCATCGCCCAAGAAACGTCCGTTCTGAAACACAGCAGGCCTGTTACCAGACTGAACTCCCACATATCCATCCATCCCTGCTTCCCTTCTGGGCTCCAAGCAGCCCATCTCCTGCACCTGACAGACACACCACACCACACCACCACACACCCTACGCGAGCTCCCAGGAGGGGAACACGCTCCTTGGGGGTCTGTGCCATGCGCAGCAAACCACCCCCACACCAGCCCGGGGAAGAGTGGGAGGACATGCCACTTAGCCCCCTCCAGACATCCCAGCTCTCCCACGATGCCCACACGCTCCTGACAGAATGGCCACGACACTTCCCTGCTCCCCAGCAGGGCCCTGGAGACCTTCCACATGTTCTGATGCAGGAGCCACCAGTGACACCCCAGAGGCCCCCCCGGGGCCAGAGGGAACCACACGGGCACTCGGCAGCTGATCACAGGGTGCTGCTGTTTGACACTTGCACTCCTCCTTCCTCTGCCCACCCTGCCCTGCCCCACACGGCTCTCCTGGCACCACCACCTTCCACCGCCGGAAAGACACCTGCCTCCTGCACAACACCACACACCAGCCCTCCGAGCACCCCTCTCCAAGGCTGAGCCTGAGAAAGTGAGAACAGGAGGCACCTCAAGCCAGGGCAGATGAAACCACATTTCCAGCCCCGTAGGGATGATCTCTCCCAGCCCCAGTCCGGCTGTGTGGGCACAGATCGAGACTCCAGGGACTTGCCCATCATCACGCAGAGGGAGACACAGATGCTCCTCCGCAGCAAACCCCAGCCTCTGCATTTCGGCCGCCCTCCAAGCGGCCAAGCAGGATGGGGAGCAGAGACGCCCAGGAACTGAGCACAGACAACCTCTGACTTTCACAAAACCAGACCAGAGCCCGCCTGGCATCAAAACCCTCCAGGCTGCCACCTCCTCCCCAGAAGAATCTGGCTGCCGAGGGACGTTGGCACACCCCCAGACCGACTGCAGTACACCAGTGTCACAAGACCAGCCGAGCCTTCCTCCTCCTCTTCCTGTATCCAGGGAGGGCCAAAGGCAGGAAGCTGCCCCCTCCGAGGCAGGACTGACACGGCCGGGAGGCTCCAGGAGCCTCTGCACCCACCTCTGGCGAGGGGGTGTTTTACCTGGTGCCGCCGGGTGAGCGTGCCGTTGGCCAAGCCCGGGCCGGCGTCCTGTGGGGAGACCCGGACTCGCTCCAGCTGGGCTGAGACATGGCGGCGTTCCTCCTCCAGGGCCCGGGTCAGCTTCTCGAACTGTGCCTCCTGCTCCTTGACAGAGGCAAGGATGCTGGCGGTCGACTCCACCTCCGAGTCGTCCATGGGTGCCGGGTGCCCAGGGCAGGCAGGGCGGGGGGCACGGGGAGGCACGAGCGGAGGCGGCTTGGAGTCAAGGTGAGGGGAGGAAAAGTGACCCAGAAGGGCAGGAGCCCCTCTCTTCACTGCACATGATTTGGGGGAGGAAAGGAGGAGAGAGAAGAGCGGTCAGAAGAGACTGATTTCATTAAGACAGATTCTCAGAACAAGGGAAAAACAAAAGAAAAAAACCTTATGGCATTAACACCCACTCCCACCCATCACCAGAGAGCTGGCAAGAGGGTCCTGGAGCAGCACAGCCCCGGGCAGGACTCGGATGCAAACTGCCCCAGCATTTAAGCTTGGAAAAGTGGCACTGTGGGGACAGAAGGTCCCCCAGCACACGAATCAGCGGGGGCTGAGCTGGGTTTGGAAGAGCTGCTGTGGGCTGAGGGGTTCTCTCTTCCCACAAGGGTCCTCCTCAGGCTGCAGGAAAACCTCAGGGGCAAGGAAAAGCTGCAGGCACAGTGCAGGAGGGGAGGGCACATCCCTGGGGCGGGGCAGGGCAGGGGACACTCCTGGAGAGTGAGAAGCGACCCACATCCCACTGCTTCCTTCAGCAAAGGGTGGAGGGAGAGGGCTGTGTCACTTATCTGCTCCCTCCTCCCTGGTGTGGGGAGACAGCCCTGGCTCCACAGCTCCTTCCTGCACAGGAAAGGGGATGAAATGGGACGGGATCCCCCTAAAGGGTACCCCATGAGCCCCCGTGACTGCTGCCAAAGCTCACCACCCTCCAGGCAGCAGCCCCCCAGGGGGGGTCCTGAGCCCGCAGACCTAGGGATGGGCATTGGCCTGGACCCCTCCAACACCCCCTCCCAAAGGAGAACAGCAAGCGAGCCATAATCAACATTTCGGTAGAGAAAGGCAATATTCTTCCATACAGACCTGTCAGAGGAGGAAGTTCAGGTTTGATTGGCAAAGGCACGGGACAGCCAGATCTAGACGCAGAGAGTCATGGGAGAAACAGCCCAGCCACCACAGTGAGGAAGCAGGAGGGAAGAGAGCTCTGCAGGGACAGCGGGAGCAGGTCAAAATCACATGTGGGAACCCCAAACGGAAGGTAAGGGCGGGCACAGAACCGGGAAAGGGGCGCCTCTCTCCCACCCCCTCCCCTCCGAGGGATGGACAGTGTCTGCGATGGCCGGCAGGGTGGCGAACGCTGCACTGCTCCCACGGCTCCATGGAGACCCCGGCTCCTCCGGCTGCTCCCAGCGGCCAGGGGAAGGGCAGAGGCGGAGAGGAGCAGCCGGGGCTCGGCCCTCCACCCCCCGCCCCGCGCAGCCCGGCCGAGTCCCTGCAAGCCCGAGAGGTTTTCCCAAACCCGCTGCAGTCACGGCAGGCGTGTGAGGACTCGCTCCAGCCAGGCAGCCAGCACAGAGACTGCTTTCCCACGCTCCCCAGCATCGGCTCTGCCCACTCCCCGGTGCCACTCTGCCGAGATCTCCCGCCGGCAGCATCCCCCCACTCCCGCCTGCCCCTTGCAGCCCCCTCGCCCCTCCAGAGCCTGCCTGCAGAACGTGCTGTCCCAAAGCCTCCCTTGGACACGGGCAGCCCTGGTGGCACCACCGCCACCACGGAGCCAAACGACACAGAGCAGATGTTTTCCGAGCGCTTTGGAAGGCACATGCAGCACGTTCCACCACCTGGTAGCCACCACCCTGTCATGTGCCTTCATCAATAACAAATCTATCGGTAAAAAAATGCCAGCCCCGCCATGGCCTGGGATGCTCTCTGGCCTGTCCAGATCCTGGGAAGGACGCAGCCCACTGCCCCGGCTCAGGAGCCCCAGCAAGCTTCTGGAGGCTCCCAGACGTGACTCCTTGCTCATGCACGCAGCTTTCCACCCCTCTCACCTTGCAACAGGTACGCCCGGAGGCTTTTTCAGCAGATCGACTCCCCGAGCCTTGTATGGAAATGCAAGGACGGCTCTGACCCTTCAGCTCACCTGCCCTGCGGATTTGCGAGATCCTCCAAATGAGAAGCCTCCCAAAACAGTGCTGACAACATCCCAGCTACCACCCCTGAGTCAAACACTCCCCATCTCTGGTGGGCTCCCCCCACCCCACTTCCAGCAGGGACACAGATCCTCTATAATCCGGGGCTCCCGGATGTCCCTGCCACAGAGGCCGACTGCCGGGAGGCTGCCCCAGCCAGAAGCCCCACTGGCTTGCTGGGATTCATTTCAGAGTGGTATTTCAGCAAGCCCTTTATAAGAGAGGAACAACCCCCTATGAAGAAGGGATTCTCCACAGGCACAGCCTTGCCCAGGCCGTGGTGCTTCCCAGCCTGCCCTCAACTGTCACGACGGAGAAGAGGTAGATTTTCGGGGTGCAGAAGGACAGAGGCAGCACCCTGACTTCCAGGGTGCCCCTGCTCTCGTGAACAGGCTGACGCTTGTGAGTGGCCTCAGTACTGAGCAGCAAGCGTGGACCAGCGGGGTCTGGCTCTGTGGGGAAGCACGGAGAGGAGAGAAGGGATGCCCAGCAGACCCGTGTGGCTGCCAGACAGGGCCCTCACAGCCAGCAAGGCCTCCCCAGCCCCAGGTCCCCACCTCTGCACCTTCCCTGGGAACAGGGCTGGGAAACGTGGACACTAACAATGAAACTCGCAGGGCTGTTAGGGCCCCAGATAAGGGGCCAGAGCAGCCGCGAGGCTGTTTCCTTCCCGTCCCTTCCACAGGGAGTAAACACTACAGCAGCGGAAGGAATGGGACAGGTCCCGCACCCCCCAGCTCTCCTGTCCCCTTGCACAAACACCCCTCCAGCCCTGGCAGGAGGAGCTGTGGGGGGATACACTGGCCCTCCCCTCCCCTTCGGGCCACCAGGTCACAGCAGAAACGTTTGGGAAGAGAAGGTGGACGAGGGGCTTTCGGGGGGGAGGTCTCTGTCCCATCGGGACAGCCAAAGCGGGGCTGGCTGTGCTCCCAGGCCGGGTGAGCCCACGGCTGACACGGGCCAGCAGATGCTCAGGAGGGGCCACCCGAGGGTCTCCCAGCAGGATCGTGTCAAGCAGAGGGGCAACAACTCTTGGGTGTCTGGGGCTGCCCTGCCTACACGGCTGTCACTCCTGCCCTGAGCACTGGGCACAGCTCCACGATGGGCAAGAGCTGCCAGCAGAACAGGGTCTCTCCCAGCTCTCCTCTGCCACCAGGGCACGCTACCTCCTTCATTCCAGCCACTCTCTTCATCGATCTGGGATTAAAGACATAATTACAGAGAGGCAGTGCCAGGCCCGGAGAGGTCAGCGAGCGCTGTCCCCGCAGACACAGCCAGCGCCGCCTCGGCTGGTACACAAACCCCAAACTCAGCCCTACACCCGCCCAGCTCTCAGAGAGCTGCCCCACGTCCCTCCCGGTGGCTCACAGGCCAGCAGCCAGGGACAGGGGCTTCCTGGGCACAGCACAGCCCCTCACCACATCCCAATGCCAGCTTGGGGCACTTGCTGGCCACCTCTGCAGCAGGACAGGGAGGGCAGGAAGGGGAGAGCCTCAGCCACGCAGCCAGTGAGCTGCTCGGGACAGTGCAAAGCCAAGTACGCCGGAACCCGCAAGGGTGAAATTCCAGGGATCGCTTTGCGCCCGTTCCCCCCTCCTCCCCCCCAGCCTCTGAAGATCCAACTACAGAGCATTCTTCCAGAGCCAGACCCTGACCGGCTCTGAGGACGGCTCATTAAAGCCTTTTCATCATGAGAGAGGCACTTGCTGACACACCCGTTACTTAAAAACCCCAGCAAGCCAAAAATATTTCGGCTGGCTCAGTTTAGGGCAAACCAAAAAGCCTAAAGACAAAGCACACCCTGAGCAGCTCCTGCCCTAGGGGCAGAACTCCCCTCTGTCCTCCCCCCAGCAACGAGGGGACCCCAGGGATCAACGCAGCGACCCAGAAAGCTTCACATCCAAACCCCCCTGGCCTTATCTCCAAACTCCCTGGTGTCAACCCCACACTGTGCTGTGCCCAGAGGTCCCAAAGCCAGAGTGGGTCTACTGGTGAGATGTCACCCCTGTGGAGCCTTGGAAGCAGAGCCTGCTTGTTGGCCAGGAGACAGCTGCCAGCCCACCTTGTGTGCACAGAGCTTCCCTCCTCAGAGGGACCCACCCTGATCTTCCTGGCTGGATTAAAAGCTTGATAATACCGGGACAGGCACCCTAAACCCTGAGCCCTCCAGAGCTCTTCCACTGGGGGCAGCTCTGGCATGGGATATTCTAAAAGCCCTTGCCCCAGCTTCTCCAGGGGAACTGCCTCCCCGCAGAACAAATCTTTTGCCTGGAAAAATAAGTTTCCAGGGCCAAACCGCAGACATTCCCACCTAGAGTTCACCTGCACCCTCCTCTGCCAGAGGATGGAGTCCAGGCCTTGAAGGCTCCCCACCAGGAGTGCTTCCCTGGAGTCAGCCACAGAAAGATTAACCCCAGGGCCCAGACTGAGCCAGCAGATGGGGAATTGTACTCCACAAGCCAGGGAAAATGGACAAGATCCGACAGATAAGACTCAGGCAGGAGGCTTGACAGGCAGCACCACTGCAGCGTGTGGGTGATGGATCTCCAGCACACAGCCCTCTGCTTGAGTCCTTCCAGTGACCTGCTCCAGCCCTGCTCCATGCCCCAAGTCCCCAAAGAGCTGTCACCCAATGCTCCTGGGATCCCTGGGGCTAAGGCCACTGCCTCAGCACGGAATACTCTGGGCAAAGTTCCACACAAGCGCCCACAAAGCCAGAATCACCTCTGCCCTGGCTCCCTGCTAAGGGACACACCAGCTGCTCACTCCCATCGTCCCACTGCCACCAGGGAGCGGGGACAGAGCTGCATCAGACCTCCCCTCTGCTTTACTGCTTGTTTGTGTCCCCCAGGCACCTGTCTGGCACGTGGCAAGGTTTGTCACCGTGGCCGGACAGCCCTGGCAGCCCCACCATGCTGTGAGGCATGAGCTGTATCAGAGGCAGGTCGGACTCAGCCCCTCTCCCAGGCTGGCTGAACCCCCGTGGGGGCTGCCAGGCCAACAAGAAGGGATGCACTGCCCGAGGAACTTGCTCCTGCTCCAACACGGTCCCCAATACCAACACGAAAAATGGCAACACCGCTCCTGTAACTGGCCTTTCCCTCTCAGTCTGAGGGGCTGAGAAGAGCCAGTTGGCTGCCCGCCCTCCAAAAGCTCTCAGCACTAGACCCCCATCCTCAAGAGAGAGAGGAAGCAACAAATTCTCCTGGTTCCAGTTGCCAATCACGATGCACTTAGGAAACACAGAGACTCCATCAATAATTCAAGCCTGCAGTTGTCCGAGCGCTTGCAGTGCACTTGCTCTGCACAGGCTCACAGCCCTGCTAATTCACCACAGGCTCCTGGTCACTCTCAATTACCTAAAAAATAAATGAACCGGCATCTTTGGCATCTTTCCCCGCCCCGAGCGCAGGGTCCAGGCTCAAACATCAGCCCTTGGACCTCAGCCTGCCCAAGGCAGCAGGCTCACCCCATCTCACCCTCTTCTGTGTCCAGCTCAGAGCACCCACAATCCCCGGGGCACAGGGGAACCAGGGCAGCTGATGGTGGGCAGTAGATCCCACATTCCTGCGAGGGTGATGGAGAGTTTTGGCTGTTTCTCTCCCACGCACAGGGGCAGGAAGGAGCCCACAGCCCCCTCTGCAGAGCAGCCCACCCACGAGGGACCCCGACCCAGGCTGACACATCCTCACTACCAGGCTGTGCGAGGCACCATGTTCCCACTCCCCAGTCTGCCCTGGCCCTGCCAGACCCCACTCCAGGGGAGAGGTTCCCCCACCTCCTGCCCCAGGCTCCAGCTGCCTCCTTGGGCCCTGGGAGAGCTCTTCCTGCTGGCAGGGCACAGAACACAGGCAGTGGGCTTTGGGCAGGCTGGCAGGTGGCCAGTGGCCCTTCCGGGGCAGGAGAGAGCTGCACTGGCAGCAGGTCAGACACCGCCTTGGGCACTCGCCTGCCCTGGAGCTGCCCTACCTTCCTCGGCAGGAGCTGTGTCCCCAGCGCCCAGCCCAGCAGGGGAACACCCAGGAGTGGCCACGGTGGGCAGGGAGCCGGCAGGGAGCCATTCTCCTCCGCCCATCACACCCAACTGGTTGGACTGGCAGCGGGATCGCCACCTAGCCTACCTCACCTGCCACCCCCAGCGCCAGGGACGAAGGCCACGTAGCCGGGATGGGTTGGGAAAGCCTCCCTCGGGAGAAGGGAGTCACCTGGAGATGCAAGCTGGGACGCAGATCGCACCTTATAAGGGAGCGGGCCGGGAGCCAGGGAGCAGGATGAGGAGGGAGCGATAAGGGCAGGGTGGGGCTGGGGGCAGGAAGCAGGAGCGCGGGTCGCTCCCCTGGCGAGGGCAGGGGGCTGGGATCAGAGATACCGATCGGGTCCACGGGACAGGCCTGGACACGGCCGGCGGTTGTGAAACACGGTGGGCAATCCTCTGGGGAAGGGATCCATCCCTGGCTGGGCTGAGGTCACCGGGCCAGTGCTGTCGGCCATCCCAGCAGGATGAAGAGCGAGGCAGCCGAGAACTGAGCAGCCGCAGGGTCAGCCACGGAGAGCCGGGATTGTTCTGCTGGTATTCCAGCAATCCTGCGGCAGGGCAGCTGTCCTCCCAGGCAAGCCAGGGGCCACTCGCCCCTCTCCAAGGAGCTCCTTCCCTCCTTGCGGGCCTGGGGCAAGACCTCCAGGCAAGCCGGGAAGCTGCTGACCCTGTGCACCGGCTGGACGGAGCAGGGGCACCACAGCAAGGGGAAGGGGGATGAGCTTCCCTCAGCACTTCTGGGGAGGAGAGGACTGCAGGAGGGCAGCCAAACCGCCGGGCTCCGGGCAGAGACTCTGTCCACCCGCAGCCACAGGGCTGGAGCCTTCCTGCCAGCAACATCCCGCTGCGTCCCACTGCCCGCCGATGCCCCAGCAGCCCTGCTCCCCTGGGTCCCCCACCCTGGGGACGGCAGTGGGCAGGGTCCCCGCCACCCCTGTGCACCAGCCCCACGGCTCACACCCCGGGGCCCAGGAGATTCACATGTCGGGAGCCCTGCAGCAGCACAAAGGCGGCTCTCTCCTCGCTGTGGGAATTCGCAGCTGAGCGCTCGGCAGGGACAAAGGGATTTCACAGGCACATCCCCAGCCGGCGGCCGGCCTCCCTCCCCCGGCGTCCCCGCTTCCTGTCACAGTAGCACCAGACCTCGGGGGCGCAGCAGCAAACAAACACCCAGCGCCGGATTCTGGGAACGGGGCCAGAGCATTCCCGGGGCAGGCCACGCTCCGGCAGCCAGCGGGCTCCTGCTTCACCCCAGCGGCTCCTGGGCCACGGCAGGGGGAGGCAGCGGCCCCCCGGCTCTGCTGCCCCAGCCCAAGGGGCAGCAGGTGAACCAGTGGGATCACAGGGCAGCCCCTGGCTCCTGGCTACACCCAAGGAACAGCAGCCACCTCGGTGTGGGGACATGAGCCGTCCCCACGGCCACGACCCCGGCGTTGGGCTGAAGGTTAACGTGGCCCCCCCCACCCCAGCTCCAGCCACACCAATGTCCCTGCCCTTCACCCGTTCCCCCACCCGCTGCCAGGCTCAGCTTTCCCATTCAGCTGCCTCTCTCCCGCAGGGAAAACAAACACAGCCCAGTGCTACAGAGATAAGCGCTGTGCTGGCAGAGTCCAGGGAGCAAAGTCCCTCTCAGTGAGACCCGAGGCTGGAGCTGCCTCCCCGAGCCAAGGGCATGGCAGACGAGAGAAGCTGCTCGGTCTACCCATCCCAGGAGCACATGAGTTCCTCCAGGGCTCACACATGCGCTGGCTGTCCCCAGGCAGAGAGGCCACAGCCCGGGGGCCAGCATTCCCAGCAGGATTAGGGGAAGCCTCCCTCCACCAGGCCATGGGCACAAGCACCCGCTGCCAGGCGTGCCAGCCCAGCACCTGGACACACGGATTTGGGCCCCCTTCCATGGCAGAGCCCTCTTCCCAAGGAAGCCATTTACGATCATTTCCTGTCCCCACACCTGCAGCCCCAGGGCCCAGCCCAGCCTCTGGTTACCTTGCTCCAACCGGTGGACAAAGGAGCAGGGCCTGAAGGCACAGGGGGAATCTCAACACCAGCAGCACGGGACCTGCATCTCTGGGCTTGGCACTATCCGCCTTCCCTGCAGGAACAAGCCACCAAGGACCCGTGACCAGGAATGGGGAGATGGGCCCCCCACTCATCCCAGGAACCCCATGTGGGGTCTCCCCGCCCAAGGGGGACCCTGAGGCAGACAGGGCGCCCTTCCCTCTGCCAGACCAGACACACTCCTCTCCCCTCCCCACGCTGAGCAAACAGGTGAAGGAGCATTTGGGGAGGGAGTGGCCAGGAGGGAATTGCCGAGATTAAGCCAAGCCAGCCCAAGGGAGTGGCCCAGGAGGAGTGGGACCCCCTGGCCCCCCCTCGGCCCAGCCAGCCCAGACTTCCCGAGCAGGTAGGGTGGCCACAGGCTGAGTCACAGCACAAACCACGCGGGGCTAGGCTAAACACCCTGGCTCTGTTCAGCATGACCTCATCAGGTGCCCGGCGCTCTTAATTGCAAGCCTGGAGATGGCTCCGAGGGCCCTGCCAAGAGCAGTAATGAATGGGTGAAGGAAAGCCACTGGAGAATCATCAGACAAGAGCCAGGGACTGAATCAGGGCTGGAGGTGGGGAAGGGGGGCTGAGGCAGGGTGACAGCAAGTCCCCCGGAGCTCTCCAAGGCCCTTCAGTGCCCACGGCCGTGCAGGAGTCAGCGCCCACAGGACACTGGCCGAGCAACGCTCAGAGGGACAGCAGGACTCCATCCCACCCCAGCCCCCTTCCCAATTGTTTGCTCCTCCAGCCCTCTCCCTGAGAAGCAGCTTCCCAGACTCCTGTGCGAGCCGAAGGGAAGGAAACCTGCGCTTCCTGGTCAGACGGAAGATGACATCGTGGCTTCCCTTTCCTGTAAGCTTCTAAACACGACGTCCTGCCAAGAGCCACTCCCCACTGCCCCTGGACCGCATGCAGACGAGCTAGAACCAGGCTGGGAATGCTAGGCACGGGCACCAACACCAGCCTCAGCCAGCTGTGCCAGCCAGGAGGTCAGCATGGCCCACCAGGAGACCAGATGTCTGGTCAGCTTGCTGCAAGCATCCTGCCTCTGGGGAACACATCCGAGGGTTCCTCGTCCATAGCGGTATCAGTTTCCTGGCCAGGGCTGGGAGCATCCTACTAGCAGAGGGCAGAAGGTGCTGTTTTTCCAACCCCCTGAGGATCTGGCTGGGCCCCAGAGATGGGCTGGTTACCTCCAAAGCTGTGGCAGCACCAACACCACAACCCCAGCACAACATCTGCCCCCTCAGACAGCTCTCCGGCCCCCCTCACACACCTCACCTTGTCTGCACAACTCCACCGTGCCCTCTGACACTCTGTTGCGTTGCCAAGGCTCCCAGGGGCAGGACAGGGCATCTCTGGGACGCCATAAGCCCCCCCACAGCTCTTGCTGATGCCAGAGCTTGGATTCCCAGGGCCATCCACCCACCCTGCCCAGGGCAGCTCCTCTCACTGCCGAAGGAAGGAGAAACGGAGAAGGGAAGTGAGTGGTTTTCCACCCAAGCCAGCTGCTGGAGACAGACCCTGGGCAGAGATCAGGGGAGAGCAGGTGTCTCCCTTTGCCTCACCAGCATGCTTTGGAGGGAAGCTCCCTCCTGCAGGTAAAAGCAGAGAAAAAAAGAGAAAAGAGAAAGGAAGGAGGGTACAGAGCCAGCTTGGAGCAGGCGGGCTCCCCACATCAGAGAGGATTTCTCCCAAAAACACCCCTGGGCTCTCCACCTCCTCCTGCTCAGACCCCAGTTAGCAGGAGGGGGACATCTCTCCCCCCCAGGGGGTGAGCCTGCCTGCCTGCAGCCGAGCCAAGCATGGCAAGCAGCAGCCCTGCGTGCAGCAACACGCCCGCAGGAATGCGTTACTCCACTGGGCAAGGGGCCTGCCAGCAGCATGCAAACACCCCCGGTGACCCACCCTTCCAGGTCGGAAAAACTCGTCTTTGCAGTTCCACACACTCTCTCCCACCCATGGCAGCTACCCACACGGGGCCCAGCGCCACCACCTCCCCCTTCCGACTTGGCCAGGACCGGAGCCGGGAGCGCCGGGAAGAAGCTGAGAGAGCTGGGGGCTCTTCTCGGAAGAGACCCACCCCAGCGCCACGCGAGAGAGGAAAACACACGGGCTGGGGACAGCGAGACGCCTTCCTCCCCCTGGACAGGGTGGGAACCAGTTCCCCATACTCATCCACACTGAGGCCACCCAACTCGCCTCAGGTAACCACTCTCCTACCCCCCAGGAGGTGCTTCTGCAGTGGCAAAAGCTGTGTGAGATGAAGGGAGAAGGGAGAGCTGCCCTCCTGCTGCCCACTCCCCCATGCTCCAGCTGCTTTCCCCCCGTGCCCGGTGCCCACAGCCCAGCCCTCGGGGACACAACAGAGGCAGGTACAGCTCAGGTGTGCCCAGGAGGGCTGGTGAACTTTGAGCAACGTTCGCTGTGACCGGGGCCAACGCCCAGAGGAGCAGGAACAGCCGGAGCCAGGCTGACAGCACAGGAACAGCTCCTACCCTCACGCGCACGAGCCCAGCACGGAGCTGCCACCGACACTAGCACATCCAGGGCCGCCTCGTACCAGCCCTGGAGCTGCAGATGTTTCCAGAGCACCACCACCAACCCCGACCAGGCTATAAGAGAGCCATTCCCAGGGCTTGGCGCCTACCCCAACTTGCCCAGACCTTTCCCAGCTGGAAGGCCAATCACACCTGGCCTGGACAAGCACCCCACTAAGGCTGCTCCTCTCCCAGGACACCTGCACACCCACGGACTGCCCACCTCAGAGCCACCTCGCCAAAGGCCAGGCCGCAGTGCCACAGCAGAACCCCCCCGCGCCATCACCACAAACATCTGGGCACAGAAACGCTCAAATCAAATACGGGGTGAAGGGCTCAGCCTGGGTCACGTCCCCAGGCCCACGCCGGCACGAGCCTCTTCGTGGTGGGTTAGAGCTCTGCAGTGCAAAGTCACCGTGGAGCTGCAGCACAAGGTTAGGGACATGGGGACAAGCTCCTGGGCACCCACCACTCTGCAGGAGCCAGCGTGGAGGCTGCCTGCAGGGCAGCAGGCACCAGTCCTCCCCACCTCAGTCCAAGGTCCATACACACCAGGCGTCCAACCTCTGCCAACCTCCAACCAGCAGCTGCTCTGGGCCCGGGAAATGCAGATGAAAGCAGAGGTGCCAGGCACCCTGGTTAAGGGTTGGCCCATCCTGGCACCACGCCTGGCAGCTTGTGTTCCTTAGTCACTGGTTTGCCCCCACACCCAGCAGCCACCTCATCTCACCCCTCCTCACACGGGCCACCACGAGGAAGGAATATTCCTCACACGGAGAAGTTGCTTCCTCCACAGGGAAAGGGGGACAGGAGGATCACACGGCACCCACTGTCACCCCAAAGCCCCCCACGGGGCTGAGGTTACACGGAACACGACAGAGCACACTAACCCACAGGTAACACCCCACATGCAGCAGTCACTGGACAGTGCAGAGGGACAGGCCTGTGCCAAACCAGCAGCCTTCCTGGTGGGAAGGAAGGCGGATTAGCAACAAGCACAAGACAGGCAGGAGCCAACGGACTCATCAGCTTGCTGCTGGGGGTTTCCAGCACCAGAACTGGCTCTAAGAAACCATTTCCTCCCCCAGACAGCCTCCTCAGATGACAAAAAGCAAAAGAGAAGATTGTGGCCACCTCGGAGAACTTGAGGACTTTGGTTGAGAGCCCGTAAATCCAACCCCTTTCCGACAGCCTCACGCTGAGGCACATTCCTGCGCTCCGTGCCAGAGGACAACCTCCTCCGCCGGCCAAGCCCTGTGTCACACACGGAGGAGTGCCTGAATCACCCAGGTTCGGGTTTTGTCATCACATCCAGGCAACACCTGTTGTCTTTCATTGACCCAAAGCAGCTCCAGGTTCCGCTTCACCCCTGTCAGTGAGGCGGGGATGGTGGGACAGCCACCATGCTGCAGAGACCCGGGATTTCAGAGCCAGGAGGGCTCTGTACTTCCCTGGAGACAACATCACCACAGTCTTGGGAAAGGGCTCTATCCTTGCCAGCACTAAATGAGAGACAGTTACGAGGGGTTGTTGGGAAGAGAAACCAAGAGCTTTACCCAGCACGCTCCCCTAAGGCCACAGACACTGGTGAGCTATTTCAAGAAGCCAACAGCCCTCCAGGCGCGATCCAAGCCACGCTATTATTTTCTGGGTGTCCTAAAGCCACCTCCAGTGCAGATACAATGGGCCAAGGCCTTATCTCCATGCCAGAGGCTGGAAGAGGGAAGAGATGAGAGGTAATCCAGGGACAGACGCTGGGCTCCGTGGTCTGGGCTGGACCATTCATCTGACTCCCAGCCCATCTTTAGGGAAGGGATGGCCTCAAGGGCTCCTCAGCCACAAAGATCAGGCTCTGACCTCCACGTCGGAAGGGAGGAGGCTCACTCCTCTGCGGCAGCCCAAGCAAGCCCAGCACGCTCCACTAAGCGAGCACTTTCATCCTCCCACCCCTTCCAGGAAGGCTCCGTGCAGGATTCCAGCACTGCTGCGCACGGCAAAGGACACTCAGAGTTTGCACACACAGTCTGGCCAAGCTTGGCCAAGGGGAGAGAGAACAGCTTCTTGAAATCTGCCTTTCTGCTGTTCACAAAGCATGAGCAAACACCCAACAGGTAAGGAACCTGCCTCAAGAATGCCCTGGGAGCAGGATGGAGCAGCAAGATAATCCTGGAGAAAGAAGTCTAACAGTTCCCCTGCCCAGGCTCTTCCTTCCCATCACATGGCTTCCCATGGACACTGCCCCAAACACCTGGCAGGAGCCCCAGCCCTGCAGACCTGCCAGTACAGGAGCTGCAGGAATCAGAGGCAGGAGAGCCTGGGAGTCTCCAGCCAGCCACTGACCCCACCTCGCCACATCCCGGAGAGCAGGCATGGTCTAGGAAGCTCCAAATGCACTCTGTGAGCACGGCCTGGAGGTGCTGTGCTGTCCACGCTTCCTGCAAAGCCGAGGACAAGCCTGTTCTCAACTCCACGCCAAGACCTGGGCAGCCAAGGCCAAAAGCATCCGCACAGCACGGGGGGGGCATCAGTGAAACCTTGGGCAGCTGTAGTTCTGTACCACCTCAAGGCTCCATGCACCCAGACACTCCCCTCTGGCTCACGGAGACCTGGGCAAGGCTGGGTACCACAGCAGCCTCCAGCCCCAACACTGGCTCCTCACCGGTGACACGACAGCTCAGGCCTCCCAGATAACGCCCTGCGAGCTCCACCATCACCGGCTCCCTGGAAAGGCAAGGGCACTGAGCCCTTGGCGAGGGAGGCACTCCAGGAGGTCCACCCCTCTCTCCAACAATCAGAGGAAGCTTTGTTGTCCGGGCTCCCTCGCCCAGAGCCCAGGGACATAACGGAGGTGCCCCACTTCCCTTCTGCCAGCCCGCGGGTGCCTCGCAGATGCCAGCAGCCCTCATGACTGAGAGCCACCCAAACTTTCTCACCCCAAGCTAAGTCTCCTCTCTGCAACGCTCCGAGGAGGCTCTCAGGAGCGCCCACGGTGCGGGGCCAAGTAACGCGGGAGGTCACCGACTCCTGGCACGACGGGCGCTGGGCAGGGGGAGAGGCAGCCGGGCTGTTCCTAAATGACAGGGTGGCCAAGGCAGGGCTCCGAACGAGCCGGCGGCCGAGCAGACCCCCGGGGCCAGCCGAG
>VZRE01004967.1:46010-56136 GCA_013396775.1 Cephalopterus ornatus
GAGCATCTGAGGCCTCGGGACAGGGTACCCAGAGGGGCACCTGGCACTCTCAGAACCCCGTGGTCCTGCTGCAGGTGGGACAGCAACACCCAGGACCTGCACTGGAGGCCCCACATCCCTCCTTTGGGAACGGGGACGAGGCTGGGGGGGCCCAGACCCCCGAGCAGGGAGTGGGCAGTTTCCTTNTAACTCGGAAAGAGAAAAAAAATAGAATCCGTAACAATAATAATAAAAAAAAGTATTCTGGTTTAAAAACAATCCGTTCCTACCACGCCAGGCGAGCGGGTGATTGCACAAGGCCCACAAGTGGCTGGCGCAGCCGAGGCGGTGGTGCCGGGGCTGCAGCCCCCCCTTCCCCTCCAGAGCCCCCCCGAGGGTGTGTGCCAGCCCCCCGTGGCCCAGGGGGTGGAGAAGGGGAAGGGCGGGGGGGCCGCTGGGCCGTGCCCCCGCCCGGCTCCCCCTGGAGTCCACAAGCGTCTGGCAGCGCGTCCCTGGGGGCCGCCGGGGAGGAGGGGAGGGGGCGAGCGGCTCTGCCCCTCATACCGAGATCTCGTAGGTGGTGCCCCCCACGCCCGACACCTTCTTGACGCCGCCGCGGGTGGGGCTGCTGAGGGGCACCGGGCCCGGCGGGGCCGAGCCCAGGCTCTTGGGCTGCCCGTTGGACTTGCTGTAGGCTGTTCTCATCTGCACCTCGTCCCTGCGGGGAAGGAAGGATGGATGGACGCGGGGTCAGGAGCGCAGACGGCTCGCCTCAGCCACAGCCCTGGCCCTCCCCAGGGACCCCCAGCCCACCCCAGCTCCCCAGGGGCCCGTGGAGGTGTGGGGGGCACCAACTCTCTTCTGGGAGGAGAAGGACTTCTCTTGCCCTCCCCAGGGACCCCCAGCACTCTCAGCCCAACTCCAGCTCCCGTGGGGTGACCAAGGAGGTGTGCGGGGCACCGGCTCTAGTTCTGGGAGGAGGATTTCCTTTGCCTTTCCTCAGGCAACCTGCAGCATCTCTCCCCGGGGAGGGGCATTTTGCCACCCCAGGGGGGTTGGAGGGGCACTGGGCAGAGGGGCACTGAGCAGCCACTTCCCTGCGGGGTGAGGGTCCCACCCCACAGACTCTGCTGTGCCTGTGCCATACTCACTTTGGTGCCAGTAAGGGCTGCAAGGCCACCTCCTCCGTCTCGGGGCCGCCCGCCTGCGAGGCTGATTTTTGGCTGCTGTAAGACACGGATTTGCCCAGGTGGGGGGTGGCGGGCTGGTCGGGGGAGCCCAGCGAGCGCACCCGCAGCGCCGGGGGGGGCTCGGGCTTCCCGAAGCGGGGCAGGGCCGGGCGGGTGAGCGGGTTCTTGCCCAGGGGCGAGCGCTTCGAATCGTCCGAGGAGGAGCTGGTACGGGGGGCATTGCTGGAGCCCGGCGTCGACTGGATGCCCGAGTCCGCCAGCCCCGCATCCTCCTCCCGGCCCGGGGCCGGCGGCTGCTGCAGTAGCTTCTCCCGCTCCTGGATGGAGGCCACGATGTGGCGGGAGAGATTGTCATAGCGCACGGGCGAGGGCTCGCGGGGCGCCGCGTGCTTGGGGGAGGTGGCGCCGGCGAAGCGGCCGTGCAGGTCGGTCTCTCGCTGCTGGGCAATGCGGGCCGACAGGAAGGGCGAGGTGTAGCCCACGGGCGGGTCGGGCTCCGGGCCTGCCTGCACCGACTCAAAGTCGGGGCTGTCGGAGGGCGTGAGCAGGCTGTCGTACGAGAGGCTGCCGTTGCGCGTCTGGTTCACCAGGCTCTTGTAGGAGGTGGAGGTGGTGCCCTCGGAGCGGATGGATTGGAGGTGGCCCGTCTCGAAGCCCGTGCCCTGCGCCGACTTGAGGCTGGAGGAGCGGGAACCGCTGGACAGGGGGTCAAAGTGGAAGCTCTTGCCGAAGGTGGGCGAGCGGAAGCTCTCGGGCTCCAGGCTTGGCTCCGAGCGGTAGCTGGGCTTGTGGCCGCTCTCGCAGATGGAGTTGGGCTCCTTCAGGCTGTTCACTCGGCTCAGCTGAGGGGCACAGGGACAGCAGTCACCCACGGAATGACAACAGGGTCCCTGCAGAGCGCTGGACACCCATCCCAAATCCTCCCCACACCAGGAACACCACGCCCTCGGGGTAGTCCTCCACACCGGGCCCAGCCTTACCTTGGCGCTGGTGGAGTGGGGCAGGGCTGCTGAGCTGCTGCTGCTGCTGTAGCCGGGCCGGTACTTGTACATGGTGGGAGTCGGGGGGCTGTCCTTGCCTAGCAGGCCGCTGTCTGCACCGGGAGAGAGGGGCACGCTCAGGGGGGCAGCGGCTCCCCGGGGCTGCGGGGAAGGAACGCGCCCAGCCCTGCCCTCCCTGCCCAAGAACCAGCTCCGAGCCTGGGGTGGACAGACCAGGGAGGGAGGGACAGGCTGGAGGGGAGGCGCAGTGGGGCGGGAGAGACGGAGCGGGATGAAGGGGTGTCCCCACAGCCACGTGTGTGGGGCTGGCACTTCCACGCCCCTGCAGCAGCCCCGGCTGGGTGACACCCTGGGGGGGTGCACTGCACGGGGGTGCCGGGGCGCTCCCCCCAGGGACACACACACACCACAGCCCTCGCTGGGCAGCGGGGCCGGGCGGTGGAGCCCAGCTGGGGCTGGGAAAGCTGTGGGGTCTCCAGCTGCTGCAGGAAGCAGCTGCCACAGGCTCTGCCCGTCACATCCCACCTCTGGCTGAGCCCATGCAGGAGCTGGCCAAGACGCGCTGTGCCGCCGAGCCGGGCCCGCCACCACTTCGCCTCCTCCCTGCGGCTCTGGGCAGCGCCACGCTGGCTCAGCCTTCCGGCTGTGAGCGTCCCGCAGGCTTCTCCAAGCACGAGGGGCCGCACAGAGCGGCCCGGGGAGTGCGCAGTGCTGAGGTGCTCCGGGTCTGCCCTGCAGCCTGTTAAAGCCGCCTACGGCCCTGGCTCCTGGCCTGCCTGGCACAGCCCTGGGCTCCCTTCCCAGCGGCTGCCGGGGCCCTGGTGCCCTCCTTACCCTCGGTGGTGGCCAGGGTTAAGTGTGTCCTCAGGCCCGTGTAGCGGCTGAGGTCGGGCTTAGGTGGGGGTGGCGGCTCGGCGTCTGCAGACTGGCTCTCCGTCACTTCCAGGCTCCCCTTGGACTGCAGAGACAAAGCGCAGGGTGGGTCAGAGGGGGCCGAGGCCTCAGCCCCCCCGGGCGGGCAGGGAGTGGGCAGTGGTGCTGGGGGCTCTCGCTGCCCCCCGGGCCATCCGACAGACCACGCGCTCGGGGCTGGCGCGTGTCCCAGGTGCTGGAAGTGCCAAGGAGGGAGGACCTCCAAAGGGTGCTGTGTGGGGAAGGATGGGACCAGGAAGGGCAAAGCCTCATGTGGCCACTGCCACATGGGAGTGACACGATTTCCGTCTCGTGGGGACACAGAACAAGATGACACAGAGGGGGACAAGGGACGTGACCAGGCTCACTCGGTTCTCTACTCACAGACGCAGGCTCGCACCCCTAGGCTCCATGGAGGGCCCCAGCACGGGCAGCGCTGGTCCCCACCTTCCTCACCTTCGTCCTCTTCAGCTCTGTCTGGATACCGTTGTCCATGATCTTGACGGTGATCTGACCATCCGACACCTCAGGCCGCAGGAAGGGGGGTCTCACCAGCACCGTCTGCTCGGCCTTCGGGCGCCCGAGGTACCTGGGGAGGGGGCGGGAGGAAGGTCACGGCCTGGTGGTTTCCCTGGGGACGCCAGGGCCAGGGGTGATAGGGGCCAGGGGAACCTGTGCTGCCTGGGCTCACCTGGGGGCCGGGGAGCTGCAGAGGACCCGGCTGACGTTCTTACAGCAACCGTTGGTGAAGGGGTTGACACCCCCACGGAACTTGCCCGTTACCTGTGGGGTAAAGGAGCGTCACAGCCTCGGGGCAGGTGGGGACCGCAGGGGGCTCAGGCCAGCCAGCCATGCCAGGGTTTGTCCAGCAGTCTCAGGACAATCTCCGAGGACAGAGATACTCAGAGATCCTCTCCCTTATCCTGGTCCCTGTTTAAGTGTTCGACTATACCCTGGAGGGGCAAAGGTCTCCCTGATTTTGCCTCCTGCCCCCCAGAAGTGCCTGCCCAGCTCCATCCTCTGGCAGCACCCCCAACCCCAGGCTGCCCCTCAGACAACCTGTGCTCTGCCCCTCCAGCTCAGGGGCCTCCCTTTGCCTCAATCCAGCCCATCCACATCCGCCCTGCTCCGGGGAGCCCCAAAACGTGTCCATAGGTGGCCTCGCCAGGGCCAGCAGCCCCCCGTAGCCCCACGGGCCTACCTGTTCGTTGGTAGTGCGGCCCCTGGCCACAAGCACCACGTGGAATCCCGTCAGGCCAGCAACGGGAATGAAGAACAGCCCGGCCACGCACATCACCACCATCCTGCCACAGCCAGCTAAGGAGGAGCCACAATCCCGCTCGGCACCGCGCCAACCCCGGCCCTCACCGCCCCCCGCTCGCCCCCACGGCCCGGGAGGATACGTGACGGCCATGCGGACGCCAGAGAGCTCCTCCACCTGGTACAGCACGTAGAGCAGCCCGAAGCCAAAGACCCCCATGATGTGCGTGGTCAGCGACAGCAGGAAGAGGAAGAAGTAGCGGTAGTTGCGCCGCCCGATGCAGTTGTTGACCCAGGGGCAGTGGTGGTCGAACTCCTGCAGGGGGTGGGAGGGGGTACGGTGAGGGGGTGCTGCCGGGGCTCCCTGCCCTGCCCTGGCACGGCGGAGGCCCCGGGAGCTGCTCACCTCCACGCAGTTGTCACAGACGCTGCAGTGGGAGCAGCGCGGCGGCCGGTAGAAGCGGCAGGTCGCGCACCACTTCATGCGCACCTGGATGCCCTTGATCTCCACTGTCTTGTAGAGCGGGGCCCGGAAATCGTCCTCCTTGTCCTCGTCCTCCTCAGCTGGTGGGGACACCCCGGCACGGCCACGCGTCAGGGCCCGGCCAGCCCCTGCCTGCCCGAGCCGGAGGCACCCCGCATTGCCCTGGTGGCACCTGGCACAGGGACCCCCAAACACAGCCTGGGGGGCTCTCCCCAGCCTTGCCCTAGAATCCCAACACCACCTGAGCCCCAGGGACCCGACACAGGGTGCTGAACCCAGAGCTGACGTCCATGTCACCGCCCGATCCCACCGGGCAGGGCAAGGAGAGCTCTGCACCAGCCTCTTGGGACCCAGAAACACCCTTTATCTCAGAGGAAGGGTGCAAGGAGGCAGCTCTACCTGAGATCCTCGCTGGTCGGAGCCAGACTCACCTCGTGGGAAAATGCCCGGGTCCATGAAGGTGGCCATGCTGAAGTTGGCCAGCACGAAGAGGAAGACGACGGCATTGTAGGCGGGGATGACGGGGGAGATGTAGAGACTGAGCCCCGGGCACCTGCGGGCACAGCAGCAGTGAGACCCCCTGGGCCCCCCCACTGCCCCTACGGCTCCACCCAGTGCCGCCCCCCACCCAAAGTGCAGCTATGCCTGGGCCACCCCTGCAGCCCAGCCTGACCCCGGGCCAGGAAGCACCCTTGAGAGCATGGTGGGACGCGCTCCAGGCATCATCCACCAGGGAGTGAAAGCCCCACTCACCCCTTGTGACCACAGCCCCGTGGGATCCCACTGACACACGGAGTAGCCGTGGTGAGAACAGGGTTAGCACAAGGGGGACCCAGGGACACCCACCAGAAAATGCCTGCACTTCGCCCTCCCTGTGCCCCACCTGCTGCACGGGGCACAGAGGGGACCCTGTGAGAGGACACGAAACCAGCACCAGCTCTGGTGCCTCCAGAGCTGCTCCTGCTCCTCACATCCCAGAGACAGCTCTGGCGGGACACTGGGACCCCCAACCAGCACCCAGCTCCTCCAGGAGGGAATCACCCTGCTCCCTCCTGCCCCAGCAGGCAGCACGCTCAGGACAGCGGGCTTCCCCCTCAGAGGCGCCAGCGTAATTCCCTAATCTGCTTTGCTGCTGGGATTTAATCCCGCAGATCTAGGGCAGCATCTGTCCCTCTCTTCCCCCTGCCGCGCTAAGTGCCGATGGATTTGGGTGGCCGGAGCAGCGTGGGGCTGGGCAGGCAGAGCGACATATGGTGCCAGCGCTGTAATCCCCCTCAGGTTGGGGTCAAGGGGCAGGCACTGGGCCCGTCCCCTCCTCCACCACCACCCGCGGGGACGGGTCCCACTGCCGGCCAGGCAGCCCCTGTCCTTGTCACGGCAGCCCTGGGAGCCCCGGCAAGGCTCCAGCTGGGAACAAACCCTTGGCGCAGGGCTCTGCCCCCAGCGCAGGGCCGCTGGGGCCCTGGGGAGGGCAGGGGGGCACCCTCAGGGGAGGGGCAGGGGCTGCCCCGGGCAGGGCAGATGTGGCACGGGGTGGAGGAGTGGGCACACCTGCCTGGCACACACCTGCCTGGCATACACCTGCCTGGCACACACCTGGCAGCACAGAGGGCGAGGCAGGCAGGGCGCTCCCAGCACCGGGAACGGCTCCGTGCCCTGGGGAGGGTGGGAATCATCAGTGAGACCTGCTCTCACAAGCCAAGGCCAAGGCTGTCCCCATCCAGGTGCAGCAATGAGGGCAGGAGGAGAGCGGGAAGGCGGACCCTCGGCTTCGGGAGAGCACCGAGAGCAGCGCAGCGGGGCCAAGCCCTGCTCTGCCACCCGCACACCCCTCCTCATCCTCACCTTCCTCTGGGACACCTCCAGGCCCCACACACAGGACCAGGCTGCTCCTGCAAACCATCTTCCCACCAAAGCCCCTTCCACCCGTGTTCCTCAGGAGCCGCTCTCCCGGGTGCTCTCTATCGGGACGGCATCTCCCGGCGTGTCACCCCAAGCTCTGCTGCGGGCTGGGGAGCGGCTCCGAGCCTGGCACCGGCCCTGCCAGCCCTGCTGCCTCCTCTGGAAGCCGGCCAGGAGGATTCTCCGCAGCTGGGACAGGCTGGAGAGGAGGAGCCCTCTCTGATCCGTGCTCCAAAACCTTTGGAGAGCAGTGCTGGAGGCATGGGACCTACATGACAGCACCAAGCCACAACCCAAGCAAGGGAAGAATCACAGAATCATGGAACCACGGAAGTGTTCAGGTTTGAAAAGCCCTCCAAGATCACAGAGTCCAACTGTTCCCCCAGCACTGCCAAGGCCACTACTGAACCATGTCCCCAAGTGCCATATTCGCACTGGTGCTTTTTGAACACTGCCAGTGCGCTGGTGACTCCACTGTTGCCCTGGACAGCCTGTTCCAGGATTGGACAACCCTTTCCATGAGGAAATTTTGCCTAATATCCAACCTCAATTGCAATCTGAAGCAATCTTGTCCCATCATTTGTTCCTCAAGAGAAGAGACTGACCCCCGGCTCCAACCTCCTGTCAGGGAGTTGTGGAGAGTGAGAAGAACACACCAGAGCCAAGGACCCCACATCCCTGAGCTGAGCTCCCCAGCTCTGCTCTCTGCCAGAGGGAGAGGGGCAGGGGGCTCAGAGGAGCCCTAGAAGTAGAAAACACCCTTCCAGGAACCCTGTGGAAGGAGCTCTTCTCTCCAGGAAGCGAAATCCCAGCCCAAATCTTTGCTGGAAAGGGATGGAGGAGAGCCAGGAAGGCCCGTGGCTGGGCAACCATCCTGCACAGAGAACAGCCAACAGCCAGGCCAAGCCAAGCACACGATCCTCGAGAGACAGGGAAAGATCCAGCTGCCTTGGAAAGCTCTGGGGCAGGTAGAGAGGGAAGAACTGGGGTGGAGCATTGCTGGTCATGAGCACAATGGCGGGGTCTCCTCCCCAGCAGCCTGCTGCCCTCCCAGCTCTCCCACACCCAGGGACCCCCGTGCTGTGGGAGACAGGAATCCCCACGGAGCCAGTGGCCACAAAGCCAGGGAGTCACCTCCCGGGACCAACCCCACCCGCAGGAGGGAGCAGGGTCCTCTGCACGGAGCAAAGGTGCTGCCCATCCCTGAGGGAACCTCCTTATCGGGAGCACCAGGTGCTCCTGCCTTTCGCTCTCCCGGGCAGAGCGTGGGGCTGCAGGCCCTGCCTCGACCCCGGGGACGGCCCCAGGCAGGGCAGGCGCCAGCTCCTCAGGAGCAGCAGGAGGAAAAGGCAGATGAGGAGGAGGAGGAGAAGGAAGGAGGCTCCTCGCCATCACAGCCACGCAGGTCCCGCAGCACCCATCGGGTTCCCCCTCCGGATTGGATCGGGATGCAACACGCCCATCACCAGAGGAGCTGTTGGGACTTGTCCCTGGCAGCACATGAGAGAGCTCTGGGAACCTCGGGGCACCCTGAGTCACACCTGGATGCAAGACAGGCTTTTTGCCACCAGTCATACCTAGAGAAGCCCGTCCCTCCCCGCTGGCTCCCCGTCCCCTCCACAGCCCCTTGTCCCCTGCCCTCTCCTGGAGCACAGCTGTCCCCAGGACACCTCTCCTGCCTCCGGCTCTGAGGCCCTGGCACCAACACAATCAATCCCTGCTCGCCCTGACCCTCCTACAAGTTTGGGTCCCACTGGGAGCACACACAGCACCGTTTCCCAATGGCACCAGTCCGTGTCCTGGCTCCAGGGACCAGGGACCACCTTGTCCTGGCTCCAGAAGGGACAGGGAACCTGAGAACCAACTGCACCAGGAGCTGGGACTGGCCAGCAGGGAGATGAAGGATGATGAAAAGATGAAGGGAGATGAAATGGAGCCCACGAGGGAGTTTCCATCCTAAATCAGCACCTGTCTGAGAGCCCAGCAAGTCTGGAACCCCTACTCCTCCCAGAGGAAGGCAGGAACATCCCCTCTCCCACTGCCCCCGCTCCAGCCCAGCCAGCCTCGGCTCATTTCCACAGCCACGTGCTCAGCAGCAGCTCCTCGTTAAATTTAATTGATTAAAGAGAGTTCTTGGCCCAGAGATACAAATCCTGGACGGACCAAAAGCCATCCAGTGGATGTGCTGGAAGTAACACAGCTGGAGCCTGGAGAGCCATGCTGAGCCCTGGCTGCTCCCTGCCTGGGGGAGGCCTCCCAGAGCACCCCTCCCCAGCTTCCACCGCACTTCCCAAAGGATGAGCCTTAGCTGGGATGCCAACAGCGAGCAGGGCGGCTGGCAGCTGTTCCAGCTGTCCTTGTCCAGGTGGGCAAGGGTCACCCTGGCCCTTGGAGCCACGCAGGAGGCAAACCTCGGGCCCCGTGTCCCTGCCACCCCAGCGCCAGGCGGACGCTGTCCCCAGGGAAACGCAGCGCAGCTGCCCCCCGGCTGAGCCCCGTGTGAACGCTGTGCCCGGGCTTTCACGGGACGTTCTGAAGTAGGTTAAACAACACCGCTGACCTGTAATTACAGCGACCTGCCCAGGTGTTCCTGCCCTGGCCAAACCTGCTCCGCGGCGCCGGCTCCGGCGCTGCCTCTCACCCTGTGCTGATAAGTGGCTGCTCCTGGCGCTGCCACAGCCTGGGGCCAGGATGGGCTTGGGGGTCCAGCTGCCCGGGGGGCCCCCCAAACCACGGCTGCAGAGGCAGCCTGTCCCTCCCAGGTCACACACGGGGTGTCCCGCACAGCTCGGAGGACATCGCCCGCTCCCCCCGCTTCTCCTGCATCCCTCTGGAGCGGGAGCACAGTCAGCGACTTCCACAGGCGTCTGGCAGCGTGGAGCAGCCAAACCTGGAGCCTGGGAGCTGGGTGACCGCTCGGTGTCCCAGCAGGGGACGGCCACACGTGCTGAGTGACACCACCAGCTGCACCCAAGCCGGACAGGGCGAACCAAACCCTCTCTCCCCTTCAGTTGTCAAGTTTCCCTGTCACTGTCTGGTGGCTCCCAGGTGCCAAAGCCACAGTGACCTTCCCACCACCATCCCAGGGAGTGGCAGGAGCCACCACGCCCAGCCCTTCAGCCTCCTGCAGCTCCAGCTGACCCCCAGCAGGAAAACCCCGGGAGAGCAGGAGAGGCTTCCCGGAGCCGACCGTGCACCCCCTTCCCACCAGCCAGGACCCCAAACACATCCCCACTCAGATCCCAACCCAGAGACACCCTGCAGGATTTGGTAGCTGGTCCGGCTGCCACGCTCCAGCTTTCCCGCCCGGCACACCATTCCTGCCTGGCACATCCTGCCTCGGCTGCCGCTGCTCTCTCCCAGGCTCAGAGCTGGCACAGCAGCCTGTCCCCATCCTG
>VZRE01004968.1:0-45656 GCA_013396775.1 Cephalopterus ornatus
AGTTAGGCCTAAAAGAGTTAACTAAGATATGTCCCCCCCAGCATCTACTGTGTCTGTGCTACTAAGACTCGTTCTGTTCTGCCTACTGGACCAAAACTTAGAAGAACACTGGAAGCAGTATACAATAGGCCTAGAGGTAATAAATTAAGATAAAGTAGGATAAGGTAGACATTTGAATAGGAGAAATAGGCCTGGGGTCAAGGCTTTCTCCAAGCTTCAGTGAGTGGGGCAAGAACAATGGAAAAGTAGACAGGTCAGACCGAGGAAGATGAGAAAAAGACCCCAGACTCAGGGCTGAAGGCCAGATGTACCCCTGAAATTGAGGGTCAAGAAAAACACCACCCTAAGCTCTGCCTAAGCTCCACCTCAGCTCTGCCTATCATTAAGATGTATAATAGATGTTGTAATCATATGAATATGTACAAGAATCATGTATGAAAATTATATAAAAACCCTGATTTTGTGTGACACCTTTGAGCAAGTTTTTGGGTGATGCAAATTACACTTGCTCCCAATGTTGCAATAAATACCTTGCTGCTCAAAAGACCCAAAGTCTCTGAGCAGTTCTTTGTGTTGGATTTTTCAGATTCAGTCTAGGAAAAAGTGTCTCTGCCCATGGCAGGGGGTTGGAACTAGATGATCTTTAAGGTCCCTTCCAACCCAAAGCATTCTATGATTCTATGATTAAGGCCATTCCCCCTTGTCCTATCACTAAATGCCCTTGTGAAAAGTCCCACTCCAGCCTTCTTCTAAGCCCCCTCTAGGTACTGGAAAGTGGCCTGTCAAGGTCCCAGTGAACGGCATCCCTTCCCTCCAGTGAGCGAACTGCACCAACAACTTCGTGTCATCTGCAAACTTGCTCAGGGTGTACTCAATCCCACTATCTATGTCACTGATGAAGATATTAAATAGTATTGTTGTCACTATGGACCCTTAAAGGACACCACTCAGTACTAGTTTCCCCTTGGATATCGAGACATTAATTATAATTCCTTGGATGCAGTCAGTCGTACAATTCCTTATCCATCTAACAGTCAATCTGCCAAACCCACCTATCTCCAATTTGGCAGGAAGAATGTTGGGAGGGCCCATATAAAAGGTTTTAGCTGGCGAAATTAGGTAACTACTTGCTACAAAATTTTTGAGTCCACCTGTGAATTTCAGCCAAGCTAAGAAAGTCAGAGCAATGTTTTACTTTAGAAAGGCAATTCTTGCTAAGTAACAAGTCTTTTGGAACTAAAAATTTGTGTAACAGTCTAGATGAAATGTACCATAAATTGATGGCCTTTACTGAGTTTTTAACATATTTTGAAGTTGGAGAATCATGAATGATAGTCAAGTTAATGGAAGAAAAAATGGTGAGGGTAAATTATTGTGTTACTAAGCTCTGGCTATACCAGCAGGAATGTCTTCTACTGCTCTGTGCGCTCTCCAACCCCATTTGTGACACTTGGGCATTTGGCCTGGTCTTGCAGAAGCTTCAAAACTCAACAGCTGTGTAAACTTCTATTCCATTTTTTATCATAAAATATTGTGGACAAACTAGAAAATATTTTTTATTCCCTGTAATTGTGTCTTACACTTTTCTAAGGCTTTTTGGGTTAAATACAAGTAAACTAGAGCAAAGCATGAAGTAAGCAGAACTAAACTTCTTTAATTTTAGTGATCACTGTGACCCTTATACAATCACAGATTTCCACAATGTCAGGGGAACTCTTCTCCAGAGGTGCTTGATTGTTTTGTCACCTCTCTAAGGACAAGTTGTGATTTTTAACTCAGTAAATTTTCTATAAATTAAAATTGATTAAAAGACCCTGCAACAGAAAGGAGTACTCAGAAGAAAGACAGACACAAGAAAGCAAGGTCCATTTCCAGCCTAAGCACACAAAAATCTAGGCTTAAGCTCACAAGTCATGTATTTCAGGAAAAAAATTGATAAAACTTTAATGAAACCAGGCAAACACATCAGATTCCATTCTGATGGAATCAGAATTGGCTATGGCATGCGGTGATCCAACACCACACTCCATCTTTCCTGTCCTGAAAGACTGGTATTACAGTTGGAGCCAAAGTCATCAGCTAAATGAATTCAGTGGGTTTTTTTAGGGACGATTCATAGACTGAAGGAGTTATACCTGTGTGTACATATCAAAATACAAGAAAGGCGATGATATATTGGAAAGTGTGGGGTCTGGCACGATGTAAATGGGCAATAGTGTCCTAGTTTCATATGTGATAGAGTTAAAATGAAAGTTGGAAGGTAACTTTCAATAGACAGGAGTAGGGTCAATTTGGAGGGAGATGACCTTGAGAAATTGGGTTTAGTCCTGAAACGGACCACAGATAGTATCAAAGTGTGCATGCACTTCCTAAATGCTATCTCTTGACTGCCACTGCTGGAGGCATAACACTGGGCTAGATCACTAGTGTGTGTCAGTATTTTTTTTTTAACTGCTTAATTTTATATTACTGACTGCAACATAAAGTTTGGAAAAGTGTTAATGAAATCTGCCAGTAAAACAAAGCTGTATGTCAATGCAGCTAACAAACAAGAAAGATCTGGATAACCCTAAGGATAGCAACACAAGAAGTATCATCAAACTTATTAACACAAGAATGAAAACTCATTAACATTTTGCCAAGTGTTTTTACTTTAACGAATATCTTGATACTGGTAAATGACAAAGTAGCATAGGGACTCAAAAGGATGCAGCCATGAAAATGTAGATGCTATTATAGTAGAAGCATTTCAATGGAAATGGGAACCTATTAATAACATTATAGTTGTACTTCTTGGGCATGTTTTTTGACATTCCAGACACATTCAAGAAAGATTCACTCAGACTGGACCGGTTTCAAGGAATGGGCTATTAGGATGCTCAGAAAAATAGCATGCTGTCTTCAGAAAGGAGGCCAAAGTTGCCTCTAAACTGCACTCAGAGAAAATGATGCAGTCAGAGTGCTGTGTGGGAATACTAGCTTTCAGTTAGCAAACTTGGAGACTGTCAACAGTCAAATAGCAACAATAAATAGTTCAGTGTTGGCTAAATTACTGTTGAGAAAGTTTTCTATACTGTTATGAGTGAAAACATATGTAGTTTGCATTACTGCATAGTACTTTTTCTTTCTTTCTCTTTTACATCAAGGGTAAGATGAACCCAATGCTTCATTCTTTGTGTGTTACTTTCATGATCTCCAACTGATGAATTCTCATGATCAAGACTTTGTGTGCCTATACAATAATCCATTTTCTCTTTAAAACTCTGCAAATTACACAGTAATTTCTAATTAAAACTTCATTTTTCATTCATATTCAAAGGACTAAAGATTGCAAATTTGTATTCATTCCCTTCCAGTCTGTGCATAAACATTTTATTTAAAAGATTATCTGCTGCTCTAAAAAGAAGAAAACAGAATAATTCCTTCTTGTTTACTGCAAATTCTGGTATCTCATTAGGATCCCTGCTCAGTATCTCTTCAGATACCATTACAACCTTGTTGTAGTATGAGTATCATTGATCAAGAAACAGAAAACTGTCAAGTCTCACTTAATGTGGGAAAACAGCTGCAGAACACAGATGTACAGAAGACAGACCTTATGCGCCAACAGCACTTTTTTTTATAAAGAACTGATCCCACTTCTGGAGGAAAATTAAATTTCTTGTTCCATACTGCAATCAAATTGAAAAGAGACATTTTAGAAAAAAAAAAAAAAAGTAAAGACTCACCATCTGTCATCTAATAGCTCTTTTCTGCTACAGTGTCTACAAGATGAAGGGCTTAAAGATCTTTCAAGTCAGCGAGTGAATGCTGCACTGGACACTGGAATGGTGGAGGTCACAGTGCAATCGTTGGAGCATATCACAGGCAAAAGATAAGAGATACAGGCAATAAGCCAACCTACTAAAACCAAAATAAATGATAACATGCCATCTTTAAGGTAAACCAAGTTTATATGTATATGCATGAGTATAGATATAACATTTCCCTCTTGCATATGTGTTAGTGACTCAATCACTTCCAGTGCACAACCCCTCAAAAAAACCTCCAAAACCAATCAAGCCACCACCAAAAAAGGAAGTAAACTACAAAGAAAATTGTTTTTTACTGAAAAGAAATGTGGTGGAGTCAGTTTCTGCTTTTAAACTACGAGCGCCACAAGGACCATGACCACTTTCTAGAAGGAAATTAGATTTTATTTGAAAAATATGCCATCTGTACTATCTTGAATTTCTTTATACAGATGATCTTTGTGAGATAAAGTCATCTGTATCATAACAGAGGATCAGGTTCTCATTTACAACTAAATTTCTTTACACTGCTTAAAGAACCTTTCCCATTCACTTTCTATGCTGCCTTAGAGAAGTAAGCAAATTTAGCTAAAACTGGATGAATATCAGGCTCTGTGCATACACAGGGAACAGAGTTATATGAGGGAAACCCAAATATGTGGATTAAGGGAAAGATAACTAAGAAAGAGCAGGAGAGCTGAGCCCAAAGTTTTTAACTCTGTGATTGCTGAATGAAGAACTACAAGATAATTTTTCTGTTATTTTATTTTATTGGAAAATAAATATACAGAACTGTAATACTTATTTATTCTTCTGGTCTGTGAGGAATTTGAATAAGCATGTGCATTGTTGAATTTTACAAGCCCTAAACTGGAAGAAAAAGTCATTAATTGAGCTAGGAGAGAAAAATAATAGACTGTGAGTCTGGCCTTTGGGACTCATTAGTCTCTGCTTCTGTACAAAATATCTAGGGAGCAGGAAAGTATCTTTGGACAAGATTTCACAAATTAATTTGGTCTTTGAGCTGTGCATTTCATCCAGCTGAGTAAATATTATTTGCAGGCGAGTGAGTAAGCTGTTACTATAAGCTACTGCAAGCTATAGTGAAATTTCTGATTTTGAGCACTTAAAGTGGAGAAGGTCAATAGCAACAGGAAGAATTAATAGGCATGCTGCTTGTACAAAGTTCCACAAAGTTTAGCCTCTCCTTATTGGCAATAACACTTGGTTAGAAGATAGAATCTGCAAAAGCAAGTTAATTCTTGCCTTGGGTTGCTGTGACAACCTTAACAGAGCTTCTGCGAAAAACCTGAAATTGTATCTAAGAATACAACTGCAACTCCTAGCCAGACTTAATGGTACAGGGAAGAAAAGGGAGAATTAAAGAACAGGGTGATTTTATTTGGGCTTTATTGTATTTTCTAAGAGAATCTATCAGATTTTGACCAACAAAATATAGAATTTATCTTGGTTTGGTTTTTGTTTATTAATTTTTTGGTATTACAAGCTCAAGATCTTCATTATTCTGGAAAATTATGTCTGCATTTAACCATTACAATATTGAACTGGTAGACTGGTAAACTTCACACTTTGTTCTGAATTCTCAGCTTAACTAGAGAACAACTTGGATTCATTTTATGCAAAATAAATGCATTTGCTTCCTAAGGAAATTAAAGTTTATTAAGGAAGAGAAGTGGATCACAGAAGGGAAAAAAAGTGAGTACAAATTCAACTGAGATATTTTGAAGATCAAGAAGAGGGGAAATATTCCTGAGGCATCCCTGTTCCACAGTTTAGACCTAGCCAGCACTGACTTCAGAAAAAAAAAATTACAAGAACTCATAGGATTAAAATGATTCCCCTATAGTCACATAGCTTTCTTATAACGTTGAGGAAAACTCGAGGGTGTATATGTTCTTAATTAAAATTACTGTTCAGCTCCAAAGCAAGAAAAATCAGAACAGGCACATCTGCTATGTATTGAATGACTGGTTTTTTATTGAAGGTTTAATATACCTAGATATCTCAGAGTTCTCCAGCATATCAGAAAAATTCTTAATACATAAACAAATTATTAATAATACTAACAATTCCAGGGAAAAAATATACCAAAAAAAAAAGCAATGGAGTCAGAGTCTGTGTATCATGAAGAAGCAAAAGTGGGCAGAGATTTTCTTCATAAAGGTTCATTAAATTGATTTCTTCATAAATCTCCTTTCAGAGCATATTATGTATCTGAAAGGTCAGATCTTCAGAGAAACTAAACACACAGACTTGACTTTGAGAGGTTGAAGGCCTCATGAATGGATACTCTGAATGTAGATAGCCCTTTTTTTTTTTTCATTGACACTGTTTATTGTCATTGAAGCCAGATTAAAACCAGGAGGAAAAATGTTGCGAGAATCCTCTCAAATGTCCTGAATAGACCTGTTTCCCAAGCTTTCACAGGTCTGCCTTCCATAGGACCACCCCTTC
Source organism: Cephalopterus ornatus (assembly GCA_013396775.1). Classification (NCBI taxonomy): domain Eukaryota; kingdom Metazoa; phylum Chordata; class Aves; order Passeriformes; family Cotingidae; genus Cephalopterus; species Cephalopterus ornatus. Next base: position 6,267 of record VZRE01004968.1, read on the forward strand.
ACATACACCACACAGAAATACACCTCTGACCTAAAGGGCTAAACAGTGAGATTATCATCAAAAGAACTGATTTAAAAGGAACATTGCTGAAGAAAAACCAACATTATACATTTGCACCAGACACCAAAGCCTGAAATTACACTCCTCTGACTAGAGAACAGAAAACTTAAGATTCATTTTGTGTCTACTAAAAGCCAGCTAATCCAGAAAGAGATACCTTACCCTTTTTCATATTGGTTTATTTCATATGGATTCAGTGAATATAAAGGCAGAATCATAAAAACACACAAGCCCAGTTATACTCACATATTGAAATTGCACAATAATGTGAAATTAGTGATGGAGACCTGGATAAAGTATGTTGGAAGGACTAAATGAATTAGCAAGATTAGCTTTATTTATGAGAAACACTGTCACATATTTCTTACAAAAGTGCATAGATAGTATTAGATTTGTTTTGCAAACCTATGATCTGCAGAAATCTGTACTGAATCCTTTCAGTCTCCTGACGGCAATTTCCTATAATAATAGGGACTGCAGATTTGAGAAGCATTGTCATGATAATAAGCTCTATTTCAATGAACAGCAGTTTTGCTCAGGTAAAAAAAAAGTTCTAAAAAAAATAAAATATATATATATATATTCTCAAGCTATATTTCAAATTAAAAAAAAAGAAACCTCACTCTTAAGAAAATACTTTCAATTTCCAATGTTACAGGAGGCAAAAGCTGAAGGCAATTATAAGAGGATCATTAAAAGCATTTTTAGAGGCAATTTCATAATAAACGCATTTCAATAAAAGAAAAACGTATTTTTTCTTTATAAAAGCTAAATATCAAAGTGCAACATTTTTGTGGCAGAGGTAAAAAGTCCATCCTGAGAGGACAATTAAAGTTATTCAGTTTCATATGATCCTGAGATGTTCCATCTGACAGCTGTTAATGATCTCACCAGGGACCATATGTAATTCTCTTTGTCCGTCATTTTTAGAAGACTGGGTATTAAACACTCTCTTCTATTTCTCCGCAAAGTTTCTGTGCTGGCTGCAGATATGTGAGAGAGGAATCAGCAAGAAAGTAGGTGGGAGAGAAACTACTCCTGTTTCTGGCTCATTGTGATTGAAATTGTGTCCAGAGGCTGGTGCTCTGCTGGTGCTAAAAGCAAAGGAAGTTTCCTTCATCTCCACCACTGTGGAAATAATCCTTTTATCTTAATAATTCACAGATAGACTGTTAATATTGAGGCAGTATTAGCTTATAGGAGTACCCTGTCTTCAAAGAGCAGTTCTACACAGGTCCTCAGTTCGGCAAGGTGCCTTGGCACACCCTTGGCTTAAATGCATGGATGAGCTAAATATTCAATAATATCAGTCAGTTAATAGCATTGCACAAAGCAGCTGACTGAGGGCTGAGGTGAGGCTCTGATAAACCCTAGATTACAAATTTCAAACTGTGAACACTTGCCCTGCTGCCAACATGAAAACATTGGAAAACAAAAACAATCCAGCAATCTGATAGCATAAGGGAAGGTGATTTGCTGTTAAGTGTCTGCTTATTCAGCCTTGTAGAAGCCTAGAAGATAAGCAGGCTAATGTAGTCTCAAACAGTGATGGCTGGATAGCTGTGGAGACAACCAAAGATTGTCAGTAATAACACTCTGCGAGAAAGAATGTGCCCAGAGAAGGGAGTAGGTTCATCACTTTCCTGGGACAAACATCTTTGTTCTGGCTCCTGGAGATAAAACACAACACAGTAGAGTGCATGCATAGGAATGAGATCAAGAAACAGGAGTGGACTGTTGACCAAAGGCTGAACCAAGAGGGAAGGACAAAGACACTAGAGACCCTCAAAGCCCTCTAAGCCATTTCCAGAAAGGTCTAGAAGAGCAAACTACACATGATAACTAATTTTCATAGAAAGCAAGAAACTTATATGAAGGGTGGGGAAAACTTATCTATAAAAAAAGGTACCCCCACCAAGCCCAGGCAGAACCCCCAGGACCCTAGACATCCCAGCTGAATCAACAATGAAGTCAGGACTGGTGATCATTCTTTCTTCCTTTTTTCCTATCTTTCTGTCTCCCTCTCTCTAATTTCCCTCTCTCACTTCCTTTTCACACTTTTCCTTATTCAAAACCCACTGCCATTTGCTCATGCTAGGGATTAAGTTATACTCATTTCCATGCCAAGCGAATAATTTATTAATAAAACTCTGTAAGTTTCTTTTGTGGACTTTTGTAGTTTTTTCTTTACCTGATTTTCAAGGAAAGCAAGACAAAAGATGACACAATCTGAAGGCTGCATTCAGAAAATAGGGGCTGATGTTTGGTTAGATTCATATCTCTAGTGGTTAGACAAGTACTGACGATCTTAGATGAGCTGTTTGAGTATTAGAAAAGTACTTACTGTTAAATATGGATGGTAGACACATTCTTATGCTGTTCTTCTCAAGCGTCTGTTTACAATCTTAAAAATAAAGACTAATCAAAGTTCTTGCTAAAATAGATTCTCACCTTGATAACTCTTTCTGGAGTTACAAATTATTTCACATGAAACACAAAAAGCTGACTCCACCCTTTTGGATCAATGAGTCCAGGTAAAGTTGTATAAACACCAGTAAACATCATCTAAAAATGCAGGGGCTTCTCGCTCGCCGGATGTATGGCAGAGCTGAAGCACAGTGAGCTTCCAAGGGGGCTAAAAAGTGGCTGAAGCTTTTCCTTGGAGAAAATGCTTGCTAAGTGAAAGAGGAAAACAAATAACTTCAGATAAATAGGATTTGTTATTCTTTATTTCCATTTATTCTTTTCCTCCATATTTTTCCTTTATTTCCTTCTTGATGATACACTCCTAACACATTTATTTCTAAAGGCAAATAGCTAATATGTAAAATAATTCAATTAGCAATAAATTACTACTAGGATTTTAAGCATTGTCAGTACAGATTCCAAAGGCAGTTTCAGAGCAGAAATCCTGTAGTAATATTATATCACCCATGCAGACAGCTCCTATTGTTTCACATGGCATGATGTTTCCTATTTTCTCTATCATCTGGTTACCAAGGCTTTTTAATTTTATCTGCTATTTGATACAAGAGAGCATGATGCTTGAATGAGTAAAAGGAAAACAGATTAAAAAATGAAGTCCTCTAAGGCCTTTAAACTCCTATTCATCATTCATTTATCTTTAACAAAAAAGCACCCATCTAAATTACAAGCACATATAAGGTTGCATATCTTTTTTATTCCTTACTGCAAGCACTGCAAGCACTACAAATCATGAATAATTTTAGGCCAAAGACTATTCCCACTGACTTCACTTGGGCTATTCTGATGCAAACAGGCACAAGTAGATGTCAGACTTGCAGAGTTGGGAGCTGAACATGTTATTGAGTTAGAGAAATGGAAGACTCTTTAGGCATTGAAGATTAAACACTGTTCAATAAAATAATAACTCAGAAAATGCTGATCCATAAAATATGAAATTTGTTTCATTAATGCACAAGATTTCTCAATGTGAGGCAAAGGAAGACTTTCATGTGGAGAGAAGAATATCCCTGAAGAGAGGTTTACTCATGAACAATCAGATCACTTACTTGGGCCACAAGGTAAGATGCTTGCACCTTTTTTCTGCCTGACTTAAACTGAGAAGCATTACCAGGACAGATTCTTTAAATTGAATTTGCTAGAGATTTCGTACACTCACAGAGCTACCTAGACTTATTCTTGCACACAATGTATATCCACAAATACCACAATGGATTCTGGGCTACACAGGGTCACTAGTAGTTGTGTTCCCATTCCTACATGCTGTAAGTTCCCAAGATATGCAGTACTCTCTGAGAAAATTGGCACTTACTCTCTGAGAAGACAATAAATGATGTCCTGTGCTAATCCCTGAGAAATGTTAATGGCAGGAGGCAGCTCCCCAACACATTTTCTTCAGTATCAAACATATTTTCTTTCAGTAGTAAAATCATCTGAAGTGATCCCTCAATCCTGGCTACATGTCTGGAGTTTGCCAACTCTCTTTCCTGATCTTACTCATTTTTATTTTTGAGGCCATGCCGTAGAATAGACCTGTGAAACAATTCTCTTAAAATAAATCCTCTCTAGAGAGGGGATCTCCTACTCTGAGGTTAGGAAGCTATCATACTCCCCAGACTTCACTAATTTTTTATATAAATCAAAGAGCTAGTTGTGGAAAGAACCTGCATAAAGTCTCATAAAACCCCCATCATTTTGTTTCAAAGATCATTTTACCATTTTATGCCTGCCTTGTCCATTGTGTATTGATAAGTATAAACTTTTAAAGTTACATATGTACATAAAGACTACACTTTTATATGCATGTATAGGTTTTATTTATATATCACCTCACTAACTATGTATTGATTTGGGTCTTGGGCAGTTCCTGAATCTGTTTTGGAACTAGTTCATTTTTAAAATGAGGCAAGTGTGGAAATTCAACAGTTGGTTCACTTCTCATGAAAGCAACAGTCATGTTTTCTCACCTTGTGCAGTATTTTGTTTACTTTGTGCTTAATATGGGATGGCAACAAGGCACATTAGTAATTTTCTAGTATATTCAAGATGAAAAAGAAAAACTCAGGTAATCAAATTTAGGTGTTCAACTCCATAAAGGTAGAAAAAGTCAGGAAGATTCATATTTTTCCTGTAACATTATAAATTTGAGCTACAAAGGCTTTTATCCTTCGGAGGAAACACATAAATATGCCTTATTTAGAGTCAGCATGTAATTTTCCCATTGTGTTAGTCCACTGTTAATCTTTTCTGAAAGAGCAGTCACAACAACAACTTGCTTTGAATACTTAGTAGGATATGCTGAACAAGACAAACTGTTTAGAGTTGTTTGGATGAAAAGCTATTCCCATTTTTTCATAACTACTTTACAACAAAATAAGTTACAGAATATAGTAATAGCTGGAGATAAATGCCTTACTTAGCACAACGGGGAAAATGATACATTTAATCAGGTTCCATTCTTACAAAGTAAATAAATACAGCAAATTAATTAAAGTGTTAGGTTCCACTGAATATATTCTTAAATCCTCCCTTTTGGTTTTACATTGAGTATTTTTTTCCTGTGAAAGGGAGATTAAATGACCATTTCGCTCAAGTAAGGCAAGACCATTTTGCTTGTTAGTAAGAAAAGACCAGAAAAGTGAAAAATTTTGGACAGCACTCTTTCAATAAAAATGTGAATAAACAGGACAGTCCAACAGTCCAGAGTAGTGCAACAATAGAAATCAAAGTCTAGAGAAGTAGGAAAAAGTGAGACAGCTGGGGTTCTTTATAACAGCAATAAAAATCTAATTGGCTTCAAATAAATGAATACTTCAAAACACAAAATATACATACAAGGTTGTTCCAAAGAAGAATAAAACAATATGTTCTCCATATTCATCTTGCATATAAGATTAATGGTCTGAAATAGCATCACAGCAGACTTTTATTAAACATTAAAAAAAAAAGTAGGGACAGTTGGTGGTCAGTGCACTTTTCTAGAGGTGTCTTTAGGATCAATAAAAATCTGCCAAGAACAATATTGAAGTCATTTAGTCTGGTGTGAGAAAAGGACCAACAGGCTATACAATACTTAAAGGTCTTCACAAATCCTAGTCTTTTAACTGCTTTAGGTTATCTACACATCAAAATCTAGACAACTTGGACTTGCTAGCAATAGTGAAGGCATGGTGATATGGACTTTACCAAAACATTACTTACCAAAGCTTGTAACTTCGCAGCACATGCTGTTTGATGTATCTAGTCCCTTTTCCAGCTCAGGTTCCTGCTGCGTCTTCTATTTTAAGTCACAGTTACTGATTTAAACCTTTACTGGTTACAATTGCTCATCACTTTCTATGAAGGCCCACCCGAACTCTACTGTTCTTACCAAAAGTATTTTTTTTTTTTTAAATCTTACACTTTCACAGCTACAGTTTGTAACTTCTGAGTATGAGTATACCTACTACCATTGGCAGCCTTAGAAAAACTTCCTGTCAGTGATAATTCTCAAGAAATATCCTCCCACAGACAGTAGCTGTCATGAGGTCAGTATTTCTGGCCCATTCACCTTCTCCATCTCACAGTCCTTAAAGTAAAAAAAAAAGAACAAAATAAAACCAACAAAAGAACTACATTAAAAAAAAAAAGATTTCCAGAGTCTCAGCTATGCTTGTGTTAACAAGTTTTCCCTCTACTTGTTGCCATTAAGAATAGCTCACTCTGCCATATTCCATGGCTTCTGAGTACCTCACTTAAACAGGAGAGATGGCACCCACCCTGTGACTAATTTAAAGGCTGCTTAATGTGTGTTAGGCATATATTTAGTATATTTTTCAGCCTAAATTAGGTCAAAACAATCTCCCGGTAAAGTACCCTCATCTCTTTGCACTGCTATTAGATTTCTCAAGTGGAGTGGCAAAGCAGGGAGCAAATATTTCTTAATGTCAGAGAAGAGCTAAATAGAGAGAACTAATTTTTTTGCTTTTGCTCAAATCAACCCAAACAAAATTTCTCTCCAAGTCTCTGAATGAAAATACATTATTAGGCACAAAACTAAGGAGAAATTCAAACTGAAAAATATAGACCCCTTTTTTCCCTCTCTGGCTAATCTACATATTTTTCAGTCAATAAAGCACAGAAACAATACCAGAAGTCAAGACCAAGCCCAACTGGCTGTTTTAAGTATTAAAGTCTCTCCTTTTTTTTTCAGAAATCAAAATCTTTTTTGAACAGCAGCACAAACTGAGAACTCAGGGGATGGGGAAGGGCCCCAGATGAAACCAGACTAAAAGTGTCACAAGGTAATACTCCTGTAGGGATTGACTGACCAGTGGGTCAGTGCCTTTGGTTTCCCAGGTAAAAGCTTTAACTATAGGATAAGAAATATAAGAGCTGGAAAATGCACTATCATCATCTCCATTATTTCTTAAAATTAAAAATTAAAAATTGGAGCATCTCTCTAAGACAAAGGAGAGAGAAGGGCTAACAGCAGTGCTTTAGTCTAAGTTAGAGGCAGAGTTTACAACCTTTTTATAATTCACTTGCCTGAAACTATCATTTTCCAAATTTAAGAAAGCGATGAAGACCATTTGTCTTTTCCATGACAGTGTTTATATATATATCTTATAAATATTCCAGTATTCCCAAGGATGAAAGTATTAAATAATACAAAAGCAATGAAACTGCTTTGTCCACTTGTCAAAAAAGGAAAATACTGGGAATGGAAGGGAACCATAATAGGAGAACGAGAGTTCCAGTGTTTAAATAGCAGGAAAATCTTCATTTCTTGTTTAGGTTTGGATCAAGCTTCTGAAAGCCCCAAATAAAGGATTAGATTTTGCATTATGTGGAGAAGTTTCTAGAAAGCGCATATCTGTGGGGCTGGAGCCAGGCAGGAGGATAGAGAAACCGGAGCAGGTAAGGCTTCTGTCCAATTTGCCCATGTGGCTATAATTTAATTAATAAACTTCTTAGGATTATGAGGATTATTTGCATCACTGGATTAAATGAGACTAAATATGATCTAGAATATAGCCCTTTAAAAAAAATCTAGCCATTTGCTCTGCAAGACTATTTTTTAGGATTATTTTGGAAAACATAAGAAGTAAGCTTTTCATTAGAGAACGCTACAGTTTCCTGCAGCAATGGCAGGAGCTCTTACACACTCGATGACAGCAGCTGTCAGGGTTTAGAACATTGCATCACACACAGACCAGGTGTGTTCTGAGCAGTACAAGACATGGCAGGGCTACAAGTAGCCAGTGGCCTTTTCACACACTGGGCTTCAACTCGTGGAGGCAACTGCAGTTTTCATGGAAATTATCCAGCACAAACACAGCTTTCTGTTGCCATAGTAGATACCGAGCTTCTATCTTCTTAGCTGCAGACAAACAAATCAAGCCCTATTATAATATTTATACTCTGAGGCAAACAGAAAAAATAACCTAATGTGTTTATACACATACATCTAGCCTGGCTTATCTTGGCTTTTGCCAGGGATTTTTTCTTTTCCATGTATCACTTTAGAGTTTTTTCATCTGACTTTCACTGCCTATGGCAAGAGTTTGTTAAACATACAGAAGAGAGTCTTCTTCTATATTAATAGACAGTTTTCAATTCGCAGTAAACTGATGGGTTCATGTAATCTAGCCAAACATTCTGGTGTTTTAAAAGAGCTACAACACAATAGGAAAGCTCACATTCTAAGGAAAATGAATTTTTCTAGTTTATACTGCTGTATCTACACATTGAGCAATATTGACTGATGCAGTAATTTTTCTTTATAGGGAAGGAGGATACCCATCACGCAGTATTTTACTGAGACCACTGACGTATACTACAAAAATATTTTCAAAAGTCTGGGACTGTGTCCAGGTTACCAAGGGTTAATGCATGTTCTGAAATCACTGGGTTAGCTGATGGTTTTGCTGTATTGCGATGGCTTTCTGTGCCTCATCACACATACCTCAGATCTACCCATAGGAAAGAAGCTAACCACAGGAAGGAACAGGAAAGTTTGTCATCCTTCCCTGACCCCAATATTTAAGTTTGGTGCAGCAAATGTGATAATTTTACCATTACTTCAGACATGATGACTAGTGTCTCCAAACCATTCATTTAAGTTGTCCTCCCACTCTCACTGCTCCTTGCTCTGCCTGTATGATGCAGAAACAAAAGAACAGAATTTATGAGAGATGATATGCATAGTATCTTACTGGAACAAAAACATTACTCATCCCCTTGGAGAGCCTCGAGATAAAGAGGAAGAAAACAGTAGCTTTCATCTCTATTCAGGACTCAGTTGAACTTTTATCCATGATCTGGAAGGGAAGTGATGAGGTAGGTTCTACAAAGACCACCACCAATATATATTAGAAGTGAAACCAACTTTCAGACCTCCTCTGGAGCTGTCATTTTTATGTAGCATGCAGCTCTCTGTCTTATCATGTGATATTTTAGAAAGACATTATCTTTGTCAGCACAAGGTGCACAGGGCATACTGCTGCATGACTGGATGTAGAAGTGCTCATGGCCCCAAAGCAATCCCACTGCTGAAGGTAATAAAGAACAAAAGGTATGAGACTAAAGCTGAGTCTTTTTTTTAGCACATACACTAAAGAGCTGTTCTGATGTTGCTGCCACTTACGAGAACAGGTCAAATGCACCTGGCAGCTTTGGCTCAAAAATTTTTCAGATGGATCCAAAGATTCTCTCAATAACCAAGTAGTCAGAACACTTCTTCAGTGTTTATAGACTGAATGTCTGTGCTTGAGGACATGGAAACCACATCTCACATCTCTGAAGAGAGGCTGGCTTAAACAAAGACAAATGGGTGCATTCAGTGTCTTCTAGACCAAGAGCAATTCTCTACTAGATGGTGTCCTATTCACCAACACGGAAATGCTCCCTTTCTGGTCTGGTGGGGAGTTCAGGTAGGACACAGCACCTTATTCTTTGAGCTTTTGCATAGTTACACTCAGTTGAAAAATGCAAAGAAAATAAATGAAGTGAAAGACTTTAACCTGACTTCAGACGAAGGGCTATGAAGGATTGTGTGCTCTTCAGAGAGTGCCACCAAGCCCCTGTTCGTGGCCAAGAATGCAGTCCCTGTCTCTCAGCCCTCAGGCCCCAGGCTGACTGCCCTGGCTGTGGGATGCAAGGGGAGGCAGCAGCTGCTGATGCTTTCCTTCAGATCTCTCCAGACAGCACGTTGCTAAACAGAAAACCTTTTTTTCCTGTCCAGTCTGTCCCTCTGGACACAAATCCTGAAGAAGTCCAAACATTTGATTAGAGCCAAATCTCGCCTCTTTACCTTCTCCTGCCTTTGCCTAGCTTGGCTGTCAAAGTGAGACAAGTACAAATATTTACTCAGCCTTTGTTTTATGCCCTGCCATCCACTTCTGCCTGAGCAATGTTCTCACAGCAGAATCCAATACCAACAGCACCAAGCTTTGTTATTTTGCCACCAAGGCTGAAATGCTTTCTGTTTGTCCAGATAAGAATAATATCTGAAGAGATCCTACATTAGCATCAGAAACATTTTTCTTATTTCTCATTGAAAGCATCCTCAAAGCCTTTATAAACATCCTACTTTGTACATGAAGTTGAGATTAGTTGTGATATTTGTCTACTCATAAATTTATAATTTACATTACCAGAAGAAAGCAGAATCTGACAGCAGAAGGATGAAGAATAAGACAATTGCATTCAAAATATCTACAGCTTTGCTGCTTGTTGGTTTTCTTTCACTAGTGGCTCAGCCAGTTAAGGAGAAGACCCGTGTAACTAATAAAGACATGATACTTCCAAAAAAAACTCATCTCAGTTTTTTCAAGAGTTCAAAGAGTAAAAGAAAATAATATTGTGGAAGATAAGAGAAAAAAATAGACAAGGTTCTGACATGTTCACATGATTAAGGATATGAAAAATTGCAGAATGCCTGTAAGATCCATTAGCAAAGCAATAGAAAATAACACAGTCAAAAAGCTCTGAAAAATCAATATCATACACAGTAAATGGACCATATCTTGCATAGACTTGCAATTAGATACCCATTTGTTAAATATTTGTTAGAAAAATCTGTTTCCAGGAAAACATAAAGGTTTTTTCAATACATTCAAATATATTTTAAAATATTAGGTTCTATAAAACTAGGTAGAATAGCATACTATTTTTCAGAATCTTAATATTTACAAAGATATTTTAAAAGTTTTCCAAAAAAGTCTGTAAGATTTGACTCTTCTACCTTCTGTAGAACTAACGGATGACTCAGAGACACCAAAGAGGCTAACAAATCATAGTGGGTCAACTGAGCTGGAGAGGAAAGGGTTTATCCCAGAAAATGTTTACAGTTTTCAAACTTTATTCTATCCTAAACTGGAATACAAAGGTGAAATCCACCAAAAGTTTATGACTGAATCCTTCACCTCGAAAATGTGCTTTGGATTAATTAAATTGCTTTCAACAAAACCTTACACATTTTAATGTTTGGCTAGTTTAGATTTTATAATGAAAAGTTCTTTCTGACATCAAAAAACCTGGAATTTGACGATTACTTAAGGAGAACTTTTTTCACTTTTGCATTTTTCTCAAATCTGTTTTCAAAACAGCATTTTGTCACTGTCATGGCTTTCTGCCACTAAATTTCTCCTGTGATGAAGCTTTGTAATATACTAGGGATCTTTTCAACTCATAGAATTTATGTTATTCCACTCTTGGGTAAAGGCCATCCTTTTTGATCCTTCACAACTTATCTGTTAACACAGAGAATTTCTTTTGACATTGTATCTTTTCCCACCATGCATTTGCACAAATGCACTGATAAGTAATATGAATAATTTCATCATGCCAGTGTGAACAAAGCACAGCAAAGAAGTTCTCTGGGGACACTTTATAAATTTGTTAAAACAGCATAATGAGAAATGAAATATATGTTTTAAAAAGAGGTATTATAATAAATATACTGAAAATATTAGCTTTGCCCATTACACTGTGAGTGCACTGGGTCAACAAAGCACTGAATAACAAGAAAAATAGTGTGACTCAAAGGATTTTCCAGTCTGGAGGACATATTACTATTTTATGGTAATTCTTACAAACACAGGGAGCCGGTGAATATATTTTCTTGAGAGAAGCATATTCATGGACCTTGTCATCAAGTCAGGTTCTGCAGGGTACAAATCAGTCAATCTTGCAAAGGGTAAACCATAAAGATGTTCCTTGGAGACACGTATATACACCTATCCTGTAAACCCTGTTCTAAGATTTGAGGACTTACACCTCCTCCAAAACAAATTGTGTGTGATATGACTATAACATGCACCCCTGGATGCATGTACCCAGCAGCTGACACTTGGAGTTATTGGCTTCAAGCAAATGTTGGTATTACTTCATTCCAGTTGTTAATGAATACCAATTACTACAGAGAAGACTAATTAAGGTGCATTTACAAAAATGAGAAGCTGTACCAGCCATACGGTTTGAGTAACTCAGAACTGCTCATGGTTGGAAAACAGTATTCTCACCGAAGAGGAAAAGTAAGGGGATATTCCTCCTCTCTTCACTCTGATGTATGGAGTGGAGGCTTTCAGTTTGCCCATTAGAAGAGGTCAGAGGGCTCAAACAACTCACCTGAGCACAAGTACCAGGAGTACAGGGTGGACACAACCACTTGCAACACCTCTGTTTCTAAATGCTTCAGGCAAAAGATAGACCTTAATGTTTGTAAAGCACTTTGAAGATTTAAGACCAACAAGGATAATTCTTCTAATTTTTTGAATGCTCCACTGTCGTGTTTTAAGGTACACTCTCCAGCTAACATTAATGGGCAGAGGTTGATTGATTTTCAAAAGGAAAGCAAACTTTTACCTTAAGTTTGCTCAAGCCAAGGGTAAACATTCTCACTCAGACTCCTCACTGTGTTGATGATCTCTCTTAGCACATCTCCAGTATGAAAAATCCAAGATCAGAGCTCAATTTTTGCAGCACCTAACTTTCAGACCTCTATTCTTCGTGAAATGATCACAGTCTTCCAGTGCTCCAAACCCCAAGACAAGTGAGTGTCTCAGAAGGAATACACAACTGTAGAGGGAGCTGACTACCTAATCCACAGAGAAATTCCTCTGGGGGGGGGAAAAAAAAAAAAGAGAGAGAGGAGGGCTTAGGCATTTGTGGGAATTCATAGCCCAAATCCTGTTTTGAAGGTAGGCACTTCCTACCTATGTATATCAAAGTGACTGATATAACTAATTAGGCTTTCTAAAGCCTGCACAAAAAATGGCCTAAGTTTGAAATGGAATCTGTCAGGGAGATACTATGGTCAGGAAGGTAGATTTCCCAGACTGAGGCTCATCCCTTATACTGTCAGTAGTCTATCTCTTCCAGTGCCCCCAGAGGCAGAAAACTTGACTGTGTTTGTGCTGTGTGCAGCAGCAGCTTGGTACTCACCCAGAAGTTGGGAGCCCCGATTTCATTTTGTTCCTGGGAAGGTCTAAGCCTGCCTCCTTGTAGGAGTGTCCTCAATGGAATAGGTTATTCTAGGACTTGAAAACATAGTCTCCACTCTGTGCTTAGAAGTCTTTTTTTGTTTGCCTGGATTACTGAAATTCTTTATAAAAGCATGTGTCTCTGTAACCTAATAACTACTAACACAAGCCATACAACCTGGGTAGTTATGGGGAGAGAGTTCTTCGACATCTGTCTCACTGGCAACCCAACATTACTGTTCCTAGAATTTCTGACCATGTATTTCATTCAAAGAAACTTTAACTCATCTACAGTTTGGTGATGCAGCACATTCCTGTGAAAATGGCCTTGAACAGACCAGAGTGTCAAAGCTGGGTCTTCTTCTTGCAGACATGCTCAGAGTACATATTTAGGAAGCAGATGTCCCTCCCACTATTGAAAGACTGCAATGACTGCTCTTGTGTTCTGCATGGAGCTTGATCCACTAGACAATCTGACAAAGTTTTAAGCTATCTGTAGAGGGAGGGGAATAAGGCATAACGATAATTTCCTTATGAATCCCAAACAAGTTTGCTCAAAAGATAGAAACCAAGCTATGCCTATTTGTAGCATTATTAAGCATGCACTGAAGAAGGGTCTGGGGAACAGCAGCATCCAGAAACAGAGCAACCGCACAGTGCAAATACCTCTTGTGTTACATGGCACAGATGGAGGTCTGAAGGGTGGCAACTACCTCACCTTTTCCAGACCATGCCTATGTTCCTGCTGTTTTCCACTGCAGTCTACTCTTAAAAATGATAAATTGTTCTTCCTGTAAGTATTTTTGGTTTTTTTTAGATTTTTGGGGGGTTTGCATGCAATTTCAAAATGAGAGAAAGGCTACAGCTTGCTGTTAATACTGCTTGATGGGTCCGAAAAAAATTAAATTGTGCTAAGGAATAAGAGAGTGTTTTCTCATCATAGAGAGCCAAGAATGACAAAGTCACAGAGAGGATATTTCTGACATATAAGGATATGTTTCAGACATCCTTTCATAGTTGTAAGCATTATCATAAGCAGCTGAAAGATTTGCTTAGATGTCCATGCATATGAGCTTTTAATAAGAGCATCGTAAGAAGAGATTTCTCCATTTCTGACTTCTGGGTTCACCATTTAGAATAGAAAGTAGCAGAAGGCTTTGTGAATCATTGAGTGCAATACCCTTTAATGGTACAAACATATAATCCCAACCTCAGTTAAAGAGTCTAATGAATCTGTAATATTTCATTTGATTAATCAATTAATAATTACTATTCAGAATAATTTCTCTTATTGATCTTGATCTGGATAAAGTCGTCATATCATTCACATGTCTAGTCCTCTGAGAGGTTTATGAAGCAGCTTTCTAATTGCCTAAGAGGTCGCTATTAACATATACTGTTTATTTGCAAAGAGGAAATATTGACAATTAGTTCAACAAGTTTTTGCATCTTCCCCATCCAATTTACAGGAGACAAGTGTGAGATTCATTTCTGGCTATCTCAATAGCTCTAATCAGAAACACTCTGAAACTTCCATTATCTTACTTAGTTTGAGAAAGTAAAGAAACAAATGAAAGTAAGTTCAGGACAGGGTAATTATAACTGTGGCCATCAATTTGAGAAAAAAAATCAGTGATTTAGACTGCACCTCACTGTAAGTGTCTCAGGTTTTAATTCTACAACAATCAAATAGGAATAAGAAATTGCAATGTTACTTCCCAATAAACATATAAGAAAAATAATAAAACCATAAAAATTACTTAAATTTACAAAGATCACTCTAGGGATATTCTTCTGAACAAGTGAGATGACCTTAAACAATATATAATATCACTGTACTCAACTAGGTCTTATGTCCCACATTTAGGAGCATTTTTTAGTCATTTGTTCAGTGAGAACTCAGGCTGATCAACAATCACATTATCTCAAGCACAGTGACAACAGGAGAATAGTGATAGATGTAATTATACTAAAGAAATAAGGATGTGTTCTGCTAAAGTTATAAAAAGTCCTCTTGCTTAAATCAAGCCAGTGGATCCCCCATGCCATGTATTTCTGTTAAAATGGGACAAGAACTGGATGGAGGTTTCCACCACTTATTTAATAGCAGAATCATCCAGACTGAAAAATCCCAATCTGACAAGTATCAAGTCCTAAATAGGACCACATTATCTGAAAATCTCTATTGGCAATGGGAAATTGCTTCTCATGAACTTGTTGTCCACAGTTTGCAGCACTTCTGAGGATGGTTCAACAACTACTAGTTTCTCTGGTTTCTCTATGGCATGTGGAAGCCCATGTTGTGCAGCGAGTTCCCCTGAGACACTTTGACTTACATACTGGCATTGCATTGCTACAGCTACAAGTGTTTACACTTTCAGTAATCAAGAAACAAAAAAATAATTTAGAGAAGCTATGATCTATTTTTCATTACCAGCAAACTACACAAGGATACTAAATGACCGAGATCAAGAATCAAATTGAATATTCTTTGCAAAGGAAATAGAACAACAGAGCATCTCAAAAAGACAAACAAACAAAATGCAGAAAAACCCATCAAACAAAAAAACCCCACAACAAATCCAAAACTGAAACCAAAAACAAATTTAAAAAGCCCAACCAAAAAGAAAAAGAAAAAAAAAACAAATAGGAAAGCAAGACAAACTAAAAGAAAAATTTTCCTGTTAAAGTGAGCTTTGCATAGACGATCCACATCAGTGTGGCCAGCTAATCTAGTTAGTTCAAATTAGTCCTGAATTAAAGATCACTTGGTATTTTCTTTAGGACTTCAGAAGCAACAGATGGAACTAGTAACTTCCTTGCATTTGTGTTGTTTTCTGGGACTTTATATTTACCTGTGCATTCTCCCTGCTTGGGAATAAAAATGAGTAGAGGGCTTTCCTCAGCCCTGAACTGGAGCAAATGACATGACTCAGAGGACACTGGTTTGCAGACAGACACAATGGGAGATGCAGCAGTGACTGCCCAGGGATGAGGCTGATAAATCTTGCCAGAGGCAGCCACTCCTGATGTGCACGGTAATTTTTCTTCCCTGAAGCAGATTTTTAGATGTTTTCCTGCAAGAAGTTGCCTTGTTTGAGCTGATCATAACAGATCATCGAGAAAACTTTTAGCCAGGGGGAATCCTCTGTTGGTGTGAGATTTCTGATGCGTAGATTTTTTTCTTTCTCTTTTTTTTGCCAAAGTCACTACTTGTAACAAACAAGTAGGAAGAGTGGAAGGAGGAGGAGTATCATCACAGAGAAATGCACAGACAGCACTGTCAGTGGGATGCTTTTGTACAGAGCCCCAATAGCTATTAAATATTTCCAGTAAATTTCCTCTTTAAATAATTAGTCCCTTTTCTGAGAGGTTCAGCACTGAAGAGAAAGATTTGAAGATAGATATAAAATAAAAAATTATATACAGCAAAAGATGCAAGTACTTAAAAAGTTAGGCCAGGAACAAACCCTCTATTATTTTGTGCATTTTGGTGTGCATATTATTTAATTGACCAAGCAATATTCAAAAGATTTTATAGAATATAGCCGGGAAAAAAACCAGCACGGAATTGGAAATGTAACAAAATGATAAATATATGACTTTATGTAATATTTTTTCATGGAAAAACTGTTGGTAGCCACCTTGCATTTATACACCCAAACTCAGTGTTTATTCACATTTCATCCTCATTTAGATTTATACGACCCAAGATGGTTTTTCTGTAGTCAATATTTTCTTATTAGTCCAATAAGAAAAGTATTCTGTGCTTTATGAAGGTACTACTAAGACTTGGTCACCACAGGCTTTAGAATATCATATACATTGGCCATATGTATATCCTTATACAGCTGCGTAAGGATTTGACAACAGGCATTGTACGCACTTCTGTGTTGGAAGTCAGGAACCTCACTGTTTAGGATAAAAATGGTTATTTGCATCAAGAAT
Source organism: Cephalopterus ornatus (assembly GCA_013396775.1). NCBI lineage: Eukaryota > Metazoa > Chordata > Aves > Passeriformes > Cotingidae > Cephalopterus > Cephalopterus ornatus. The sequence goes on from VZRE01004968.1 coordinate 23,225, forward strand.
TTTCCTCATTAATGACAGGTTCATATTCTGTCTCACCTCATTTTTCCTTTAAGCCTCTTGTCAATTACCATAGAGCCAAAAAAACCCCAGTCTAAAAACCTCTGAACATCATTAGCACTGGACTGACAGAGGTTTTTTTCTAGACTCCTAAGAGCTACTGAACTATTCTGATCCTGCCTTAATCACTTTCTAGTAACTGCTATTAGTTTTGTTTCTGCTCAAGAATGACTTCATGACCAAAAAAAAAAAAGAAGTAAAATATCTAGCACATATTGGGTTTTTATATATAAAATTGCCTTAATATTTCGAGTGGCAAAGTGACTGATGAAAGAAGACATGGGCCACCAGCTCAGCACCAAAAGAAGCAACTGCTTCTATTTAAAGACCAGCACTACTGCTCTGTCTCCGCTGACTGCACACACCATTGCATTAGTGAGGAGCCATACAGGAAATGTTAAGCACCAGAGGGCTCTGGACAGGACTAACAGATACTAAGGTCCAACAAAATCATTATGATTGTCTGGTGCGATCCCTGGAATGACAGGCCATATAATGAAAAAACCTAACTGCTCGTACTCCAAGGCTCTGTGGACAAGGAACTGAGTTAAGCCAAAGGGTTTTAAACAACTGCCCTCCTCTGAAGTGTACTGACAAAAAGATTCTGTACTTCAACATTGTCTCTGCAAGCAAAGCAGATGGGGCCATAGCTCATTAGTTCCTGCATTTGTAGTTTTAAAGTAAGATTTTCAAAAGCCTAAGAAATGTTGCCACTTGGATGTGAAAGATGTGAATAGGCTTTAGGCTCTTCAAAAATGTTCCCTTAAACATAAAGGATTTTGAAATTTCTCTGGGTCCTTTTAGGTAGTTTCTTTTTACATGAAGAGAAGTTTTGGATGGCGCTTTGATATTGAAGTCAAGCTATTTTTTTAAATTAGCCTCATTTTAAGCCTACACAATTAACCTGAAAGCTTGAATATTAAATGCCTCATGTGCATCTATGTGTAATATTTCATGACTTTCAATCATGTTTATGACTGTCTTTTCCTGAGAAAAGCATATTATCTATTCTATTATCCATTTTCTATTGCTGCAGTGTAACAGCTGAACAGCTGGGGGAATGAAGTAAGACTTCATGCAAAGTTGAATGTCACAGAAGGGAAAAGTCACTAAAATCAGATGCCTTGAAGATATTCTACATAAGTCTTATAATAAAAAAGGAATGCTAATAGCAAATTTAATCAGAATGCATTTTATCTACTGCTCCAAATAGGGCACAGACTGAATAGACCAATTTATGTGTACCTCCTCATGAAACATTGGTTCTATTTGGGCTGTTTGTTTGCTTGTTTCTTTGTTGCCTCCTGGGTTCATAAGCATATTTACAGACCTGCACACTTGAAAAGGCCACACAAGAACCCTCAGTTCCAGGCTTTTCCTTTGGAAGTTTTGCAATGTAATGCTGATGAAACCTAACTTCTTTATTTGGAAAATCTGATGACATGAAAGCCTGGGGTAGATCTATAAGTGTGAACTTTCCAGGGCAGATAAAATACAGAAGAAGCATAAAAGTGAAGTTTCTCCTACATGAGTTCCTACTGGGTTTATGCTTAAATAGACCTGTCTGAATGAGCAGTTAACAACCCACTTGTCTGCAAGGATAGTTTAAAATTAGGCATACCTTCACTTCTGCCAGTTCCTGTTTTGCCTTCACTAAATATTGGTTTGGAAAATGCCATAAATGAGCCAAAAAATTGATCACGGAGCAATAAAAAACGGAGTTGTGGAACTTTGATAAAAAGGAACTCAACTGGTTCAAGGCTCAGGAAAGACTTGGACGAAGGTAATATTGCAAGATTAGGGAGGAGACCTGAATTAAATGGAAGGACTCCGGGCATATGGTTGAGGACAGGTATGTCCAGGCTGGAGAGAAGTCTGAGATAAAAGAGGCTGAGTGGGAAGGACAGAGGAAAACAGGCACCTTCTCTCCCCACTGTCCACTTGCAATGAGGGCTCGTGCTTGGAGGAGATGAAGCATGCTTAGGACTTCAGCCATGCTCCCTCCACTTTGCTTCCCCAGTTGGTGCCAGGACAATGGCAGCTGTGAGCTGTGAGCCGTGGATGTGTTTGTCGGATTAGTTTGGCAGACTCGGTCTGGGAACAGATGCTGCTTCCAGAAGGGGAAGCTTTAATGAGAGCTGTTTGTGGAAACACCATGTAGCCTTCTTCAGAACCCTGTGCAGGAAAAGAGCTGTAATTTATCCCTCTCTTCCCAGCACAAGTGCACCTGTCCTATCAAATCCAGACTTGCCTTCTTTTAATTATCTTTGTTTCTCTTTAATTAAGATTCCTTGTACCTAGGAGGATAGTAAAAAAATATTATTCCATTACACATAACCATAAAACAAAACAAACACAAAAAACTTTTTAAGAAAAGCATTATATGCCAACACATTAATCCAGAAGTGAAAGGCAGGCAAATGACTTTACCTTAAATATGACTATATCAAAGCTTCCATTTAGACTACCTCTGTCATTGTATAAGTAGATTCAGATCACCAAAGAAAAAAATTGCAAAAATATTTTCTCTATGTTCTTGTATGATGATTGTTTCTGAAATAAGTTTGCCTTGTCAACTTTACAACATATACAAGAGAAAGTCACACAGGGATTACCGTCCTTGAACACAAACCAGCCTGAACTTAATGACTCAGTCCCACACAGATCTTTAGCTATCTTTATTTTTTGGAGACATTAGGAGAAGAAAACTATGCTACTGGTTATTATTATTATTACTAATAATATCAGACATGAAAAGTGGCTCTCAAATTCAAACATGAAACCGGATTTAGCAGTCTGAGACTATCTTTCCTACTCAGGAAGGAGCACCAATGATCCCCATTCCTTATGGCTAAAGTAATTTTCTTGCAAAGGGATGCTTCCCTGACAATTGAGGCAGTGCCATCACTGCTTCTCCATGAAGGCTGCTGTACTCCTGCAAAGGCTGTGAGCCCTTGGCTGAAATCATTCCTTTCCTTCTACTTCTTTCTCAACAGCTGCTCTGCCTCTTTCCCTCTCTGCCTTTCTTATTGTTGTTTTCTGCTTTTCCTCCAGTAGTTCTCTGCATTAAAAAAAAAAAAAAAACAGCAAAACCGCGAACCTTATTTCTTCTGATTAAACCCCTCTCCAAGTAAAATCCATAGCGTGAAAAAACAAGTAAGCAATTTTTTTTTCTTGAAAGACAGATCATTTTGGCTAAAACAAAAGTGTTCCTCTCTTAGAAGAAGAGCAGCATAATAATAACCATAGCATTCTGCCTAGTTCTTTCAGACTCATGACATGAATCATTCTGCTCAGATGCCAGTACTTGAGAATTTCCCACTGAGATGAAACAAAAACGAATATGCAATAAAGTATAAGGAATCAGAAAATGGTAAACAAAAACATTCCATCTGCAGCATGTATGCAATATGGTCTATAATAATTATAAGCTCAAATAAATAGCAAAAAATAGCATTAAAAGTATTTCAAGATAATGGTAATATATATGGCACCTACCCACAGAACAAGCCATTTATAGCATCAGTAAGTAACAAATGGACTGTATAATGAAATAATTATCTCATCAGAAATTATCTAGTTAAAAAATATCTAGACTTCCAATTACAGACTCGGTATCTGGAAGAAACGCACAAATTGTTCACTATAAAATAGCGAAATTTTTCAGAGTTAGTCCAGAAGAGAAGATGGTATCTCTCATGAAGGCTCAGGAGTCAGGCAGCAGGAGCTAATTAAACTGGGCAATGTATTAAACCAATCCCAAACAGCAAAATCAGCTGCATTTAGAGTACTAGCTAGAATCCTTTAGACACAGTGAGAGGGTGTTCCAATAATATTCTTCACGGGAGTCCACCCATAGCACATGCAGAGGTCTCTTTTGTCAGACCAAACAGGATCCCCCTCACCTGACTTTGATTGCCTAGAAGTGCCTTATGACATTTCCACCTGTTACATGGGCTCCTTCTGTGTCTGAGGCACATCCAAGAAGACTTCAGGAGAGTGTTCTTTCTTTCTATTCGCTTCTAAGAGTAACTAGACAATTCTCATTAAGATGGACACAATTAGGCAAGATTTGCAGCAAGAGAAACCCAGTCAGATACTAGATTAAAACAAGCCCTTCACCATAAGGGTGGTCACACATTGGAAGAGATGCCCAGAAATGCTATGCAATCTCCACCCTTGGAGACATCCAAAAGCAATTGTAAAAAGTTCTGGACAACTCCATATAACTTTGGAGTTTGCACTGTTTTGAGATGAGTAACTCCAGAGGCTCCTTCCAGATTAAATTGTTCTGTGATTGCATGATTTTTTTCTGCATAACAGTTATATTTTTATCCGCCCACAGATCTACATGTTTTCATGATTTTTTTCTCCATAGGCCATTCTGTGTCTTCCCTGCACACATCAAACTCTCAGATAGCTCAAAGAAGTCTGAACATGGAATGGGACATGACAGGGTTCAGCTGCCATCCCCACAATATACATTTTTTTCAGTCCTAAATTTTCATCATAATATATCTCTATTTGGATTAAAATAAGGGAAGTCTATTGAATATTTTTAACTATTGCTAGAGATAGCATCATCTCTATCTAAACAACAGCTTTGGATATAAAATTCTGAAGGGTTTTTGACAAGTGAAAACATATTAGCCGAATGTTTACTGTGCAAAACAGCTGTAGCATTAAGAAACCAATAACTAAATGATACATTTATAAATGCATCAATTTCAAATATGTTTACTTGTTTATTTTGACAGATAAATAGAAACAGGAAATTGATTGATGCATTTTTGCCTAAGCTTTTTTGAACCATATGTGATACTTAGAAACTCCTTAAAACTCTCAATTCTATCTGTGTAGACAGTCTTACATCATTATTACAAGGAAATAAATACAATAAATGTTGAAAATGTGGCATCAATTGGAGTAAAGTTCTAATGTTTGTTCAAGGATCCTCTTTACAGAACTGATAAATGTTGTTCATCACATGAAAGACTAAGAAAAGCACAGTTCCAGAATCAAAGTATCTTGAAACTACTGTAAATTTTATGGAAGCAGAGAGTGAATTCTCATCATGTGCTGTGACCTCAAAGAGGTTCTCTTCCATCCCATTTGTTGCCTGCTGGACTACCAAAAGCACTCGAACTGTGTTAGTCCAAGCTGATTCACTAGAGGCGGCTATTAAAAGCAGTGTCAATTCTCAAACCATCTGCTAAAAACTGTTGTATGAAGCTCAGCTCTTGCTTTGCCTCCCTAGATGCATGTGCCAATCTTTACTCAGGAGCAGCCGCTTCATCTACTCCCCATGCTTCCATAACCACAGCTCCACTGTGGCCTTGCTCTGTACCTCAATATCAACCCTTAGGAGCCTCTTTCAGGATGCAAAGCACAAACACTCTTAAAATTTAGAAATGTTATGGCAACTCCTCCAGCTCAGTCGGTATGTGAAAGCAACATTTTTATACACCATTTCCAAGCACAGCAACTAAAACAAAAAGTAAGTTTAAATTAGATAACAGATCTTAAATTAAAAATTGATTAAACATTAGACTATTGAAGCTCACGTATGGAAGCAGAGAACTATTTCACTGTGCTTAGGGGTAACTGTAAAAACTTCTAGTAACTGATATTGAGCTTAAAAGATTATTAGATCATGTTTTCAATCTTAGTAGAATTAAACTCCATGTGACATGTTAAATAGGCTAGGTGGAACTCCTGTAATCATAAAAATTAATGCTGTGAATATACTTGGATTTGATCAGCTGAAATGCAATATTATGTCAAATATAAACTATGTTTTCTAGGCAGCACACTTATGATGCTCAGTTATTGAATCTGGCATAGAGGTTCTAATCAAATCTGGTACTGGTAATACATAAGAAACAGACCAATGAGTTGGAATTACTTCACATCACAAGGGCACAAGTTATTTCTAGATGAATGGACTGAGATTTGGTCTACATCACCCTCTCTACTATCCTATTCTTCTGGCACTCCTCTTCCTGTGACGTGGAGAGATGAATATCCACCAAATAATGATAGCACAAGCATTTGCTTACATGATGGCTCTGCAGTACATGTTTGGGCATCTCATTTATTCTAACACAAAGCTGCATAAATATTCAGCAGGTGATGGGCAACATTTTACTCATGACAGCCACAGCTTCTGGGTATGTGGAATTGCAAAGAAGGCCAGATTGCCTTTGGGTATTGCTGTAAATATCTGCGTGGTGTCATCTGAGCAAAAATTTGAGGCTCACCACTCATTACGTTGTAGTACTATAATAATAATTTGTTAAATCCACACTATCCTTGCTATTCATATAGTTCTAAAGGTCAGCATTAAGTCTGAATAGAATATAGTCCTGCCTAGTTATGGGGCATTTCAACTCTATGCACAGATAGTGATACACAAGGAACTAATTTAGACCTGTCCTGCCATCTGTACTTATTACATACTCCTCAGAACACACCTGTGCTACCACATCCTTAAAGAATAAAGCAGTCCCAAAGTTCATGTTTTGGCAGACGTGTTTTGTCAGAAAAAGTAGGAAATATCAAAAAAATCCTCTAGGGTCATGCTTGATCTTTTTCTGAAGACATATCTAAGTTCTGAATGTTTGAATGTTCAGAAAATCTACAGAACATAAAACATAAAAAATCAGCAAAGTAATTAGGAGCAGTGCCTAAAGATGTAAATCTCCCAAATTAAAATTTTCCTGTTAGACAGTGTTTCTAATTTTTTTGCATGTGTTCTGCTGTGTGCCATGTAGTCAGACCAGAAGGTCTTTCATCTAAAGTGACTCTAGGTTCTAAATTCCATTTTGGAAACACACAACATTTTACTTCCCTTCAGACAAACAGAGGAAATCTTAGTCAAAGTGATTTGATACCAAATGAATAGTTTTAGGCTCTGTAACACTGAACCTTCATACAGAAGGGTGTCAGATTTTTAGACATAATTTACTCATCAAAAATGAAGACTTGAGTCAATTAAAGTATGTGGAGGTACATGTTGAATGTACTGAACAGCTTTGATTTTAAAAAATACACTGTGACCAAAAAATTTTTTGCACTCTTTTAAACTTTAAAAATTTACTTTCAAGTTATTGTTTTTTTAAAAGGCAACACTTAAAACCATATATGTCAAAAGTAAATAAAAAGTTTTATTTAAGCAAAATAACAACAAAAAATTCTGTTCTTCCAGCAAAAATAAAACTATTTTCCTATTGACTTTGTTCTAAAGTATAGAATAGCATTTTGAAGCAGAAACAATTTGGAAAACATGGAAATGAAGGCAAACAGGTGCTCTTTGCAAGAGGCAAATCAGACCCAGGCAAATGAGCAAGGGAATCATAAAGAAGATGGGGAGGAAGTGTATGGCATCTAAATTTCCTCCAGATAGCCTCTGTGAGGTTCTTACAGAGGCCAGGCTGTTATTGAAAACTTCTTTTCTTGGCAGAACCCTAGCATACCACCTGTGGCCTCCAAGGATATGGCTGATCCCAGCTGCATCCTAAAACTGCCTTTTGCAGTAGCCAAACACTACACTACCAGTGGTAAATCATAAACCACCTGGTTTGGGTTCTTTTCAATCAAACAATCCTTTTTTTCTTTTTTTTTGAACAGCAAGCTCTTTATAGATTATCAGACCTACAGATCCAGAGTTGAAATTTTCTTCCCATTCCAGGTGCAGAATCTGGCACTTTCCCTGGTTGAACTCCATATGGTTGGTGATTGCCCAGTTCTCCAATTTGTTTGAGATCTCTCTGCAGGGCCTCCCTGCCTTCGAGGGAGTCAACAGCTCCTCCCAGTTTTGTATCACCTGCAAACTTGCTTACTATCCCTTCCAGTCCTGTGTCCAAGTCATTTATGAAGATGTTGAAGAGCACAGGGCCTAAGATGGAGCTCTGTGGAACTCCACTAGTGACAGGTCACCAGTCTGATGTTACCCCATTCACTGTTACCCTCTGTGCTTGACCCGTGAGCCAATTGCTCACCCACCACATGATGTGTTTATCCAGCTGTGTGCTGGATATTTTGTCCAGTAGGTTACTATGAGAGATGGTATCAAAAGTTTTACATTGTATTAAAGGCACATCTTCTGAAGAGCAGACTCATTTTAACATTTTTCTTTTTTTTTTTTTTAAGGGCAAACCAGAGTAAACCCTGTTTTTCTACAAGGTAAAAATGCAAAATCTCAGAGATGTTTTTGTGGATTGAAGTTTATAAATGCCAAGTTGGTCTCTACGAAACCAACATTTTGCCCCAAAAAATCAGGTGGAAAATCTGTAGGTGAAAAACTGAAGGGGGCAACTTATTAAGGACGATTAAGAAAAAAAAATTATTTAAAAAAATCGTGTCTAATTCCATATTTGTATTTTCTACCATATTTTATCACAAATGGCATGGGGTGATATGCCCTATATTTTACACACAGTATTTTACAACATATTAACAGTCAGTGCACATTTTTCAAGGACTACTTTGGAATTCAGTTCAGGCTTATAATGGGTTTTGATGGTCAGTGTTGGCCATGTGTTTTGGTAGTAAGTATATGCAAATCATAATTATGCATTTTTTTATGCCACATACTGACTCCCCTTGATGCCCTTCAACAGCGGATCTCTTTTCTTTGGGTTAGCCCACTGACACTGACATCAGTTTTCCCAGGAACAAGAGGATTCAACCTAAAGAGTTTATGACCACTGGAAAGAAACAGCATTCCCAAGTTGGACAGTGGGCTGCAATACAAGCACTGCTGACAACCCCCTGCAGAGCAATTGCTTCTTCCTGACTCTGTGGAGAAGACATGGGACAAGGCTGGGGACACCACCACCTCCAGTGTTGCAGTGGGTGAAGGACAGAGACACTGTTCCCTTTCTCCTTCAGCTCCTGACCCTGAAAATCCCATGCTCTAAAGATGCGAGTTGAAGAGAAGAGAGTGTAACTGCAGCACTAAAGATCACATTGCAATGTGTACAAACACTATTGGAGATGCTAGGGTAAAAAGTAATAATAATTCAAGCCTGAGGCAAGTACCTGTCTCGGAAAGTTCAGCCCACACGGTGAAAGTCTGGAAAGCAATACCAACTAGGGATCTCTTCATGGTGGGCAGCTGATAGCTCCAGTTTCCAAGGTCAGACCCAGCACATGCACAACATTATTTTCTCCTGCCTTCTTACGTGTCTCTTTAATTATAAGAACTGAAAGCCTCCTGGATCTTGCATTATTGGAAAGTATAATTAGACATACTTGAGGATTCCCTGTGCATCTCGCTATTCAGTAATTTTAATTGCAGCATTTCATTGCAAGTGAAGACCTAAGATTTAGGTAGCTATACCAGCTCTCACACTTTGCAAGGGTTTTCCAAACTGTTGTTCAAAGTCAAGCCTCCACACTGCACTCCAGAAGGCAGATAGGTGGTGATCAACACTTTCCCTAGCTTGATATTCTGTAGCATTCCACTGATTTGCAGTAGTTTCAATAGTGGAAGAATCCTGGAAATATCTGACAGTACTCTTACATACACCTGAATTGTATTTTAAAGTGTACATAAAAATGTTATATACAAGTAAACATAAAAATATTTTATATGCATAAAGCCACTGTTCTCCACATAACTATTTCATCAGAGTTTAGTTTCCCACCCAGGGCCTCACTCTTGGTGAGAATAAGAATTCGGAGAGATAAATTGTAAAGTGTTGAACAACAGATGACAGGGGTCACCATCTTCCCTGCTGAAGGCTGATGGTATTCAGAGGATTTTATCTTTTTCTTTTTCTTTCTTTCTTTCTTTCTTTTCTTTCCTTTCCTTTTTCCCCTCATGCCTCTCCATAAGGGAGAAAAAAAAAATAAATACCCAGAGAGAGAGCAAATATTACCAGTTTGTATTTCAATTCAATCAAGTGAACTGTGGGGCAAATTGAGTTTCCACTGAAGCCGTGAACCTCCCTCTGCTTTAGGGGAGAAATCTACAGGATCTGGCCATACTAACCTATGTGAGACATGGGACAGGCTTTTATCCTCGCCCATTTAGCAATGCTCAATGCTCCCAAAGGAAACCACAAAGGCAGTCCATCACACAACCGTTCAGAGGAACCAGTCTCAGCCTTGTCTAATTTTATACTAGTGAAACTGCGTCACAGTGCTCCAGAGAGGACTACATGTTCCTGGTATTTTGCTAGAACATGGCTGATCATAAATTATTTTGGGGCATGTTTTCCCTTGAGTAAATGCACTCTCCAGTAATATGCCGTATACTGGAGAATATGCTGCTGCAGCTTGCCAAAATGAGTAGGAACACCAACTCACTCACCCATTATTGTAGGTAAAACAGCTCTGTATGTGCAATTACCAGCATAAGTGAGAGGACAGTACCCAACTGGGAAAAGCGGAAGCTGCTGAGATTAATCAAGTGTTCCCATGGCAAGAATTGTTCTGGAGTACATGCCAGGTTTGAAAAGAAAAATCATTTGTGTTTTATTTGTTTGCTACCATAAAATACGTGGTTTCCCTCCACTCCTCTTCCTGATTTTGACAAGCAAATACTTTGAACAGTGAATGCTTAAAAGGTCTACTTCTTCTTCCACAAGTACATTTAGTGTTTATAATGTCAGATTTAATTCTATAGTGAACACCAGCAAAATTGTAGAAAAAAACTTTTGATTTCTGTCTGAATAGAGGGAAAAAAATCCAGCACATTCATTTTTAAGCTGCACTTCAGAAAAAGAAAGAGAAGAAATCCTTTAGGTAATGACAGCTTGACAAAAAAATACTAGAAGTCTTCCAAAAGACCAGTGTTGTTCAAACTATTATTGCCATGATAACAGAGACATGCTTTATATTTTAGACTGCTGGTCCTGTAAAATTATATACAGTAATAACACAGAGTTGAAAACTCTGAACTGATAAGACCAGCTAAAACTCCAACTCCAACTCTAAAAATCGAACCTTGGATTCAGAAGATGCCTTTACAAACCATGATTAAACAGCAAAAAAGGGCTTACTTCAGAAGCATAAAATCATTTGGAAAGAGCTGTAAAAATAGAGTATTTAAGTTCCAGCTAGCTGAACAGTTGAACCTGTGCCCAAAGTTGACTTTGTTCACAAATTGTTTTGATTGAAATAATGCCTACTGGTTGAGACAGATCCAAGAGCCAAACACAGCAGTTTTTGAATTCCCAATATTTAACTTACTAGTGTTTTTTCCTTTGAAATACTAAACACCACAAAGAGAGAAGGTTAGCAGGCTAAAATGCCCAGGGAATCAGCCTTATTTTCCATAACTGTGTGCAAAAAGTCTGGGCCAAGTTTAGATCAGTGTCAGCTGAACTTCAGCACCAGATGCTGTAAGCCCTTTGTGAACTTTTGCAGCCCCCAATTATGTAGGAATAGTTTTAGAAGTGAGAATAAGGGAAGGGAGCCATAGTGCAGAGGCTACCACGAGTGTATCCTAATGAGAATGCCAGTACAATCCAACGTGCTGTACCAAAGCCTTTCAAAATCAGATTATCCCATTCAGCCACCAAAATGACAAAATCACTGAGACATGTAAAATGACATGTCAGTCCATACAGTCCTAATGTGTTATATCCCTTTTAGTCATTTCTCTCCATGCTGTAGCTCTGGTCGTAACAAAAGTGTCTTTGAAGTCCTGAGATTTTCTCTATCTTGTGGGAAAAAAATATTGCATTATTTTTCCATCTTAAAAATGTGCATTTGACTCATTCTAAGCAGATCTGAGGTCTTGTCATCAACCTTCTTGGAGTTAATTTCTATAATAAAACAGAGGCTTCTAGTAGATTTAATCTCAAAATGTTTCTTCAGAAATAGAAGTTCAGCTTTTTCAAGGCAGCACATAAAGAGTATAAGGCTCTTCAGCAGGGGATATTTCACACATTTGAAGCTGGAGTAATCAGCCCTATTTTATTCCCACAGGATTGTATGCAATTTAGTTTCTTTATTTGTAATTTCTTTCTGAAGTTTACTGCAGAATGAAGCCCATTAAAACTCTGATGAAAGCCTTTATTAAGCGACCATCTCAAATTTATTAAAGGTCTGGGTTCAGAAGTTCACATGGCGGAAGATTTGTTGCATTTTTTCCTGCAGTCTCTAGACTGCATTAATTTTAAGACTAATTAGCAAATTACTGGAAGCTTAGCATGTGTACAAAAGGAGATGGGAGTTTATTTTCCAGAATCTTTAGAAGTAAATTATTCACTCTTAAGTCAGATCCAAACAGATTCTGTAAGAAGCATTTTATCACAGATGTTTATAATTTGCAATGTGACAGCGCTTAGAAGTTCCAGTTAAGAACCAAGCTTTATATATGCCATTGGAAGACAGCCCCTGCCCTAATAATCTAGATGTTTCATTTAAAAAGCAAAGTAATAAAATTATGCCGTTGCACTTTCTAACAATTTTAAGAAAGAAATCAGTTCATCAAGCAATGAAAGATTACCTACACTTCTTATTCTTGTACGGGAAAGCACAATGTCTTCTACATGTCAAAAATCATTCATGTCATTGTATAACTTAAACAAGGTCTTGCTTTTTTCCCATTAAATTCAATAATATTTTCAAGACAACAGCAGAAGCAGGACCTTTGAGTTTTAATTAGCTTAAATTGTCCAGTTGTCATCTAAAACAGACAGTAGATCATCTAGATACCTACAATGTCATTAAATAACATTTGTGTTCAACAGAGTGTTAAAAGACTAGACATTTTCTGCTGTCAGTCATTGCATTTCTTGCAGTTGTACCTTTAGTAAAATATTAGACTCCATTTTGTGAACTCTTGTATTTTGCTGATGGTGGAAAGTTGTTTTCTACCCATCAGCAGAATAATTCAGAGGATGCATTTTCAAGCTTATGTGACATATTTGTGTGGAGACAGAGGCCTTGTCCACTTACATCTATTTCTCATCATACACAGATTTGAAGACATTCTACAGGTGCTCTGCTTAGAGCCAGTAGCATTGGAAATGCATGTCTTGAAGTGCATGACTACTCAGATATTATCAAGATACTTGGAAAATAATAGAATGGCCTGAATTATCAATTATGAAGAAACTCTATCCCATCACAGTGTAGCTCTTGGGATCAGCTCAACCATGTGCCACAGCATAAAATGCAGTTGCCTCATTCTGCAGTCTCTAAGTTCAGATGCATGACAGTTAACTAAAAATAAAAAGCGGAGAAAAAAAATCTAATGTTCATCCTTTACAGATATTAAAAGAAAAGGACTAGCTGAAAATAGGACTTCTACTATTTAAAATCTTCTTTATCTTTCCAGACTTAGTACAAAGAAGCAGGCTACACAATGAACAGCAATATACACAATACATCAAACAAATATGCACAATAATAAGACAAATTTAGGATGGATACAGTAAATGTCTCTCAGGCTAATCTTGAAAAAAATCTGATGTAGCGTGGATTTGAATGTTAGGTAGGGGTGAAATTTAAAAACGGAAAAATGAGATATGGGAATATGTTGAAAGGTAAAATGGAGATGACAACTGCAGTAATAAGGAAAGAAAAGAGGGACTATGCATCCTTTAGAGGCAACAGCAGAAAAGAAGAGCTAAACAAGAAATGAGAAAATGAGTGTCACATTGCCTTGAAGATAATATTTCAAATCAGTATAAAGGAAGCCTCCTTCCAGTAAAACACATACTTAGCTTGAAGGACATGAAGAGTTGCACCAAAACCAATGAATTCATATCTCCAGCAGGCAGTTTTGCAGGGTCCAGTACACAGAGCACACCACAGGCTGCTATCCAGACAGATAGTGGTATTTACATTGCAGTTTTACCGTGGTGCCATTTAACTCAGTCTAAAACATAAAGAGGGGAGTCAGTTGCTAAGTCTGTACTAACTGAGTTTGGCAGCTGTCCCACACTTGGCACTGTCCACACAGCTCAGGGGTTTTGCATGAGGCAGGGACTTTCTCAAAGTTTACCATACAGATATGAGTTACGCCATGACACTTGTCTGCATGGCCAGAGAGCACATCTTAGGATCATAGAATGGTTTGGACTGGAAGAGTCCTTAAAGATCATCCAGTGCCAAGACCCCTGTCATGGACGCCTTCCACTAGACCTGGTGAGTAAAGTAGAGCACAGATACCCAAATTAATTTGCCATCTTGGCTACTGGCCTATTTCTGCACTACCTTCATGAAGTTAGTGAGATGTTAAATTCCAATACTGCACTAAAAAGCTTAATATAGATATACACCATTCACTGAATTTACAGCACAAACTTTCCCAGTCTTGAGAAAATAATTCTTCTTTTCCTTCAAAGAGCATGGGTCTGATGTATTTGAACTAGCCCTTTGGCTTTCTCGAATATCAGGAGACCTCTAAAATTCTGCAAATTTTAGACCCTGCTTGCTTTTCTTTTCCTACTAATCCAGTAATTATAATGTTTATTGTATTTCTTCCACTTAGAAACTGGTTGAAGCAATTCTAAAATAGAAAGGTCAATGGCAGCCTAGCAATGTTGTCTCTTACAGGGGTTATAAAGCCCATTTCACAGTTTCACAATCTTCTCCAGACCTGCTGAAACAATGCCTACCATCTAAATGCAAGCGCAGCCATGACAGTTTCTTTGAAATTTCAATCTGGTTCTTGATCACAAAGAGCAAAATTTGAGCATTTCAATGATAGCAACAGCTATGCATAAGAAAGGCTGTTATCCTTGTTTTACCTGAGTCTTGGTTGATACACCATGACTTGTTTTCAAGTTTTGCCAAGTGACTTAAATTATAGTGAACTAAATTTGACTTTGTTGTTAAAGAGAATAACCCTTGGCAGAGCTTAAGAGCGTGCCCTCTTGTCCTACTGCTGGTTGCCTGGGAGAAGAGACTGACACCCACCTGGCTACAACCTCCTTTCAGGGAGTTGTAGAGACTGATGAGGTCTCCCCTGAGCCTCCTCTTCTCCAGGCAGACAATACAAAGCTGGCAGATATGACCATGTTCCAAGCAGATCAAAAGGTGTGTGGTTGTACTCAGGAAAACAATGCCACCCTACCACACTTTGCCTGTTCAGATCAGCTGCTTTGGATTTTGTAGTGCTTTAACAGAAACACAGGCTTTTCAGTCAGAACTAACCCACAGGAAGACCTCATCATTCATGCAGACATACTTTGTCTCACCAGCAAGTCAGGTTGCCTCTTCAGAAGCATTACATGATTGGCTCTGTTGGTTTCTTAGGAAACTCTGTAAGTAGGTGACTAGTAAGAATTCTTTTCAGAAACTGACTCATGTTTTTTAAACTCACTTTTGGAACAGCAGGGGGATTTTGTTATTAAACTCAATTCAAAGAAACTATTTTGTTTTGATGTAACACTGATATGTTTTGAGAAACTGTTTCCTTGCATTTCTATTTAATGACTGCACTATTTTAGTTGGAAAGGAGAGGTTTACTTGGACTGACAGAAACAAAGAAATACTACAAGTAGATACAGGCCTTTTTGACAATACCAACAAAAGGCCCACATAGTAATACTTAATGCTTTTTTACAGATAATCTAGCACAAAGGCAAAAACAAAGCCAGTAAAACAAACAAACAGAAAAAAAATCCAAACCTTCCCTCAAATTAATTTTTCCTCTAAATTCGTAAAAGGTGCTGACTTTCTTGACTTCGACTTTTTTTAATTTAAAAATCAAAATACATTGTCTTTTTTCTTATTATACAAAGCTCTAGTTTGAATGGACTAAAAATGTTTAGGGAGGAAGAAGAAATTAATTTTGGATTTCATGAAACAATGATGTTTTTCATTACCTCTTTTTTCCTTACACTTTTTCAAACAAAAACACAGGATTTCAGTCAAGTCACTGTGTTCCTCTGAGTCCAGCAGTCTGGTACTGAGCTTCCCCTTCCAAGTCCTCTGGCCACATCTGTGTGGCACCAAGCCCAAGGGGCCATATCCCAACTCTTACCAAATCTTATGTCAATCTGAGTTCAGTCTTTATCATACCAAATTAGCCTTACAATCGAAGAGGCTATAAACCTGCTGAGAAGTATTAAGTGTTAGACTGTTAGTATCAAGGGCAGCAGTCATTCTCATCACGTATGACTGTGGTGATTGTGGTAAACAACAAATGATACCTTTCTGCTCCTTGCTTATAGAGCAGTTGCAGGGTCTTGCTCTACAGACCCTTTCCTCATGAAAAATCCTCTCACTCTACTATGGCTTCTTGATGTAGTCTCATTTTGTCTGATTGCCAAATTAGCCTCCTTTCTTCTGCCACATGACTGTCTTCAGAAATTGCCCAAGGAGAGGAAAAGACACAAAGCAATATGATGATCAGCGAGTTAATCACAGGATTAAGTATCATTATTTTTTCTATTCCTATTTCTGTCAGTGGCAGGTGTAGCCATTGCCTTGTCGATATCTAATTGTGCCAGTTCAGAAAGTCTAAGCTAGAGAGTACATTATTCATAGGAGAGCACTGACATTTTACTTCTGCCTTTTATACCATTCTGCTATGTACAGATCACAGCTTTGTCCTGCTGCTACCAAGCAAGTTCATTCATATGCAAGTCTTACTGCATTTACACAATAACAAGACAACTTTCAAAATTAAACCATTTTTGTCAGTTCATAATATGAAGCTTTGTGGTTAGTTTTTAATTCTTAGTTTCTGGTGAATTTTATGCTGTCATATTTCCAGTTATTCCCACTCAACATAGCTTATGATTATCTTTCAAAGTATGGAATGATGTGGGAGACCATTTGAGAAGCTAGTAGGTGACTGACTGACTTTAAAATGCCGGAGGGACTCAGTTGCCTCTTGTGTTACAAGCCGAATTTTAGGCAGCTCCAAGAAACTAGCAGCTGAGCAAGCTGCCCTCACTGATCCCCTCATTTTTCTCTGGTACGTTCTTCTCATGAAGTAAAACATCCTTGTTGAAGCCACCTCTACTGTGGTTTATGCTACTACAGCACACTTACAGTGTTCCAGGAGTTCATGCAGTCAGTGACCTAAGCTCAGCTGATGCAGAGCCACCCTCTCAGCCAATGTGACGCAGGTGGCTGTGAATGTGTTGATGCTAGTACCTTCTGCTTCAAGTTCCCATAAAACAAAAGTCTTCTTAAAAACATCAGGCAGAAGCTACCACACAGTAAAATTTGATGCACTCAGCCTTATTGCTACAGCACAGGTTTTCACCTTAAAATAAGTATTCCCCAGTCACAGTGAAAGACTGTTTAAAATGTATGACTCCCTCAACACACAAAAAAGTCCTTTACATGGCAAGACTGATATAATAATATTTTCCTTCTACGTACCTCTGGTCTCTCAGCAGATGAAGCAGTTCCAACAGTCCTGCTCTAAATTTATGTTTGGAAGAAAGAAAGATCCATGAGACAAGATTGTTAATAACTTCTGGGGCTTGTTTCTGGCTGTTGTACTTCCTGTACATGATTAGAGACAAACAAGCTGACAACATAGTTCTGACTTTAAAGGGACATCAGTTATTTCTCCTTTCTAAGTTTATTGTATGTCTAAGTCATTTTAAGAATTATTATCCTGTTTAAATATCTTCTTATTTTTTATAAATGCACATAAATATTTCCTTAGACAAGCATCTTCAAAGTGTCTTCTTACAATCAAATACAGCTGGATATTTTGAAATCCAGCATGATGAACTGTGAAAATACAAACCAAAAAATGTTAACTGCACATTATTACAAAGCTGCATTTTTGAGGCAGTATTTCTATCCTCTGAAATATGAACTGTTTATACTGCAACAACTCTGGCAAAATGTGCAGTCCTTGGTGGGTGGCCAACTGCTGAGAAATGACGATCAGCCTGCTAGAAAAGAGGAACTCTGAAGGGGAGAGGGTGAAGAATTAAAGATAAGGGCAATAATGTTGTATTTTAGCTGTCTACAATTTATGTCTTCATCAGAGCTTGTTGCAATCTGTTGTGCTCACGGCAAGTTCAGTCATCGCAGCCTGGGGAATGGTTCATCCTATTCCTAAGCAGGTACGTATATTTGATCAGATGGATTTCATCTTGAATATCCGTAAACTATATGCAATCAGTGTTATGTACACCTGCATCGTGACTTTCCTCTGAAAGTCATTGGCATTTTCACAATTGATTTAAGGAGAAGCAAATCAGCAATTTTCAAGATGTAGAAAAAGGAATTACTACTATGAAAACGTACCTAATTGCTTCTTAGAAAAAAATCGTATTTAAAGGGACATCAAATAACTAAAATCAAAGCATGATTATTACCTAATATTATCTAGATTATTCTACATTCACTGCATCAGTAGCAGAAATAATGACTTTCAAGCATTGAGATACACAAAATATGAACATTTCTTTCTCCACATGAAACAGCTGCCAGAAATTATCCTTCCTCATTCTTTGGCTTTTTTTAAGTTCACAGAAAAAAATTGTGGGGAAAATAATGGTTGGACATAATTTTTTACCTCAGAAAAGTTTATAGAATTTCTCTGACAATCGAAGAGTACAATGATGTATTAAAAAAAAGGCATGATGAGGCAGACTGACCTAGGACAAGTTACATAACAGATGTTTTAGCTAGAGTAGCATATGCATTATACATCTGACAAGCTTCTGTCTCTACAGATTGGTAGTTGTTTGCAAAGCCACAGAGAAATTATGTGTTAGTATGCAAACTGAACAGGGAAAAAAAATGCTATATTTAGAAAAAAATGTTTACTACATAATTTCAGCTGTTAGAGAACAATTACAATTTGAAATACAACAGATTGAAAGTATTTTTGCTCTTTGGATGCTATTAGTATCGTCAGTGGGTAAGTAACAGAAGCATAGTTCAAGTCATTGCACTGAAATATGTATTTGCTAACAATGAGGCACAGTCTTCCAGCCATTCCAGATCATTCCTTCTGAGTAGCGTGTCCCGGGGATTGCACCTGAACCCTCACTGGGTGACAGCTGAGGCAACACTGAAACAGATCTGACAGTCACCAATCAACTTTAAAATGTTGCATGACCATACTTGGACTATTTATTAGTTGGACTTACGCCTGTTTGCCATGACTCCAGGAGGCTGCTCCCACCAATGCACTCTTATCTCAGTTCCCCTAGGAATGTCTCCTATGCCAGATGGTAGCAGAAGGAGATCCACATTGGTCGCTTTCTAGAAATGTCAGTCCCAAACATTGAAGCCGTAAATATCTTAACTTTGCATCACAGCATTAAGCCAGTTCTCTAGCTCTTTTGTGCCCAAAGAAAGAGGAATGGCCAGGGACACCAAGGCTACATCAAAGCCTGATGTAGAAAACTGTCTTTATTTTCTCCATCTGTCATGCTGCTGCTACGCTCCCTAGCAAAGAATTCAGTGCATCATGGCTGGAGGGTTAAACAAACCATAAAACCTGAACCTAGCAAATGGAAATTGTAAATATTTACATTTATTATACTACGAAGGAGTAAAAGTTACTTACTCAACTAGAATCTGCCTAGAAACTAGATAATAGAACCATGGCATGTCTTCTTAAGTAACAGTTATTTTGATAATAAATGTTGATATTAAAAGACATCCACTATTAGATGATGTTAAAGTGATTGTAGCAAATGGGAGAGATGATTGTCAACATATGTCCAATATTAATATTCAGGATTTAATACCTACATCTAGTTTAATAAAAAAAATATCTTTGAGTCAAATAATTGCAAGCTTTTTTATTGTATAGTTTTAGCTTTCCTGAACTGCAATCAGAACAAGATCCGATTGCGCATATGGGGCTTTTTTCAGGTTAGTTTTGCTTTTAATGTTATTACTTAGTAATTCAGCTGAGATGGTTTGAAATTAGATTTAACTAAAATTACTATGAAGTGGAGCAACAAGCACTCGACAGTATTAAAAAAAAAAAAAGAAGTTATGCTTGTTTATTTTCCCTATATAAATCAATTAGAGCAGCCTACTGAGATTAAGAGCAACTAAAAATACCTCTGGCACAAATGTTGTCTCTGCTGACTTTAAATAGGGACCATGAACTTTCTCTGTTAGTATAGACTACAGGGTGGTGCAATGGGAATTAAAACAGGGAATCACAAGCTTTGTAACAGAGGTGCTATCAGACGAAAAACATTGTCTGTGTACCACCTTCTCTACAGATCATGCCAACCACAGTCATTGGTTCTTTAACAGAAAACGAATTCCACCCCATTCACAATCACATTATATGTTTACAAGGAAATCAAACATTCACTAAATTCATTTAAAGCAAGTCCCAACCTCTTCCTTTTTTTAATAATTTCAACAGCAAAAAGATATGCTCTCCTTGGTCATCAGTTATATTGAAGTATATGGTTACAGGAGGTGGATCTAGGTACCATTCCCATTTTCTTTGTCTTTATCACAGCATGTTGGATTTCGCCTCCATATATTTCCTTTTTAATTTCCTTATTGTTTTCTTTTTAAAGCATCTTTTTAACATTTAGCAGTGTGAAGTAATTGCCATGACAGCACAACTTATTACTGAGTAGTTGACTTTGGATGTTTCTTCACTATTTCAGTGCAGTAAATTGCCAAACCAGTCCAGTTAGGATGAACAATTCTTCATGACTCCCTGGGGCTTGTTACAGTGAAGCTAGACAGCACTGTGAAAGTACTGACAGATTTTTAACTTTCCATGCAATTAAAAGAATGGAAATAAAGTGAAAGAACACCATACGAACAAACCCCTGCACTCTCCAGAGAGCATCCCACAGAACATTCTGCAGATGACTGGTGGCCCACAGAGCCCAACTGAGGAGCTGTGGGAAGAGAAGTGGTTTAGTAATAAGACTGCTTTGCTTGCAAGTGAGTTAAATGTGGATTTCAAAGCACATTTTGCTCCCATATATTTTAGGTTTTGTACAAAACTTTTCTTTAAAAGTTTCAGCACTAAAGTATACTTGTAAAATAACTATAATCCCTGTTTTTCACATTCTACCAACCCACAGAATCACTTCAAAGCATTTTAGGAGTAATGTCCAGTCCATGTAAAGAGGAATCATGCTAATTTTTCTCAAATTAGGATACTAAATTGAGAAACTGCAATAAACCTTTTTAGCATTAATATTGATTGAAATATTATTAGACATAGCAGTATTAAAATTGGGTTTTAGTATTTCTCATTAAATTTCCTTTCTTATTTATAAACTAGCTTTTAGATTACACAATTTCATAATTTATTTGTTTATGAAAATAAAAAATAAAGTTGGTTGCATTGCTCTTTAATACAAATTGAAATAGTTTTGCACACACAATTCAGGGATGAGTATGCTATGCATTTTTCTGATTATGAATATAAGCAGGAAGGAAAGTACATGATATACTGTGCAGAAGATGGAAAAGGAGTAGTTAGCTGTAAAGTACGGGCAGGAACTTTCAGTATCCCAGATATAGAGATACTCACTGCTCTTCAAATAGGCTTCATGGTGTATATTTGTTTGAACACTACTTTTCCAAAAATCTGCCTATTTTGCAAATGAAACCATCCTTAAATTCAGAATAATTTTGGATAACACTGAGAAATCTGATGCTTTATGAAAGCTGTCTTTTTGCTTTCAGATAAACAACATACACATTTTATGTGCATGCTTCCTTTACTGTTCCTTAAATTCAAGTTGTTAAATTTAGCTGCACTCTCAGATAATACACAGAAATAATAGTCAGAAGAACTACTGGGAAGATGAGGCTCTATAATATAATTTTCTGGATGTAATTCACATACACACAGGTCATGAGATGATTTTTAAAAGGCAAAAAGATAATCCAACAAATATATATGAGAAAATGTTTTCATTGGCTATCAGACACTGGTGAAAATACATTCTCTTTCTTATACCTTTTTCTTGATGAATCAACATATTATCTCAATTTCTTTTGTTCTTAAATGGGTACAGGATAAATAGTGTTGGTATTTTTATTTTGTTATATTGCTTGAAGTATCAATCTTTGTTCCATATTTATCATCACAGGCATTTATATCCTTAATGCAGTATTATACTGTGAAAATTAAATGGATTTCATGACTGCACCATCCAAATCTCACTAAAGGAAATGCACAGATCACAGTGAACATTGAATCACATTCATGATGAATTACCCAATGCACACTAAGGACACTGAACTTCAATTAGGACTTAAAAATACTATGCAAACCATTTTATATATATGTATTGCATATATACAACTTTAAGAAGTCCAAAATATATATAAATTATTATAGCCTTATGATGATTATTTTTAGCAACATATGTTGCTAAATATCCCATGAAATCAAATTAGTCATGCTATTCAAGTAAGCGTAATGAAACCATCTACCTTTAGGAAGAATTACTTTCTATTTATTAAAAAAAAAAAAAAA
>VZRE01004968.1:45744-118277 GCA_013396775.1 Cephalopterus ornatus
AAACACGCAACCCCCCCCCAAACCAAACCAACCAAACATTAAAATCAGCTACACTGAAATATTTGTCTTTAAACGTAGGAAAATTAGAACATTTTACCTTCTTTCATTGAAAGTTGTTTTCCCAGATGTTCTCTTAATGGTGTTTATGTCATGTTTTAGTAGAAGAAAGATTAATTTTTCAAGAAATAGTACAACCAACAGTTTAGACTTAAAAGACCTCCCCAGGGCTCCTGTTTTAAAAAAGACAAAGTTACAGCTACAAGGACCCATGAGCATACCAAAATAGCCTGAGGGTTGTGCCCCTGATGGAGAGGGTCGTGAAGTCTAAACATGGATAAATATGGGATAAAACATGGGATAAATAAAACATGGGATACATACACATGTGACAGAAATGTATCTGTTGATTCATAGCCCTTTAACTGACAAGATCTAACAAGATCTGAAAGCTGATGTAAGCTAAATTCAGTTTTAGAATGTAGACATTCTTAACAAAAAAATTTATTAGTGAAAAAAATTATTTTAATATGTTTGAAGGTTTTGCATTTTTTTATTTCATGACGATAAGATTAAATAAGGTACTTTTTAAAAAGAAAAATACAGGGATAATTAACTATATTTTACTCTCTATTTTTATTCTTTTTAGCATGATTGAAAAAAGGATCACCTTGTGTAATTCCAGCTGTCTATAAACTAGCAGTCTAGTTTAAATTAAGTCTAGCCTTATCTCTTAGGCTCCCTTTATTGTTAGCATCATCTTCAGAAGGATATTATTAATCTTCCCTCTTCCGAAGAAAAATCATTTTCAGTTCCAAAGAAAGCTGCTGTGCAATCCTGGGCAATAGCATCAGTAACCAAGGTTCTGCAGCCTGCAGCCCCCTGCATAAACAGTCAAGTAGTTTACATCTGTCAAAGCCAAGTTAACACTTTCCTAGATATTTGTCCATTTTCATTTTACTCATCCACTTAGACTGTGGTTCTCTCTCATACCTTAAGTACAAACACACCCCAGAAATTCAATGACATCAAATGACTGCAAGGAGGAGTTGCAGCATGGGAACATGATCCATTCCGTAGGATCAGTTCTATCAGTGGAGATCCTGCTGTGAATAGTGTTTGAAGATATGCACCACACACTGTAAACTATTCCATAATTTTAAAACACAAGCTTCCTGATCTTGCTCTTCAGTTCAGGACAATACAACCGAACAAGGTAGCAGGATTTGCCACAGTATTATAAACAGGAGCACACAGTTAGTAAAGCTGTAGTTGCCTTTTTTTTTAATTTTAATTTACTTCTTTGAGGTGAGACCCACTTCTCATATATTGAATACTAATAAGAGTGCCAAGAATCTTTATACTATCCAATGAAAGCCAACTAATGAACTCCTCAGGAAAAATAACCTATGAAAAAATGACAAAGTAAATAAAAAGTCTGGCACTTTCCAATATACAGTTTTCACATATAACTTTATTTATCCAATTCAGCTTTTTATCCATGAAATCTTTAGGATCAAACATGCTTCAGGGAGGCTTGTGACTGTGCGAGGCTGAAAGATGAAGACGTTTGGAGCATCACAGACAATGAAACGACTGATCAGCATGAGCAAGAACGTATATAAAAGAAAAAAGCAATGAGCTGCGGAATACAGCATGAGTCAGCTTTTCAGACACTTTTATGATCTGTAAAGTGACAGTATAGCATGGTAGAAGTTAACTGAATGGCAGAGATACTTTCAAAGTAATAAGATATCAAAATTATTTCTCTGATGTCATTTAAAAGAGAAAAATTAAATTAAGTGGATAAAAATTGTGTCAATGACTATCAAAATAACCAGCAAGCAAGTCTTTCCTTGGGGGTGCAGAAGTGATGAAATGATTGCCACTTCATCTATGTTAATTGTGCACAGTGTTATATAGAAGTTGGAGAAAAGATGACACTTCCAGCTAGTTTTCTATTAACAGAGATTAGGAAATGTTACTATATAAGATAGACAAAATATCTTGCATGGACAGTTTTATTCTTCAGAAATTTGTGTTTCTAAATGGAAATTATCTGGAGCTCTCCCACTTTGGCAAGTCAAGGCAGAGTAAATAGTTAGGTATAAATCTATACCTTATTGCTGATGTCCTTATCAAAGTATGATTCAAAGTGTTGAAAATCCAGAAACATCCAGTTCCACCCTATTTCCAGCCTAAAGATAATGTAAGCTTGATTAATGCATCTGCTGGGAAGTCAAACTTTTACGTGAAAGAGCTACCTTTTATGAAAGCACTTCTACATAGAGAACTGATATGAAGTCATTCTTACGCTGTCATTTGACACCCTTACCATACAGTCATATGCTATTTTCCCTAAGCTGGCAAGCTCTCACAATAAACACTGTCTTCTTCAATAGGAACAAGACAGCAAAACCATACAAAGGTACTGTGGTCATCTAAAATAAATTAAAAAAGGGGACATGTAAAAATTCAGTAAGGATGGATAAGTTCTTGCTACTTTATGAGAAATGGCATTTACTATAGATATATTTTTTACGAATATTAAGAGATTATTTTAATAATGTTAGCCAAGCTTGCTTGTTACTCTATTTGTTCAATTAAAGAGCAGGCCATAAGTGTTTATAGACAGAAGCACTGAAAACAACCAGCTTCTGGCAGACAAGATATGATTGAACATACTGCATGAAGAGTGACATTATTAATCTTCACTGTTTAATACAGCAACCCAAAGAGGCCATCTGCTTGTCATTTGCAAACGTTTCATAAAACCTACTGAAGCATAGATGTGGATGGCTTGTTGGGACTGTGATAAGAGACAGGAAAAAGAGACACATATTAATTATATTCATTTCTAATTGCTTATCCTTTAGGAAATAAACAATACTGTTTCTGCTGAACATGAAATAAAAATGTTTAAAAATGCAGATGGATGTGTGGGCACAATCAGTTGCTTACAGAATGCTCCAAAAAATTCAAGCTTCACATGTAAGTCCTTTATCCAGTTATTTGTACTTCCTGTTCTTGGATATAGTAATTTTAAAAACAAACAAATAAACAACAGTGAAAACCAAACAACAACAACCCCCCGAAAAAAAAAATATTACTTGGTATGAATGCTTCATTATTGATAAAAGACAAAACAGTCAGAAAGCTTTTATCAGTAATGAAAAAGGATGTACTCAGAACAAAAAAACAAAATCAAGCCAATGGGAGGGCCGGTGTTCATGAGTCACATTAGCTCTTTGGTCTCCACAATCATTTGCTGAACAAATTTCAGGTCTGCATAAATAGAAGGAGAAATTATATAAAGACGCTTATGCTCGTAATCCAAAATGTATTATTTTTCTCTTGAACTCTGAGTCTTTGTCATTTCTATTATACTTATTCTTTTATACTTATTCTATTTTACAGGCATCTTGCTCCCTTTCAGTGAACAAAGTTGGGTAATTAGCAGTACTGTCAAATTTATGTCTACCAGGGACTTTAATTACCATAGAGGAGGCCTAGTTTCCTTAGTGGGCAACCAGGTTTGTGACACACTGTTGTGATCCAAGTCTTTTAATACTTCATTTTCAGGTTCTTAATATAGAAAGAAGAGTGTTCCTAAACTTGATATCTCAACTGATTTCTGTTGTATTGATTTCTATTTCTTTTTAACAGTATCACAGTCCCTCTCAAGCTGAATGAATGTGGTCAAAACATTGCCTAACCTGTCTTTTTACCTGATTTCTGAAAGGATGTCTACCTATATCAGACAGCTTCTTCCAGGGCCCAATAGATCTTTAGCCAATTAGTTGTGATCAAATGTCTAGAAGACATACCAGAGACTAGGATGATTATAGCTTCTCCTTTCTCAACTGCTAGCAGCACTTGTGCCTTACAAGTCCATTCACCACGTCTGGCTCAATCCCCAAATCAGACATATTTTCTCAATTTATTGATAATTGTTCACAATATGTTTTCTACTATTCTGATCTAGTCTCTCATTAGCAGAAGGGAGTTTGGTTGGCTTTTGATCCAGAGAAGCGTGATTTAGTTTAGTCTGTCACATTTTCAAACAGGATCCATTATTGAAAATAGTCTTGCAGAATATTATCTCCATGGAACATCGTATTTCGCAGTGGTGGGCAAAGGCTCAGACACTGTCTGGCAATTAGATGTCTGCAGCACTCTCAGATAGAGGTAAATTATTTTAAAGGTGATCAAGAGTATGTATATGTACTTACAGGACGCAAGTACATTATATAAGTAATAGTATGTATATGTACTATACAATACTTCACCTGTTCTTGCTGATCAGCTGATCATTGATCCATAAACAAATATGTGCATGTTCTTAGTTGACCCAATGGCAAGGTAAAGCCCATTATTTTAAGCTCCATAATAACTAATCCACTATTTCAGATACTTTTTAAAATTTATGAAGTACCCAGAACTACTACAAAAAAGTACAAGTATCCCAAAACAAAACAATAACCCACTTGCTACTAAGTTATGACCCCCAGCATGTTGGCTAATTCCTTTCCATTTTAATTTAAAGATTTCCAACCTCTAAGCTCATCACAGACAGTAGATACAAGTTTTTTGGATGATTTCCAGAAACAGATTAAAACATGCGACCCACTAGGATTGAGCCATGCTGTAGAAGTACAGCTTGCAGTGGTTTTCAGACTGCAAACCTTCATGACTGAGCTATGTCTTTGTCACAGTGCTGGTGAACAAGAATTCAAAAGATCCTGTAACCATACAGAATCTGATGGCTACTACTCTCCTGTTAATGGAAGATACAAAGTCACTCTCAACAAAAGCACTGGTTTACCTATGATCAATAATATGTTAAAATATTTTGCTGACAAGAAATTTGGCTGATTTTCCCACCCTAGTTTAGTATAAGCAATATAGGCGAAGAAAGCTTTCAGCTTACAGATGGGTAAGAGCTTAGTTTTTAGCTCCTACTTTTCCCTACAAGGGCTCTAGCTGGAATAACTTTCATTTTCTACTCATCTCTATATTTTCCCTCAAAAATGGCTTTACAACCCTAGTTGACAGCTTTCTTATATTGCATGTCACTTCCCATGCCTTCCATTCTCCCCCATTTCCACTCTCATTCTTCATTTCCAGGCTCACAGCTCTGATTCCAGCCCAAACTATTTTACTACAGGTCAGAGTTATCCTTCATAGAACCATAAAATGGTTTGGGTCAAAAGTGACCTTACAGATCATCTAGTTTCAACCCCCTGCCATGAGCAGGGACACCTTCCACTAGACCAGGTTACTCAGAGCCCCATCCAACATCTCCAGTGATGGGGAGTCTACAGCTTCTCTGGGCAACCTGTTCCAGTACTTCACCACCCTTATAGGAAAGAACTTCTTCCTAATATCTAAACCTCCACTCCTTAAGCTCATTTCCCCTTGTCCTACCACTACATGTCCTGGTGAAAAGTCTTTTGCCAGCCTTCATCTAAGTCCCTTTTAGGTGACTCATTCCAAGAGAGAGATCCACATCTTTCTTGTGTTGGGGGACCCACAGCTGGACACAGCACTCCAGGTGATGTCTCACAAGAACAGAGTAGAGGGTAAGAATCACCTCCCTTGATCTGCTGGTCACTCTTCTTTTAATGCAGCCCAGGACACATTTGGCTTTCTGGGCTGCCAGTGCACATTACTGGTCACGCTGAGCTTCTTGCCCACAAACACCCCCAAGTCCTTCTCCTCCAGGCTGCTCTCAATTAATTCTCCTCCCAGCCTGTGCTCGTGCTTGGGATTGCCCTGGCCCAGTGGCTTCCACAGTGTGAAAACAGGGCACAGAGACAGGGGCAGAAGAAAACCCTGCCACATTCACCATATGCTGGAGAGTCTTGCTCAGCTTGTCCTACAGCACATATGTACAGAAAAGCCTAACTGTTGGAGCCTCAGCTGAAGAACTTCCAGCTTATGGTTGAAGGAACCCTTGTAAATTGGTCCACAGAAGCTTCCTTCTCTGGATCTCCACACATCTGCCCAATGTAGAGTGTTTCCAGGAGGGAAAAAAAAAAACCCAGAAGCTTTGAGAAACTCAGAAAAAGATATAAAAATGTAAAAATCCCATGTACAGGGGTTAATGCTTCATTAGCACAGACATTGTAGATGTTCAAGCATTTTAGTTTCATGAACAATCTGAAATACTTTTTTGCTGACTGAAATGTTTAATTTGAAAGTTCAAGTGTTTATAACTTATAAACAAATGTAAACATTTTGTCAGAAAGAGTTAATAAAAATTTTTTGATACTTTTATTCTCTTCATACAGAGCTACCGCAATTCGTGCTGCAATCAGTATATAGCTTCAGCCAACCACAAACTGCTAATTTCTCTGGTATGTCATCTATTATTGCCCAGTTGCAAATAGCACTTTTATCAGAAGTTCAGTGTAATTGTGACTGTAATGCTGATAATTACCTATGACAAACATGTTGAACCATACAGTCTTCCTACTTTATGTTCAGTCAAGTGTCTAAAGCAGCAACAAGTTCATTCTCCCCAGTTGTATACTGAATAATAAATAACACAAAAGAACGTCAAGGTCTCTACTCAGGAAATTATTTACAGAGATGCTGCAGATGCTGTGGTGCAGAAGCTGTGTACATGTACAATTCGATTTTCTTGCACTGCCTTTGAAGTACTCCTTTGTGCAACCTCACTTTCTGGAGCTCTGACAATTATACCCTTGCCTTGTCTGTGTTTTTTAGATATAGTTGAACATGTGCTCACTCAAAAAGAAGTCTGTCATGACATGTTTCTCCTGATTCAGCCAAGTTCAGCCTTCACGAACACAACCTGCCTGTCTCTGAGCTTTAGAGCTGTAGATATTTTGATCTGAATTCACTTTCCCAAAAACCCACATGTCCAAAGAGACATGTGGCCACAGCACCCTGCAGAGAGGTTCCTGTCGTCTAATGCGTTTTAGCTTTACTTTGGGTTAAGGTTGGTTGCATAAGCTAGAAGGGAAAGGACTGAGAACAAGTAACAAATATTCTCTGTCATACAAGCACGTTTCCCTGTGTAACTACCTTCTTTCTCCATCAGCAGGTGCTGATGAGGCACATGTCCACATTCTAGAGCTTGCTGCTGCTCCACTGCAGAGCTGAGAGAATGAAGTTTTCTGAAATTCAAGCCAATCTCACAGCCTACTTTTACTCTGTACCTCTACATCTTATTTTTCTGATGCTCTGGTACTTGTCTGACTCCTCAGTAATTCAGTTTAGCTCACTGACACAGTGGCTTTTTGAAGGAGCAGACTTTTATTCACCTGGGTTAGTTTGCTGATGATTTGGGAAGCTAACCCAGCTTTCAAAGGACTGGACAAGCACTAGACCCAGCTGTAGGAAAGCAGCAGGGATGTACAGTGGGATATGTGAGGAAGGAGGCACAAAACTGTCTTTGCAAAAGCAGCTAACAGGGAAGCTCGTGATATATTCTATACCTTAAGGGGTTTCTCTTTCTCCTCTTGCAACTTTCACCTCTTTTGCAAGTAAAAAAGGCTCCTTCCCCAGAATGTTTTAGCTTAGTATAAAACCAACATAGGAACTAAGTTTTGTTTGCATTTTTTTGGTTCTTGTTTTTTTGTTTCTGGGGGTTTTGTTTTGGTTTTTGCTTTAGGGATTTTTGGTTTTGTGGTGTTTTTTTTGTTTGGTTGGGTTTTTTTCAGAAAAGATGGTTCACCTTGCTATCTGCCTTTGATATATCATTTTGTGTGGCCCTAAGATATAACTGATCCTCTATAGACCACAAACATATGTAGCATTTTACAGCAACTGAATTCAATCCATAATTCAGTTTACAAAATCCATAACACTTTTAGATTCATATTTGAAGTTAATAATGGCCCCTCACAGAGCACATGCCAAGAAGTGAACTTTCCAAAGACTTTGCATATGCATCAGTCTTGCATTACTTAGAATGAATATTATGCTGCCTGGCCCCAGTTGCATGACCATTATTTTGTGACTACTAATAAGTTCAATTTTTCAGTGTTACTAATAGATTGTAATGTTCTGCTACTCTAATTTAAACATTTTTAATGTAATTATAGTTTCTATTTCATAAATATCTTTAATTTAAAATTACTATGAGTTTTTAAGACATAACAAAAAATATAAATAATTAATTAAAAGCCATAGAGCATTCCTCATTTCCTGGATAGAGAGTGTGGTACAGAATCAGGGGCAAATATACCTTTAATCTTTTATGTCAACTCCAGCTTCATAAAAACTATACTGCTCCATATAACTGATTAAGGGGCTCAATCATAGTAATGGACAAAACACTAATATTTTTAATTTTTCCAAGCAGCATCAATTTCCTTTTCCCTGCTTAAGAGGCTCTTATTTGGTTTCCTTTCTGGTCTTTGTTTTTCAGCCTTTTGTCATTCTTCAGAGATGGTTTCTATACACAGACAACTGTCCAAAAAGATTCCATATGGAGAATTCTCAAGCAGTTCAAGTGTAAATAGGCTAAAAAAAATGAAATTTGCACTTCATTTCATGGCAACTGCAAATGTTCAAAACACATGTAAGAAAAATCAAATTACATTAGCAGAATTATTCTTTTGAAAGCAATGATTAGGAAACAGTATTGGCATAGGTGAATTAATTGAATCATCCACTTATTTGTTCTGAAACACATTCATGGCTTTCCTTTCAGCTTTTATTATAAAATATAAAACTAATTGAAATTTAATACTAGTCAAAAATCTTTGTGTTATTAATAAGTACTTTGGAAAGATTATTAGTTGGTTTTTTGGAAGATACTTGTTAGCAATTCTCTACCAATGTTTTCATATATTATTTACACTCAAATTTTAGGTGATGGGTGAATTCAACCTGTTGAGAACACTGCTGAGACATGGAAGAACCTCAAAAGAAAAAACGCACAGAAGGAACTGCCAAAGTTTGAAGTTGTATAGCAAGTTTTGAAGAGATACGTCAAGAAAGTGTTTGTCATTATTTCAAACACAAAGAACTAAATTAAATGCCTAAAAACAGAGGGTGAAAACAGTACTATACTCTTAGCTACTACCCATCAGTCATGCCAACCATAACAAATGTCAATCATTGAAGTAGTACAAGTTTGTAGGAATTTTAAAGAAAGATGGCATATGTTGGCTAATTGTCTAGAACAGAGGTGACTAACAATTAAATAATTTTTTCAGGACATTGTCTTTTTGCCCATGAATCAGATTATTTGGTTGAAAAATGAAAAGTCAGGAAAGTGATAAATCTTGTCTTCTTCCAGTTCAGAAATAAAATTGAGATGGAAAGGATCTATTAATTCTAAATCTTTGGAAGACTTTGGAAGACATCCTCTGAGTCAGTTCAACCATTAAGCACAGTCAGTATTTCTCCATATGACAAAGTAATTCATTGATATTTTTATTGCTTTTTTTAAAGAAAGCAATTTTCCAATCCAATAGAAAGGAATCTGGTTTGTGTGTAAGTGGATCCTAATTTCTAATCAAATGCAGCTTGCAACAACTTCCAAGATATGAACTAGTTACTAAGTAATGGCAAAATATATTGTTTACATTTTTCTATATTGAAAACACTTAAAAAGCAAGTTTTTACAAAAAATTACAAATAATTGTAACACTGTAGAAGTTGTTCAACCAAAAGTGATTTTATCTTTTGTAAGTCAAGGTGAATCTTCAAGAGTAAAGGTTAAATTTAGCTGAAAGTTGGGATTCAAATGAGTAATATTGGGAATGCCATTATACAGAATCTTAACTAAAATGTAAATATGAGAAAAAGGTTAAAAAAATGCACAATTTAAGTTTTCCTGATCACTACTTTATATCATGATTTATGATCAGTGAATTATGTCACTTAGATTAAATTTGATTAACAGGCAGAGGGGCAGACAAAGTCTGAAGTGTGTATTGGGATAACCGAGAAATCATTACTAGACAAGATCTAAAAATGAAATAAGCAGACTTTTCTCTGAGAATCCAAGTATTGAACTGCTGTTGTGAAAATATTAGCCATGATCCACACATTATGTTTGAATAAAAAAAAACAAAACTGCAAACCACTTTTCAAATAAGTAATCAAATAAATCAAATAATTAAGAAACTGTGCTTTCATTTCCAGTTCCAGTGTTATGATAACAGTATAAATAGACAAATTAATTATTCTTTTAATCATGAATTAGCTAAAATGTGCCCTACAGTCTTCGGGACTTCAATGTCAGTAGGTTACCAAATGCTCCCATTTGCTGAAGATTAAACTAGTGACTTCAACCATTGCCTTTTTCTAATCACATAAATAATGTAAGCAGTAAAGCCCTGGATTACACTTTTTCCCAAAAGTAAGCAATGTGCTGTTCTAATTCTGGCTTGCACTAAGCCTGAATAAAATTATATGCATGTTAGACACATGCAGGATAAACACAATTTCAGAATCAAAAGAGTTTCTCGCAATTGCATGTTCTGTTCTTTTTCAGAAAGACTCCATTTCAGGAATGTTTATTACTCTGGAGCAAAGTTAGATCAATTTTGAACAAATCATAAAACAGAAATAACTTGTTTATTACATGCAGAAGGACTTTTTGTTCCTACTCAAACATACTCAGCCTTGAAGCTAAATTTCCTAACCAGAGATGGCTTACTGTGACATGTATTGGCATGATGTAGCAGAAAAGCATAATAATAGACTTTAACAAGGATTTTCATCAGGTCATGGTAAATTCTTAGCACCTTGGCAGGTCTTCATCTACCATGCCTATCTGTAAAATGCATATATCAAAGACATAACAAAGTCAATGACTCAAAAAGAAACCATACCAAATCAAAGAGAAAAAAAGTAGCAGTTACTATGGGGAGGATGAGTAAATATCGAAACAAACTATCATGTAAAATGGTGGACACTACATTTTTTACTATTGACAAATTGTGCCCGAATACATGGCTGGAAAACACACCTTACAAATAATTGTTCTTTGTGGGGTATCCAAATGAATCTCTCTGCCTGCTTGCATAGACAACACAAGAAAGCATTGCAGTCCCTTCTTTCTTTGCAGCGTAGGGAGTAAAGAAATAGTTAAGAACTGAGAATCACAGAAATGACCCTACTGCTCGTTCTGCCCCTCTTAAGTAAAATGATTTTCATTTACATCACCGTATTTCATCAGGCATTATGTGCCTGTGTTCTTGGAAATTTAGTACTGATTGATGATAATTCTGCTGTTAGCAAATATTAGTTTTAAATTTGGGAAATTAACATTTGGTTAGTAGATATTTAAAAGGAAATCAAGTCTTTCAGAAATAATGTTTACCTTGAATTAAAGAGAAGGCCTGTGGTTTTCATTTCTGTGCAAAGCTCATTTAATTTAGTTAAATACTCATTTGACTCCAGAACAGAGACACTACAGCAAAACCTACTCAGGAAGGGGATAGTACTAGGGTTTGTTCTGTAATCAGGCTTCATTTTCTAAAATCTTCACCTCTTAATAGATGTAAAATTAATTAGATCACTTTATTAACCTCCAAGGAAAGAACTGGCAACTCTTTCCATGAAAAAACCATGCCTTTGCAGTTCCAAAAGCCCTTTAGAAGTTACATCTCCCACATCAAACTAGAAGCAACTATTACACAAACCTCTGGGGAAAATGGCAAGGAAAAAGGCAGTAAATGTGTGTATTTCCAGCTTTCCTGGAAAGGAAATAATCTGAGGTTATTTAGAAAGTCTGTCATTATCCATCTCTGTTCCTCAAATTTTTAATACCTGAAATTATAAGTCATCTTCATAAATATTTTGCAAATCAGTGCATAGATATGGATAAATAAGCTGAGCAATATCACTATGATGCTGCTCTTCAGCTAACGCTTGGAAGGAACAAACAAGGAGAAGGCAAATCAAACCACATTTAAGAAAAATTAAAATTCTTTTCTAATCCTTTCATCTCAAAATGCTGGAAGAGCTCCAAAGCTACACCGCAGAGTCCCAAGGTATCTGGCACGAAACACCATACTTGCAGAGAACTTTGTTCTCTGACAGCCCATGAGCAAGTTTGTCACAAAAACAATTCCTTTGCAGCACTTACTTTATGAATTCACTGTGAAGAGTTGAGGCCATTTCTCCAGTCAAAGGTGTTCACTTCCACTTCAAAGGTATTTTCACTTCATCTTTTGATGTGTTTCTTTTCTCTTCCCAGGAGTAGTTGTCACTAAAAGTGTCTTTCCCAGAAAAATAACCTGTTGCCTGAGAAGAAGTAGATCCTTCAGCCTGACTTGAACCTTGCAGGATTCCAAAGGGACTTTTCCGCTTTCCCATAGCTCTTCTGAAGGTTGGTTCAAATCTAAAAGAAAAGGACTTCAAAAATGAAACCACACAATCTAATGCTACAACAACCATTTCACCACCAGCAGTGATCTATCAGTCATTTAGTTACATATTCTTTTTTACCATGGAGGAAAAGGCATATAATATCAGTCTGAATTAAGTGTTTTAGAGCAACAAGTTACTACCAGACTGTGTACTAAACATTTTGGAATGAGTCTACTAATCCCAGGCCAAACCCAAACTTCTTAAAAGCAGAACTGTGTCACTACAAAGTCCAGCAAAGCATCAGATCAGAGTTCAAAGTTCGGATCAGAGTTCAGAATTCAGAAGCACAGGAGGCTGTATATAACCGTAGTGTATAACTTTCTATAAAACATCACCATGGCTTCAATGTGATATATCACTTTTAAGTTACAAAGTATTGACTTCTTTCAACAAAGGAATTCTTGAGGCCTTTAATCTTATGAATCTTAAAATGCTGTATTTCTCCTTGTTGTAGTAGCTCCAGCTTCTCTTCTTGTGATGAGTCCCTTTTGCCTGCCACAGTGCCACCCATCTCCCTCCACAGTCCCTCACTACTCACATCCTCCAAGCCCAGTGCTGGGCCTGGTTCCCAGTTATGCTGTGCTGAGTCCATGAGCAGCATTCACCTGGCGACTGGTCAGCAACAGGCCAAACAGAGCAGGCATCTTGCAGGTTTTCTCCCAGGGAGGGTTTTCCTTACCCAGCTGCAATATGAACTGCATTTTAGTAACTCAATAACAAAAGGTATGTTCATCTGAGAAAATGTCATTAATATTGGACAGTAGAGTAAAACTTTGTTCTTATGAAACAGAGATACACAGACACATGGGCAGAATGTGTCCTTACTGCTTTAGAAAACCTGCTGAAAGATTCTGCATTAATGAAACCCACGTAAGGAACTATGTATTTGTCACCTTACACTTTCAAAGAGAATTTTACAAACAGGGTTTTTGTTCTGATTTGCTTTTGTCCATTTGCAGATGAGTGGGAAAACAGGCAAAAATCACAAATAAGAACTAAGGTAACTATTTCACACAACAGCTGACTTTGTGCTGCTGATCCCACATATCAGATGCTATACTGCCATGACCAAAACTAGTGCTGTCATAAATATTGTCTATACTTGTAAATTGAAATTATTTTGGATGCAATATATATGATTTTTTTTTCATCTAGGAGATTTTTCCATTGAAGTTTGAAACAAGAAAATATTGTTAATCAAAATATTCTTCTAGATTTCCATTTTTAATTACTTTGTATAACAGGGAGAAGGGACAAAACTAGCTTTTTCTCTTCTTTTTTTTCGTTTTGCAATGTGAGGTGAATTTTACTTTTAAAAAATCTTTGCTTACTTGCTGTGCTATGTGATGTGCTTGAGTGGATGTGAAGATAAATTGTAAAGTTTATTTCCCTGAGAACCTTGAGATCTGCCAAGCTAAATCCTCAGGCTGAGTGGGGTGGCTATTAAGAGCAGGTGATGGCTTATGCAGAGCCAGGCTTAGCAGAATAAAAGCTTAGTTCCTATTAAGATCTCTTTACCATTAGATTAGAAACAGGTAAAGTAGGGGAAAGGACAGAAGACAGAGGAAAAAGGACATTTCTGGCTGCAGCAAAATTTAGGGGAATACAGCAGAGATCTCTGTAACTCCAGACAGATGCTACAGGCTACCTGCATACTTCATTTTATGCAAGTCTCACAGAAAATCACTGTAAGAAAGCTCATACAGAGCTGCCATCCACTGCCAGTATTTGTACTGAAATTAACAATTTTACCCAATGTCACTAGGCAGGTGATTCAGAGGTTTCCCACTCAGGAGACAGCTTGTCAATCATATCTGCCTGCGAAAGAGGATCAAAGTTTTCTCAGCTTGGACAAGCTGAACTGGGACATGGGAAAGGGTTGCTCAGAGAGGCCAGGACGAGGCAAGACCCTGAGAAACCTGAACTGACTTCACAGTTGACTCTGCTTTGAGCAGGGAGGTTGGACCAGATGATCTCCAATAGTTCCTTCCTATCTAAAATCTTCCATGATTACCTGATTTTTTTGATAAATCTTGGGTTTGAGTGGAGTTTCTGATTTATACTAGTTGACCACACAATGTCAACCAGAAATAAGCTTACCTGTGTTTACCTTAGTTCATAACTTTTCTCTGTGCAATTACTGCCCACTATTTTTTCCATTATTGTTTTGCTCTCGCGCCCATCTCTAAGCAGTCCTCTTCTCTCCGGTCACAGAAGGATCTCCCTTCTCCCAGCTGTTCTGTCCCCCAGACTGATAACTAAATAAAAAAGAAAGAAATGAACCCCTAGTTCAGATGTCAGGTTCATGACCCAGCTCCAGTTTTTTCCCCTTGCTTCATCATAGACTAGGGCATTTCCAATACCAGGTAGAACCTTTAGGGTATTTGGTATATTATTGTGCAAAACATAACTATTCAAAGATTTATATATTGACTACTTCTTCACAAATTCCTGCAAAATGAGGTGATAGAGCATTTCCAAGAAAAACTCATCAAAAACATTAACGCAGGCAATACTGGTTGTTAATTTTTCCTTTTTTTTCTTACACGTATTTCAGAACATTTCAGAAATGTCTGACACATCCTAATCAAGCATCAACTAAAGCAGATAGACAGTGTAAGATATTTTTGCTCCAACTGTGAAATATTCACAAGGTTATAAGCAACCAAATCCTGAGACTTACAATGAGAAATGCTGTTTTCTCAACAAAATAAGGTGTTATCAGCCCTTCCAAAATTAATCCCTTGGTAATTTCTCAAGAATTGGTATGAGAAACTAACAACACGGAGCATAAATTTACGTGAGCATATGCTGTTGCATGAGCTTTGGCAAATATACCATAGGTATTTTTTGTCTAACAAATGAAATTCTACTTCCTTCAAAAACAGCAGGATTCAGAAAAATGTGAGAGAAGTAGATGATTGGTGAAAACTCACCACCAGAGATGAAAATAGGTTTGAAAATAGGGTGACTACTGGCTATATCCTCCCAGTTTCCCACCCAAAAGATCTGAAGTAATGTAAAAATTAAATTATCCTGCTGATGGCACTAACTAAAAAAAGGAATAAAGAGCATAGATGACCCGATACACTGAGTAAAAGTATTCATACATACTACCTGAGGATATGCTTTGATGTTTGGCTGGGTGAAAGCCATGGGTCACACCATAAAACTCACAAGCAGCAAAAGGATAAAAGAAAATGCGTGGGTACGGACTGTTCAAGATGAAATAGGTAGCAATGGCCAAAGATGAAACAACCAAAGTTGTTCCAACATAAAAAAACCTAACCAACTCTCAAAATTTAGTTCTACAAGTTAAGAAAATTATCCTTTGCATTTCAATTCCTAAAAAAGGAACTAGTACTTAAAACAGACACAGATTCTTACTTGAATCTTAATCTTATCATTGTATCCAGTTACACTGGCCTTTGTAACATCCTACTGGATACAGGCATGAATACAGAAATCAGCTCTAGGAAATCCAGAGAGAAATGTATTAATGGATTTATGCGAGGCCAAGAATAACCACAGAAGGTGCACAAATTATCATCTTGCAGCTTCTCCCAATGTTTATGATCATTATTATTGTAGTGATGCTAAAAAACCAGGGAGCTATATTTAAAATCCAAAGAAGGTATTTGGAGTTCAAAATGCTAATCATATTTCCCTTTAGAAAGGGAAGGAAACCTCATAATAGCATACATATGAATTTTATTGATTTATTTGTGTTCATTAAAAGCAGATGTTCTCTGTAGCCAAAAAACCCAGGAGCTTACAGGAAAAGTAGACTTGGTTAAAACATAGCACTTAGTTTGCCTCACCATGCATTGTTTTTCAAGCTTCTAGCAGTCAGATGGCTGCTGGAAAATAAACACGGTCATCTGTGAGGGCACAGGAAGTTATCAAATAATAAAGGCTTTGTCTGATAAAAACTGATTAGTTCTAGGGGTGAAAGAGCAAAAGTCCTTCCACAGATTAGAATGGCATTTTATTTCCCCTGCTTGGAATGAAGGCTTCCTATTAAAAACATTTTAGTTACTAAAGCAAATAAAACTTACAACTGATTTTTCTTCTATTTCCTCAAACACAGTAGCTCAATAATAAACTTACAGAAAATCAGTTGAAGGCAGATCTGACATTCTGAAAACAAAATTTGCTACTTTATAAATCTCTTCTTTCTGGTTACTAACTGTCATGAATGATAGAGATGAGTGCATCCTGGGCAAATAAAAAAAATTATTTGGATGGCATCATGATCTTAGGCAGATTCAGACTTTGTAGTTTAAATCTGCGGTAGATCTGAAAAGTCTTATTAGCAAAAAATATAGACCATGAAAGGAAAAAATAATGATGGGACAAGTTTACCTGAATAAATAATGGATGGAGTGATGTTCATTCTTTCCAGCATTTTTAAAGCTTTTTGAACCAAGCTGGTCAGAAGACTCTACTGCGTCATTAACCAGAATTACCCAATTTTAACTTTAGCAATATCTAGCAATGTGACGCTGTTCAGTCTCTTATCAATTAGATCAACCATAAATGAGGCTACACCGGCTGCTAAGCAAAAGTACCTGCTGAAATTGATTATACCATATGTGCATAACCATTAACAAAGCTGGCTGCAGTCCCCCACACTTAAAGACACAAATGGCAGAGACAATGTACAGGATCTCCCACTTATCCTCCTTCAGGGACTGGGCACTGTAATCCTATTTCAGCTGTTCTGTTTCTAACATGGTGCTTCAAGGAAATGAGGTTTATTCAGACAGACTGTCTGTCACTGTAGTTGTCTATCTCCCCAGGGACTTCAAGTTTCAGCCAAACTTACAGAGGCATTGAAGTTTCAGATATAATATTAGACCTAAAAGCTTCATAAAAATAATCACTGGGTAAAAGAGAAGTAACAAACAAATGCTCTGACTGTGGAAAGAAGAATTGAGCAAGTGAACATGAGGATTTTAGCTTTACTGGAGACTCTATATGGACAGGATATCCAGCAGGTGCTCTATTCATATGAAAATCTTCTATTGGAGTTTTTAATCAAGTGCAAAAACAAAGATAAAAAAAGTTTTCTTGTTTCAGGATTGGAAATAAATAATTGTTTTTTCAGAACATCAAAATGAGAATAGAAATAAACAGGGAGGCAGACAGAGTAAGTATCTATCATAATCTGTTCCATGCTCCCAAACATTTCTGCATTACTTAATGTTACTGCAGGTGGTGACTAAAGCAATGGTTTGTGAAACCTTCTCATTGCAGCATTATGGGTTTTTTTCAACTAGATTAAAAGATGCTTCTCTGCTTCACTTTTTGGGTAATAATTTTTCAAAATACTCTTTTCTTCCACTTTAAAATTGGTCTGAAGATCTAGACTTGTCAACTTTTTTCGAATACATTTAAAGTTCAAAGTATAAGCTGTTTTGAAATTTTTTTAGATTATTCTGAATATATTAGTTTTTCTCAGTTCTCCATTTTACAAAACCCAAGCATTCACAAACTATCAGCCATCCAGGTGCGCTAGGTGTATTGGAAATGAGTCCCTATTAGGAAAGGCCATAACGTCAACTGAGTACACTGATAAGAATAAATAGTATGTTTTTGAATTTACTCTTAATTAAAATGTATTCATTTATGTACAGGTACTAACCACTATAGTGAAACTGGGATATGATCAGAGCCACAAGTAGGTCTCCTAACTTTTGCAAGATCATATGCCTCAAAACATAGCCAAATAAAAACCCCCATAGTTATTTCAATGATTCTTGGCCTCCTTATCAATAACAGGGTTTAAAGGGGACTCTCAGGCACCCCTTCCTATGAACTTAGCCCAGAACAGATGCTGATACTGACTTCTACCTCTGCACAAGACACAAGCAAGATGGAGAGAGTGAGGCAGGGAATTCAAATTTATGCAAACATAAATATACTTCAGAGCAAACTGCACTGAACAACATTGCAACTGTTTCAGTCCTGAAAAATAAGGACCAGAAAGAAGAAGAGACAGGTTCTCTGCAAAATCCAAAGTATGTCAGAGGCATGCTCAGTGAAAAGGGCCACTTCAGCCTTCTCACAGGCACTACAAACAAGAGGGCAGTTCATGGTCATTATGGATATACATTGCTGCAGTGGACTGTGCTGGTTTACAGTTGTTAACAAAAAGAATGAATAGCCTACTGAACATGATTCGGCATATAAAAAAAATTCTTCCCTTACCATCACTCTTGCTGATTTCAAGATGCATCGTTATAAATAATGGGCAACATGTCCTTTTATTCCCTGATCATATATTGCCAGAAGGAATAAGCAGGGAAGCTACATTCATGTCCAGGATTATAGTGCCACTTCCAAACAGATTTTTTTCCTTATATATTTTTTTTCCAAAAGTGATCAATGGTAATGGATGGTTGTGCTCACCCCTTTTACTAGTTGAAGCCAAGTCAGAGCAGCTTTAGCTTGGATTACTATGGATCATAACAGTTTTTGTAAAGTCTTGTTCACCAGTTTTATTTATTTCCTACATAGTTTTCCTATGTT
Source organism: Cephalopterus ornatus (assembly GCA_013396775.1). NCBI lineage: Eukaryota > Metazoa > Chordata > Aves > Passeriformes > Cotingidae > Cephalopterus > Cephalopterus ornatus. Next base: position 64,639 of record VZRE01004968.1, read on the forward strand.
GTTCGTCAGCTACTTGGTAAAAGCTAGTGGTAAAATATCTGCTTTAAAAAAGGACACAGGCTGGGAAAAAGGCGTCATAATAATTGTTAGGAGCTTCAGTTTCTTCTTTTATAAAAGGTAAAAATAAAAAATTTGTTCACATCTCCCAAAAAGTATTTCTGGTGCCTTGCAGCCGTAACACATTGTCATGAGGAGTTACAGTTAACCCTCTTTTGCAGGAATTTATATGAAGAAACTTTTCTATCCTTTTCAGCCATGTAATTACACCCACACACGTACTCTGAAGAAACACAGCTGTAGGGGTGAGCTGTACTAGATCTGGTGTCTTCATATCAGCCTGGAGGATCCTGCAGCACTGTCATCTGGGGTTCCACACACTGGTCACGGAATGGAGGCCCCCAGCTGGCACCTTGAGTCATATGCAGATAAAGAGATACAGAGGAAGACTGTAGGTGGGGACTGATCTTCTAGATGGGATTTTTTATTACTTTTATTTTTACTTATTTTTTCCTATGCAACACACCACCTCCTGTGCTCTCTCTCACTCCCTGAGTCCAGGAATTAGGCACACACACCTGACAGATCATGTTTAAGACTGACCATGATCTGTTATATCCAGCATGCAGGGTCTTGGAGTGAGAAAGAAAATATGCAGAAGTACCATGAAATGTATGAGGGGGATCAGGAGTAGGAGCTAATCAAATGAGTCACACACTCAATATGAGACACTTCACAGAACCTCCTCAATCTCCTACCAGTGCTGCATATCCACTGAATGGGTTTGAACCATAACTCCTGAGAAGTACAGCCATTCTAGTGCTGTACCCATGAGCAACTACAGCTGAGAGGGTGAGACTGTCCATCTCCCTTTACTTCATGCCTGATATTGCAAATCTAGAGATTATTCACAAATACCTCATATATTGCCGTGGGGTAGTATCCAAGCTCTAATAAATAATACACTTGCATGTTCTCTCTTTAGATATTATTTTAGAGTTACTGTAGGAATTCACTACATTGCATTATACTGCAAAATAAATGTGGTGTTCTAAAAATTTTTTCTGCTTTATTTTGGGTATATGAGAGACACATGGCGTTCCAAGAAATAAGTAATGCCTAAGTGCATTCAAAATCACCTTTAAAGTCCATCAGCGAGGTTCACTTGCAAGAACTGCATTTTAAAAGTTACATTAGCTACCTGTTATCATAGAAAAGCTATCATACTACTCTAAAAGACAGTGCTCAAGGCCATGACAAATTACTTTCCCAAATGTTCTTACTATTTAAGGCTAAATTAACTGAACCAATAACTTTCTGTTAATTTGTAACATTTTCTCAAGTGCTGCCTTTGGAATAGAAAATGAAAATAAATTACCCTCCAGTGCTTAATAATGCCTTCCTTGCACATAAATGTGCTCCAAAGACTTGATCAATGCTTAACAATGTCTTTGCGTGCTTTTGAGGTCTGCAAGTTCTGATTTAAGGACCATAAAAATCCATAAGACACACAAGCCACTGACACCTCCATTTTTTCTGAACTTTTAAATTTCAATGGCAAATCTAGCTCAAAATAAGAAATCATCTCAGAATGTTCATTTATTTTTCATACAATTTATGAAACACACCTTTGGATGGAGAATACCTTGGTTCAAGCTCTTTCTGTGTTTTAGAAATTATCCAGGACATAAACTGCATGTTCAGTAAATTATACACAAATTTGCTGGTGCCAGAACACAGCAAGTAAATCAATTTGATAACCAGAGACATTTAGGATGTATGTGCTGGTCTTACGAAATCCCTGAGATAACAAAGACATCAGAGAGGACTGCAAGTGACAGCAAATCTGCCAAACCCAGGAACTAGCATTTTAGGTACTAAAGAGGCATTTAAATGTAGAAAGGGCAGGAAGTCAGTGCTATAGCAATAAATATAAGTAGTATAAAGCTTTTATTCTGAAGTATATGCACTCATAATGAGAAGGTCAACTTAACATTAGCCATTCTTACTCCCTTTTCAATAGTACTTACCAGCTGGTGGCAATTCTGAGACAATGAGAAAAGATGGCACTGGTGGACAGATCTCTTCAAGGTTTAAGCGGACACAAGTGAAGGGAAGTACAGGGGGTGTGATCCAGCTGTACAGGGGGGTTCCTGAGTTCAGCAGCCCCATGACCCAGAAGCCCTCGGCAGCCAAACAGGCAAGGAGGGAGCAGCGCCAGGAGCGACCTAGGGACATTTAAATGGTTGCAGGGAGCACGAGCGACCCAGAGTGTAGTGAACAGGAACAGGCAAAAAGGGGTATGACACGTCAGTGAGTGTGTGACACAGCAGTTTGCAGGGCAGTTCATGCAGGCAGGACAAGCAGGAAGGGATCCTCTCTGACCATTCGGGAGTGGCCAATACAGGCAGAAAACAGATTCAGTATCTCATAAGGAAGAGCAAAGACATCCTTGCAGCTCACGTCTTATTAGCATACTAGTTTAAGCTTCCTTAGTCATGCTGTTGACACGTTGTAGAGCCCAATCCCCTGTAGATGCAAGAGTCACTGAACCAGCCATGTCAGAGGCCTCCAGCCAGCCAGACCTGCTGCTGGTAAACACAGATCTCCAGGTCACAGGTTGCCAGGATACCCTTTGTGAGGCTGGGGCAGACAAACAGTTATTTTACAGAAGGTGTGCTGTGGTTGAAGAACTGTGTCACCAGGTGAAGGAGACACAGGAAGAAGTAAACAGGCTTCGTAATGTTTGAGCAGTGAGCAAAAGAGAGATCGATCATTTTCAGAGACACTACAGTCTCAAGACTCTCGGGGGTCTTGAATCTCCATTGCGGTGGAGAAGTAGAGGGACTCAAAACCCTGTAGGGTGATTAGTCAAAGGAATGTTAGTCAAGGGTCTGTTAAAGATGAAGGCTGGAAGCAGGAGGAGTCAATGCATGTACCAGGAGGAAGGTTCCTTCTCAGAATTTGACAAGTAGGACTGGTAACTTCTACAACAAGTTCTGGAAGGTCAGAAAAGTGATGAGGTGGATGAAGGCCTCCCTGGGGTAGTGAGGCCTCCTAAAACAACATCAGCTGTACCCTGCACCAAGACCTCCTCTGTAAACAGGAAAAGAGGGTAGTTGTAATAGGAGACACCCTACTAAGGGAAGTGGAGGGCCTGATACGCAGACCCGACCCAACTCACAGGGAAGTCTGCTGTCACCCAGGGGCTTGAATAAGGGACATTACCGGAAAACTCTTCAGTCTAGTTAGTCCCTCTGATTTCTATCTGCTATTGGTTGCTCAAACTGGCAGTGACCAAATAACAAAGAGAAGTCTGAGGGCAATCAATAGAGACTGCAGAGCACTGCAATGATTGGTAGAGGGATCAGGAGCACAGGTAGTAATTTCCTTGATTCTTCCAGTAACAAGGAATAATAATTGATAGGAATAGGCAGATCCAGCAGGTCAATGAGTGGCTCTGAGGTTGGTGTACTCAGAAAAATTTTGGTGTTTTTGATCATGGGATGGTCTACTCGACACCTGGTCTACTGACACCTGACAGGATACACCTATCTCACAGGAGAAAAAGAGTTCTAGCACAGGAGCTGGCAGGGCTTGTTGACAGAGCTCTACACTAGCTTGGAAGAGGGAAAGGGACAAAACCAGGCTCACCACTGGTGAGTGGTGGGATGCTGTGCCAAAACTTGAGAAAACCCTCAGTCTGCCTCATGAGGTGTTCGCTACAATGTATCACACCTGAAATGTTTCTACACTAGTGCACACAGCGTGAGGAATAAAGGAGGAGCTTGAAGCTTTGTCCCAGTCCCAGAGATTTGACGTCACTGTTGTAAGTTAAACCTGGTGGCATGAATCCTTTGACTGGAGTGCCCAGCTGGACAATTACAGGCTCTTCAGGAGGGACAGGCAGGGCAGGAGAGGCAGAGGGGTGGTGCTGTATGCAATAGAACAGTTAGAATGTATGGAGCTCACAGTTGGCACTGGCACCGTCGAGAGCCTCTGTGTAAGAATCAAGGGATAAACAAATAATGCAGATGTCATTGTGAGAGTCTGCTACAGACCTCCCAGCCAGGACAATAATGCCAACAAATTATTCTTTGAGAAACTAAGGGACACTTCCAAGTCAATTGCCCTTGTCCTTATGGGGGACTTCAACTTGCCAGAAATTAGCTGGGAGCATCACACGGCTGGTACAACTTGGGCCAGAATAGTCCTAAAAAACTGAATGACAACTTTATGGAATAGGTCCTAAGGGAGCAGACTTGGAAAGATGCTCTCCTTGATCTTCTGTCAACAGAGTGGATCTTGTGAGTGAAATGCAGAGGGACTGCAGCCCTCCTCTCCAAGCTCACTGAAGTACCCTAATGCCCAGACTGGACTTACACTAAAACAGAATTAATTCAGGATGGAGAGACAGGAATCATAAAAAAGATAACGACTCTGACCCTTTTTACTGTGTGCTATCTAATGGCTATAATGTACATAACTGGCTATGTACATTATAGCCTTAAACTGGAGACTGGAAATCCTGCCTTCTGCATGAGCGCTATGGCAGGAAAATCATGCCCTTGCCAGAAACAGAGCGTAAGAGGAGGGCTGGAGGATATTCCTTTCTTCCAGTACCCCCCTTCTAATTAGTCCCTAGTCCAGTAGTTACACTGCATACTCATGAAGGTATTATAAATTCCTTGTAGACATATATCTTTTGAAAAAAAGGTCCTTTAATAATGAATTTAATTATATAACTGCAAGAAAATTGCCTTTTTACTAAATAGATTTAATTTTGAAGATACTAGAGGCATTTCTGTGTTTTGTAGGGCTTTCAAATCACAAGGGAAATATTGTTATTAAAAGACCTTATCAAGCCCTATCAGTCTGTCTGGCACTGCACAGGATGTGAAAACAAGAACGGAAAAGCTTTCACTCTAATAGATAGTTTGGTAGAAGGGCAGGGAAACACAGGCAGGATCCTGATGGTTTTGGAAGAAGCAGACAGCCAGCAGCAATTCTCTGCAATAAAAATCTCTACCGGTGATGCCAGAAACCTTACATTTGTACAGATTATCAAAAGAGAGGTTTCACATCCTAATTAAAGTACTGTCAGCTTCACACAGCTTGTGTTCATGTATGATCAACAAAGATTTTGGATAGGTACTGTTTTCACATCAGTACTACTTGATAGAAGAAAACTAATTACCAATTTTTCTCATCCAAACTAGATTTTAAAAAGCAATCTTCCAACTGACAAAAGCACCTTTGTGTTGTGAAATAGCACAATGAATTAGATTGCATCATGCCATGCACTTGTCAATGTTCAAAACCTTTTTTTGGGAACAAAAAATTGCTGGGCTTACAACCAGCTGTTTTCAGACTTGCAAGAGTCCTATGGTTCTGAGCTCCTTTCAGACCACCGATACATCTCTTGATCATGATTTCTCTGCAAAGTCTGCTTATTGGCAGATGGCCTCTCTCTGTAAGCTGAGCAGCTCATGTAAGGATCATCACCACTCCCATCAATTTCTTGAGCATCTGGGCCCTGAGATCTCCAACATAAAAAGCAAATACCAGTCAGCATTAACAAGAAAAATAGAATTGGAAAACAAAATTCTAATTAGCTTAAGTATTAAACTTCCCTTTGATGTGGATCCTGCCTTCCCCAAAGCAATTATCACTATGTCCAGTTCTCATGACTGTAATCTAAATAACTTAGCTACAAGCAGTAATGTTACTTTGCTCCACACTTACTGAGGTCTGAACAAACTGCAGTTAAAATTGTTAATATTTTAAAACTAGTTTAGTTCAATGAAAGTGTGTACAAAAATCACAAATGGACAGTTACTCCATATGCCACCACAAAATGAATTTTTATTCCATAAGTAGGTCTTTTAAAATAATGCAAGCTCAACATTTTCAGTCCTGATAGCAAGGGGAAGAAAACTAAAAAAGTGACTACCATCTTTGTCAGACTGTATTGACAATGTGACCAACTTAAATTTCACCCAATAATTTGTAACATCGAGGTCACTGGAAAAGTTTATTGGTTTAGTCTACATAAAGACAATAAGTTTCTTTAAACAAATGAATATTCCTATGGAGAGTCTGAAAACAAATCAATGTTGAATCAATAACCCGGAGATTAAAATTACTTCCATGTTGTATAGTCCAGCTGCACGGAAATGCAGAAATTCAGCACAAAATAAGAATGATTACTAAAAAGCTACATTTTTATGACAAGGTAGTGCTCAAAAGGCTTTGAAATCAATAGCAGTATCACCTATATCTCACCAGATCTGTAATGAATCATATGTAACATATATCTTGTACCATACTAAGGAATTGTAGTTTGCCTGTAGCTTTAATTTCAGGACAAGATGGAACCCTTGTGCTTTATATGTAGCCATGAATCCGCATATTAAAAATCACTTTGCTTTTGGAAGAAAAGTGTGATTTGTAGCAGCTTTAATATGCAAGCCCTTTTGCGGAGAACTATTCTATAAACTGTATCTGGATGACAATAAACCCACTATCTCTGTTATTTGCTCAGCTAGCCTGGGTTTCAGTCTCTAAATGTAGGGTACTTTAAATAGTGGTGGAAGTGTAGTGAGAAACTTCACTGCGGGAGGTTAAAATCAGTGTGAAAAAGAGGGAATGTGTTCTTGGGCTTTCAGATGCAGCTTTGCCTCTTCCTGATCTGGTCACACTTCCTCATTTCCAGCAGCTCTCCCATAGATTCCATGGGCAAGAGAATCCCGGTATATAGCAATTAATTTTAGAAAACCACTTGTATAATTTGATAGACTCCTTTGCTTTCATCAAAGCCCAGTTTACTACGAAACCTCCGCGGGTTTTGATCATTTAATGAACCGGAGGCCGGTTTTCCAGAGCTAACACTATGCCTTTTAAATTTATCCGCCCCTTACGAACACCCTGAGGTTCCATCTCCCCTTACGGGGAGTTTTGATGTATTTTAACGGGGACCGCGTCTTCAGCAGCGTCCCTTCCTCCCGAAAACGGGGCTTCCCCTGTGGCTGCAGAGCCGGGCTGCCTGCCCCCCGCCCGGGCGCCGAGGAGTTGCAGGCCAGTCTCGGGCATGGGAGAGGCTGAACCCACCCGGGCGGCGCAACCGTCCTTCTGTCGACGGGGGCAGAGCGGCGGAGAGCCGGGGCCGCAGGGGAGCAGAGCGGGACGGAGAGGCGGCCAGCCCCGGGGGAGGCGAGGGGCGGAGCGGGGGCAGTGGGTGCGCTCCTCCCCCGAGGCACCGATCACTCCGTCCCGCTGCCGCGGAAACCCCTTGGGAGTGCTTCGGGTTGAAGCGGCGTGGGGTCCGGCGCTGCGCGGCAGGGGAGACCGGGAAGGCGGAGGCAGGAGGCGATAAAAACCCCGTCGCCACTGTGACCGAGAGTCTGCTGCCTTCCCTCCTCACCCGCCGCCGGTACCGAGCTTCGGGCCTCAGCTCCATTCCCGAGGGCAGCGGGCCAGCACTGCCTGCGCCCGCAGGGGAGCGCAGCGGAGCCGCTGCCGCGCTCTCGGGGCCCCCAATTTCCCCCGGAGCCGAGCGGAGCGCAGCATGCGGGGCCGGTGCTGGAGGCGGCGGCGGGGCCGGCATCGCGCTCCCCGGACATGAAGTGGTCACCGGGAGCTCCAGGTAACCCTGCCCGGCGAGGTGGCGGAGCAGACATCCCCCGGTAGCCGGGATATGGCTGGGGACGGGGTGCGGAGGGGCAGGAGCGGGGCTGATAGGGGCCGCCGGAATCGGGGCCGCGCGCAGCCCGGCAGCGGGCGGGGGAGACCGAGTCTCTGCCTCCGCCGTGGAGAGGAGCGGCAGTGGCCGAGGCTGCCCAGGGAAGTCAGTCAGACCCTTCGGAATGCCTGTGAGTGCCCTCGGTCCGATGCTGGCTTAGCCTGCCCGGCCACCGGACTCACCGAAACTTTGCCCTCTGCCGACTCTCGGTAGGAATCGGGGGGCTGTAGCGGGCAGATGTTGTCGGGAGACTGGCAGGAGCTCCCTACATCATAGGTTAGGGGGTTTCTCTGAAGTTTAGCCCGTCAGATAAATTTTGGAGGCGGTGAGGATCCTACGCTGGGCAACTAAACTTTCGTAGGATCTGGAGATTCATTGCTTGGAGACTGGTTACCGATATTGTAATAGGCACTGCCGCTTATCATTGCATTTTTTCTTAATTATTTGCCGATCTCCTTAGCAACTGAAGTAATTTGCAAGGTGTAAGCTTGGTTGCAGCTTGATTTACAAAATAATATGACAAAAAGGATGAATTTGTTGTTTCACTGATGCATATTTATTTCCCTTGTATTCCCTCAGAGGGATAAGTGTTGACTTCATTTAGCTGGTACTGCTGTAAAGAGACTGTTGATTATTCCGACTGAGGCTGTGTTGTACGTCACCCAGTTGCTCATCTGTGTCTCAGTTTTCTTTAAGCCAAGTGAATTATCATGGGTTTAAAAAAAAAAAAAAATCTCTCTTCAAAGAAATGATAGTTTTGTTTGGCTAAGGTTACTAAGACAAATTAATCTCTAATTCAGCATGATTGAGGTCTGGCCAGATGCTGGCCAGAGAGACCACTCTATTTGGCAGGCTGACCTCAGGATCAGCTTGCTGCAAATATGATGTAAAGCCATTTTTTCATCTCTGTTAGTTCCTGCACCAAACACAATTTAGCCCAGTTCAGAGATTTAGTCCAGTGTATCAAGATATCCCCCAGATGTAGCTCACCAACAGACTTTGCTGTCCAATCCGTTGTGTCGCTAAATCTCATGGATTATGATGGTTGAGTAATCCAGATCTGCTCAATCAGAAATGCTGAGCACAGCTGTCAGGAAGATTTGATGCAGAGAATTCCTTTTCCACTCAGGAGTGATAAAAGCAGAGTAGAATCTCGAGACTGAAGTGAGGTGGCTGTTGTAGGAGTATTTCCTCTGACGGCATCCCCCCCCACACACACACAAGGCATTGAATCTTATGCAGACCATCCTTATAAGTGTAACTTTTTAAAAGATTAATTGCATAGGATGCCAGTAGTCTGTTTGTAATTAATGGCTGTGTCATGTGCTTAAGCAGGATTCGCAGAATTAGGATTAAAAGCATAAATAATTATACTTGTATGAAATTGTTATAAATTAATAAAACCCCATTCTAAAAGGCACTTTTTCTCCTGAGTTAATGAGGAAAGCTTTGTTAAATGTCATGCCAGAAAAAAATAATAGAGCTATGAGAAAACATTAACATCTGAGCCACCACTGTTTCATTTCATGTATTATATTTAACTAATGCAGCCCTGATTCATCTGATATGTAGACTGGTATAGGGGGAGAGCACATATGTAGACACTGGAAGTCAGTGAGAAGGTGCAAAGATGTATGAGTGATTTGTATGCTGATGAGACTGGGGCGAGACTCAAGACAGTCATAGAAGATGTGGTGAAAGGGAAAGAGGGATGTAGAAGTAGTGTGAACCTTCTGGAGGATGAACTTTAATACTTTCTAGTGTTTGAGCTTTCTGGAGACTACTATTCCTGCAGTAGTACAGCAGGGTTGTGTGCAAATTTGTGCATTTTCACTGTGGAGAATGTGCCAGCCTGGTGTGGGACTATTTGCATCACCAGGAGAATGCTTTATGGTAAGAATAACATCTATCAAACCATATTTTTTTATGATGAAAAGACTAGTGGTAGTATTTGCAAAAGGATTCGGGTGCTCCAGTCCAATTCACTGCTTAAATGAAGAGATGGGCCACCTAAGGATTTTTTTAGCAAAGTCTCAAAAGAACTGGGAGAGATAGTTTGGTGTACAGGTCCCCTGGAAGAAACAGCAGTAAACCTGAAGGTGCTTACAGGAGATGAGAAAGTTGGCGTAGAGATTAGTAACATTGCATTAGTGGGAGAGAGAGCCCAGAGAAAAGGGAAATGAGTGTCTAGGACATTAGTTGATCTTCTAGTGATAACTGATGGTTAGGCTGTATGAATGCCTGGCATTCCCCTTTTCCATAAGCAGCTCTAGCTGCTCATTACTTTAAAAAGAACCAAACAAACCAAAACCTACCCAGAAATAAAACAAACCAAAACCAAACCAACAAACAAAAACCCCACAAAACAAAACAAACAAACAAAACCCAAAACCAACCAAACAAACAAAACCAAAACCACCAATAACACACATACATGTTACCTGTTCCTGACCACAGAGGACATTCCCTACGGTAGCAGGATATGTCCTGCATTTCTTCTCGAACGGTTAAGAAGCATGTGCACCATTATTGCACAGATGATTTATCTCAGAGAGTACTGTGTTTTTGGCAATGAACTTAAAATATCGCACTTTAACAGCACAAAGAAATTTATTTCTTTAAAAAGAGGTCAGGAACAAAACTCCCAACCATGCCCTTTACTTTACTATAAATCAAAAAACTATTTACCCAGCTGATTCAGAAATAATGGTGAGGTACTTCACCAGAGTCTGTTGGCACATGTTAGCTGATAGTGTTCAATATCTCTCTTGAGAAAATACGCAATATTGAAATTTGTAAAATAGGACTTTTCTAAGATCTGAAGTAATATGACTGGGATGAAACAAAATGCCACTTTTTAATATAGGGCTAATTGTAAGCTTTTTTCTTCCTTTCCACTTAACACATACGCATTCATACCCAGAAATGTTAATGCAGTTATTTTGAGCAAGTTCAAATGACCACATAGGTCATAAATATTTACGTTGATCATGCTTGGCTTTGCAGACCATCCTGGGTAACCTGTGTAGAAGATTTGGGGACCACAGGTTGAAGAGCAAGTTGCAACTCAACAGTCCTGTTCTCCAAAAGGGCAGAGAACCGTTTGGGAATGTAGGCACTGCACTGTGAGTTGGACATGGCAACTTCTGCTCTTCAGTGTAACCTCTAAATAGTCTTGTGTGTCCTGTGGTGTGTTTAGGGTGTCTACAATTTGGATGTGCCCTGCCAGGCAAGGCAAGTTATCCGAAAATTAAGCTGCATAGAATCAGCAGATTCAGAATGCTTGCAGAATCAGGCATTCAAATGTAAGTGGGAAGGCAACCTATGCAACAGCAATTCATCTCCAATTTTGTGGATACTTTGTAATTCAGTTTTCACATACATGGTTTTATGGTATGTGGTTTTCAAATGCCTTGCTTCATACAGTAGACTAACTAAATGACTTTTTTAAAAAAAATATCCTTCTGGGTTCCTAGCTTCCCGTGGAAAACCCCATGCAGTTAGAAGCTTCAGTAGGCCGTAAAAGCCTAGAAGAGTTTGTGAATCTTGATATTAAGCTTTCATTTAAACCAGTCAGTTTATTTTTACAATATTTCTATAGATCATGTTGCTATATCCCTTGTATAGACAGGGGAGCAAGGAGAAGCCCTGGCAGTCAGAAGTGCCAGCTAGACTCGCGTTCAGACTCTCATTGCAGCATTTCTTCAGATAAGTCCTTCCCAAATTTAACACACAGAGTTCTTTATTTTCTAAGTTCCAAGCTGGTGCTTTTAATGTGTTCATTATTTTCTAATAGTCACAAATTTACATAATTTGCCTGATCTCACAGGAATTTTGTGGCAGAGGCTAGGACATGCTCCAGTTCTCAGATATAGGCATTTACTGAGCTCCTGATGTAATCACCCTTTCTTTTCCTGTTCTTCCTCCAAACCTATGCACAGTGTGGGGAAAGGTTTTGGAGGAAAATTTAGCAATCATGTAACCAAAGACTGTATATAAAAATCAAAAATGACAAGAAAACCTTAATTCTGATACATTAATTTTTGAGCACTTGACTTGGCAGTCTTGCCATTCTCTTGGTGTTTTTTTGGGAATGCAAACATCTAAAGCCAACGTATATATAAATTGTTGTGAAAGGTGAATTCTCCCATTCTGCTGCCTTCATATTTCTTCTTTTAATGGGTCATTAGAAGGTTCAGTTCTTTAGTTTCATAGCATGTCTTCTACCACTTGACTTAAGAGTAGCCTACCAGCTACTGAGCAGCCTGCCAGATTGGCAGAGTTAGAGGCAAGGGAAATAAAGAGCTGAGGGGGAGTGGAAATGTTTGCATTTTGCATATATTAATAAATTGCATAGGTAATTTTAGGTTCATAAATAGCAGATATAAATTTTCTGGAGAAGGGTGTTCTAAGGTTCACCTCCTGAAACTCTTGCCTCTCTTCTGCTTAGTCCTCTTTACACCCTCCTCATCTGCTTTCCCAGTCTCTTATGCCTTGACTGACTTCTACATCCTCAATCTACCTCCTCCTCAGTTGCTTCGTTAGTAACAGTGATGATGCTCCATTAGCATCCACCTCCCCTGGTTTTGCACTTCCTTCCCTATGTATCTCTTACCCTTCTTTTCTCTCTCCCTTTCTTTGATTGTCTCTCTGCCCTGCTACCCTCCACCATTTAGGTCTTAATTTTAATGTTTTTGTCCTCAAGACTCATCTTTTCTTCATCCATTTTTCATCATCAGAGAATACAGTTTCTCTTTTTATTCTCCTTTCCATCTGAGGATGCTTTTTTTTCCTCCTCCCACTGTTCATAGGAAGCCTCCCAGCTCCTGGCCACAGCCACTATCAGCAGCTCAGAGCAGACATTACAGGGTTCGTCCTGCTCAGATACTGCTCCAACAGGTGGGTGAGATTGGAGAAATGAGTATGAGCGTATGTGGGAGCTGAATACCATGTTTGAGCTCTGAAGTGGTGACAATAATCAATGCAGATGATCTTACCTGTGAATTTACTAACAAACTCTTAACAGGTACTCAGGGAGAGTAAGAGAGAACATTAATCTGCTACGTATGTGTACATTTTCTTACAAGATGGCAAAAAGCATGTTCCTTAGCAGAGAATCACTGCTGTTCCAAATGTTATGTCCCTGCTGCAAATCACAGTGACTCCAAAATACTCGCAGAAAAGAATATTGTTGGGGTTTTTCTTACTATTTGCATATGAGCAAAATATTTTTGAGAAAAAGCTGATTCATTCTTGCTGAAAGTTCTCAAAACTTGTGGCTGAAGTATGCACTAGGCATAGAAGATTTCTTCCTCAACACTTGTTGGTAAAGATAGAAGTAGCCAAATAGCAAAATATAGAATACAAAATATTCTAATTGAACATCTTTAATAACTTTAAAATATGCTGATACCTTAACTATAAGTTACTGAATTAAAAAAAAAAAAGAAATTCATATGAGATTTAAAACTAAGAAGTCTGAGAAAATTCTTCTCTTGAAAATATGTGACATTTTCTGATAATAAACACATTATAACTGCTTCCCACTAGACAAGAAAATAACATTTTTTGATGAGGCTTTTTTTTTCCTGTACTGGGAATTTTCTATCTGTGCTGGTTTGGAAACCGGAAGGGGATACGATTACCAAGTGATGTTCCTCAGAGGAACACTTCTTTTTTTTTTTTTTTTTAATGAACTGTCAGAAATGGCATTACTTGGTCCAAGACTTGAGAACAGTTGCATTCTTTTTGAAGACAAAAATACTGCATCTATAGTGTATATTTTTACACACGAATGTAGAATTTCATGTTTATATAAAGCCAGTGTTACACGTACATCACCTAAGAATTACATTTTACAGTTAACTGTGTGAAACACTAAGGATTAATTCCCTTTATTTTTTTAAAAGGCATGTGTAAGAAATCAGTCAGGGTATGAATGGTAAATGTTAACGTGCTGTACCTCTGTATCCCTCTTTTGACAGCGACTGGTGCAAAACTAACTGCACATATAATCTGTGGCAAGGAGCACTGGGAGACAGCTAAGAGACAGTGACAATGTCTTTAAACGGGCGGACAATTCCTAATCAACTTGGAGTTTTTAAAGTGAACTGCAAAGGACTTGCATGCCTCTTGGTCTTCACAGTGAGCATTTGTGGCAGTGCCCCGGGGATGTGTCCAACAGCCTGCATCTGTGCCAGTGATATCATAAGCTGCACCAGTAAGAACCTCAGTCGAGTGCCAGCAAATCTTTATAAATGTATGAAAAGGTTGGATCTGAGTTATAACAGAATTGGGATTTTGGAGCCTGAATGGGTCCCAGTGTCATTTGAGAAACTGAACACTTTAATAGTCAATCATAATAGCATTAGTAGCATTATCACTGGAAGCTTTTCTACAACTCCAAATCTGAAGTACCTAGACTTGTCGTCCAACAGCCTGAAGACACTGGGCAGCCCTGTGTTTCAGGAGCTGAAGGCACTGGAGGTTCTCCTGCTGTACAATAATCAGATAACACAGATTGACTCTTTAGCGTTTGGAGGATTGTACAATTTACAGAAATTATACTTAAGCTACAACTTGCTCTCGAATTTCCCACTGGACTTATACGTTGGAAAACATAAACTAACAGACCTTGTGTTGCTGGACGTTTCCTTTAATCACATCCGGTTGATGCCTATTCAGCGCTTGAGTTCAGTGCCAGCTAAACAACTTAGTGGAATTTATCTTCATGGCAACCCATTTTATTGTGACTGTGTCCTGTACTCCATGCTAATCTTCTGGTATCAAAGGCAGTTCAGCTCAGTGGTGGACTTCAAAAATGAGTACAGCTGTTTGTTGCAATCAGACCCAAGAGGTCACAATAAACTGCCTTTACTGCTCGACAACTTTCTGAATTGCTCTGAAAGCACTGTCAACAGCTCTTTCCAAGCCTTTGGGTTTATTCACGATGCCCAAGTTGGTGACAGGCTGATTGTACACTGTGACAGCAGAATCAGTGATGTGGGCACACACTTTGTTTGGGTTAGTCCAGACAACAGATTGCTGGAGCCAGACAGGGAGACCAATAACTTTAAGGTCTTTCCTAACGGCAGCCTGGAAATAACAGATGCCCAGCTAGAGAACTCAGGGCTGTATTCCTGCATCGCAATAAATAAGAAAAGATTATTAAATGAAACCATAGAGGTTAGAATAAATGTTAGCAATTTCACAGTTAACAGATCCCATGCTCATGAAGCATTTAATACAGCTTTTACCACCCTTGCTGCCTGTGTGGCCAGTATTATTTTAGTATTGCTGTATCTCTATCTGACCCCCTGCCCATGTCAATGTAAGGCAAAAAAGAAGAAGAGGAAGCTGAACCAAAGCAGTGCCCACTCTTCCATCCTGAATTCTACAATGCCGCAAGAGCTGAATTCTACAATGCCAGCAGACGAGAAGAAGGCTAGCACTGGTAAACGGGTGGCTTTTCTGGAACCCATGCATGAGCCAAAACACAGTCAGAATGGGAAAGTAAAACTGTTTCCTAATGACAGCATCATTACCGAGAGCATCTTAAAAACTACTCGAACAAAATCCGACTCTGATTCTGTCAACTCTGTGTTCTCAGATACACCTTTCATGCCACCAACTTAGTTTGCTGCCTGTGTTTGTATTGTGCAGTTACATTTCTGAATACCTCCTTTGCTTGTAGCAACCATCAGGAAAAACAAATAAAAAGAGATAAAATATTTTAAAAAAATAATATATTGTCAGTCCTTGAACTGTGTCTCCTCTCTGTGAGTGCAAGGCCACACAACAGTGATACCTTGTTTGGGAAAAGCAAACAGCATGGCATTAATGTGAATGTCTTCAGTGCAAGCGTAGTCTTAGTTTTACCTTCTAGTCCATACACAGAAATTTCTTGTACGTGTTTAAAGATGCTTTCAGTGCATATAGCTGACCTGCAGAGGCACAGGCTGCCCCCCATGCAACCTTCTTGGTCGTGCTGATAAATCAGCTCTTCTGCAGTGAGCACAGAAGCAAATTCACATGGCTACTGAGAAAAATGTCCAGACTTCCTGTAAGTCCTTTCATGGGCTCATAAAACCGTTACATAAAATCACTAGGGGGAAAAAGTCATGACTTTTCTTGGACTGATCAACGCAAAAGAATTAAATTTGCCACCAGGATGGCTAGCAGTACTGGGTAAATGTTTATGGCCTTCAACTGATAATTGCTTGAAAACATTACATGAGGGGCATTGTAATAATTTTATTCAAAACTTAGTCATGAGATCACTTGTGAGAAGTCAAGTGCTTGTATTTGTTTATAAATATTTCACAAAATGAAAACAGGTAAGAGTTAAGACACTACCTTTGCAGTTGCCTTAGTCAAAGAACTAAAATTGTCAGTTGTGATTGTCAAAGCTGTCATAACTGGATTGATTCTAACCAGTTTTCTTAACCTCCACTGCATACTGCATGCTTGCTTTCACATGTGTTGAACAAATCTGCCACCATTGCCATGGCTCCCACTTCATCTTAGAGGTGGGTGGCTTCTCTTCAGAGATCACTTCATGAAATAGGGTAAATATTTCAATTATTTTTTTTAGTGGCGTGTGGTTCCTGCAGCCTTTCTAAATTTGCTCCCTAAATTTTTTTCTTAAATGAGGAAATACAGTATTTGGACATACTCATGGAAAGTATAGAAAACTTTACACACTGTAAACTCAGAACACACAGCTTTTATCTAGATTTGGCACTTGTCTTGTAAGTACTGCTTTTTTCCTTGCCTGAATCTAGCATAGTCAAAGTTTATAAATTGTGTAAGACTGACTTGGACTGTTTATGCAATATAGGTTGCATGAAGTGTTGTGTTATTGTAATAAGCATACGGTTTTATTTGCTTTTTCTGTTTTATTTACTTTTTTCTTATTTAAGCTTGCTTACGCTGGGACAAGGCTAGACTTTGCCAGTATTCCTCACATTGATAAGCAGCAACTTCAAAGAGGTTTTTCAAGGAATTACAACTTACCAAATACAAGTAAATGGAGCGTGTGTGTCTCACTCCATTTTGGGGGAATATACTGACAGGGTAAAGGATGAACAAAATGAGAATCAAAGGGCTACGTGGTATGGCAACTGTAATTTATTTTTGAGAAGCTTACTGTAACAGCTACTGGCCATTTTTTGTGATTTCTTCTGAGAAGTGTGTTATCATGCTAAAGCTCATATCTGGCTGAGCCAAAGCTATTAGCAATT
Source organism: Cephalopterus ornatus (assembly GCA_013396775.1). Classification (NCBI taxonomy): domain Eukaryota; kingdom Metazoa; phylum Chordata; class Aves; order Passeriformes; family Cotingidae; genus Cephalopterus; species Cephalopterus ornatus. The sequence goes on from VZRE01004968.1 coordinate 81,619, forward strand.
GATTTGCTACGGAGAAATCCTGATGTAGCTAATTGTTTGAAAACAAGCTATCTGACAAACAGATTAGCTCAGGAAACAGCATCTCTGTGTTGTGTGCAAAGTATGTGAAATTAGCAAACTGCTGGAGATTTTAATGGAGATATTCAGGGAAATAGAAAATCGAAATTGTTTTTCCAAGTAGAGAATAATAAGTAGTTAGGAGAGGAAGATGACCAGGAGTTTGTATCTTTTATTGTGTAAATTTAAAAATAGCTTCTGATATCAAGTAGCTTAGTGTCTTTTCATAAAGCTCTTTCCCTCTTTTGTCTGTGCATATGCAGTAATCCAAAATCCATATTTTTATATGTAAGGTATGGTGAAAAATCACTGATTGTGTTTGCTAAAATCAGTGATAGGGTTGGGTCATCTGTCAGTGAGGCAAATATTTGGCATTGTCTTCTTCTCAAAAAAATTTTTTTTAAAAAGATTTAACCAAGCTACACGATCTGCTGTCATGCCACATGTGTGATAGATGGATGAGTGTCCTCTCTGTTGTACAAGAAGATGACTGGGGACCCAGGGCCAAAGGACTGAAACGGTGGTGAGGCAGAGTGGGATATGAAGACACAAATACTCTGTGGAAAGTTGTACAGATCAGTTACATCACTGGGCAGATGCTATGATTTGTTGTCATATATGAGGTTAATTGGCCCAGATTTCAATGTTTACACAAGAGCACTGATGGTCACAAATTGGGCTGAAAAAGAAAACAGGCTGTTGTCAGTGTGGCTTCTCCTTAGCAACTACAGCTGAGCAGGTGGACTTTGCGGCTGTTCACAGTGCAGGGCAGTGACACTCACAGAGCATTTTAAGTGTATCTATGGTAGTCCTAAATAAAAAAGGATAGAGATCCTTCAGCCTTTTTTCCATGGGGCTGCTGTCCTGCAGCAGAAGTGTGGGGGTTTGTGGGATAAGAGTAATCCTGACAGATGACTAGAGAAGCTGAGCATTGATCTAAACAGCAGATATTCACTGTGACTATTAACTGTCCATATTTTACTGACTGCTTCAAAGTACTCATGGTTGTAACTGTGATTATGAACAAGGTGGCAACCCAAAGCTTTTGAAAGAGACGTTGGCTTGTTTTCCACTACTTTACGTTATCATAGCCACATTCAGTAGGTGCAAGTTTAATACAGATTTTTAAAGTCACTACTGAATATTTATCATATAGCACTGACACCAGAAATCTACAGACCCAGTCCTTTGTTTTCGTAGAAAGCTGTGGAAAGCCAATGCAGCTCATCTGTTCCGTCCCTCCCGTCGCAATGTAAGCCCCATCAGGGCTGTGAGCAGGGAGCTGGAGCTGCCATCCAGCTCCACAGCCTTGCAGCTGTGAGTGGTCACATGGGCAGGAGGGGCTGCCCAGGTGCCACACCTGCAGCTCTGGTGTCATCTGCCTTCCTAGAAAGGCTTTGTTGATAGTCCTGCCCTACTACCATGTCTTTCTGATAGCCTGTGTCCTGGATTTCTCATTGTTGTTTCCATCAACTACAAAAGAGCTGAATGATATTTTTAATGCAGAGAGAGCTCAGTTCTGTGAGGTGTTGAGTGCTCTGATACCAATCCAGACATGCTCTTAAAAGGGGTTTGTGGTAAGGCAAAAGTACCAAGCTACTGGCAAGAAATCTGGCTGGGCATGGGGTCACTTGCTGCCTCTGCAAGATGCCTGGAGTGAGATATTCCCCATGCTGCTCCAATAACCCCAGGTGGTTTTGCTCTCCCTTGTGTTCTTTCCAGTGCCTGAGACCATGCCATACAGGTAATAGGCCGAGCTCTAAGCTATAGCTTAACACTGTGTCTTTCTGGGGAGCTCCTGTGAATAGATGTCCTGCACCACGGTAACAGTAGTGAGCAATTTCCCTCTTACTCAAGGGACTGTTGCATCAGTTCCAGCTGTCTCATGGATCAAAAATAAGGGTAATGGCTGCAGACAGCTCTGGGAGATCATGACCTTGCCTCTTTGTGTTTCCAGTACCTCACATGCCTGCAAGGCATCAGCTTTTGTGGAGGAATCATGTGAGGCCAGTATGAAACCTCTCAGGCCAGTCCTGAGCAGAGCAACAGCAGCTGTGCAACCATATTATCCCCCTGTTCCCCACCTGTAGTGGCAGGAGAGAGGGTAGGTTGCTTTGGTGGTCGTCTCTTCTGACCTCAATAAGATCAAGTGTCTGACTGCGACCACCTCACGATGAACAGATGCCATGTCTGACTGCCCCTCAAATACACTGAACAGCTGTCATCCAGGCTGGAAGCTGAGGGTGAACTGAAGTACTTTCCTGATATCAGCCTGGTATCTCAGTTGGTTCTGACAGCTAACACCATGTCCTTTAAGCCCAGGTGTTTACCCCCTGCTTGTTGGGCAAATGGTGCTCCAGGTAGTAATATCTATTTCCTTAGCATCACTTCTTCAAAAGAACAGATGTCTGAGGACTGCTAATTCTTGACAGTGTCAAAGAACTAACAGATTATATAGCTTGTTCTTCTGAACAAGCAAAACCCTAGGGCCAAGTTGTGATTAAGCCATAAACTTTAATTTAGGTTTGCACAAGATGATTTCTTCCTACTGGGATAAATCAGCCTCCTTCAGAGTGCTTTTATACCTTGTCTGCAGCTTATTCCTAATAACCTCTCATGTCTCTGAACTGGTGTGGAATAAACCAGCCATTATGGGCCAAATCATACAATTGTGGTCATCCCTAAAGTAATGTTGCAGTGACAGTCCTCTGTGGACTACAGCCAGTGGGTGTCCCACCCAGCACACACTTCTGTTCTCTTCTGCAAGTGGAGAAACTATTTTTCTTGTGAATTACTATTTTATGCTCTGATTTTGTTAATTGTATTTTTTTCCTTGTATGAATCTATATTCCTTTCCTTTTCAGAATAACTTAACTGGAATAATGTTTTCTCATTTATTTTTCCTAATAAAGTCTACATTTAGTAGGAAAGGAGAGGACGGTCAAGAATTATATAATCAGTTTTTGAGATCACTGAGATATTAGGAAAAGTTAGTTGTGGTTTGAAGTGTTTTCTTTGAGATTATTCAGCCATAGACCTGTGGGTTGTTTTAATTTAACTGATATTTTCTGTCTCATTTGAATAATTCAAAATGGCATATTTTAATTTTTTTTGAATGAGAAAAACTATTCATGCAACTTTTGGCATCCACTTGGCTGAATTGATTTAGAAACCATCACTGATATGAAACAATTCTGTTAGCGTAGAGTAACTGGTATACAGAGAGGTTGTCCAGTCTATATGAATATTTCTCGTGACTGTCTGGGATCAACTGTAAGTGTTTCCTTGGCAATCTAGAGCCAAATTGCATTATGAAGACCTTTCCTAGACAATTGGGAAGATGTTTTCTTTAATCATATTAGCTCAATCAACTAACTCAATTAAAATCCTCATTTAGGCCTTACCACAGATCCTGTTTTAAATTCAGTGCTTTTATTTGCACTTTTGAACTATGCATGGAACATAATAGGCTGCTACAGCATATATGCCTGATAGGGATGTCAGGACAGGGGACGAGTGGTGGAGAGGGAGTGAACATTTTTGCTTGAGAGCTGACTAGTATGGTACACTGCCGGTTTCTATCCTCAAGGGTTAATGGCCCTAAAACCAAAATGCTCACCAAATCCAAACAAACTTTAGACACCCTCTCCAGAGGGAGTGGAGGCTCTGGTGTGTGCTCTGGCTGCAAAGCACAGAGCCTCAGCAAATGCAAACGCTGCCCTTTGCATAAGACACAATGTCCTTTCACAGAAATGAAATGACTTCTAGCACTTTTCCTGGTAGCTGAGGTGATGTCGGCAATAATAGACCACAATATAAATTAACTGTGATAAGCACTGCTGTTGCCTGGAGCAGCTCAATTAGCCTTTTGCTTTTGGAGCAGAAGGGTTTATAGCACTAGATAAAGCTTCAGACTGGGTTACATCTGACTTTTGTCCTCTTTGCTCTTTTTGCCTGACATCAGAATCACTGAAAGCCATTAGATTTTTTATATTTTTCACCAGAGTATTTAGAAAAAATAAAATCTTCAGCCTTTCTCCAGGCAGTTCACTATTGCCTAAGTATTGGTGGATAGGAAACAAAGCTTTTCACCTTGGTTTTAGTACCAGAACTGAGATTCCTTCTGATTTAAGTCATGGAGGGAACAGTGGTTGGTATGGTGTTACTACTGCTATTAACACTCAGATATGTCAATCAAGGCTGGATCCTGCTGAAGGAGATGTTTTGCAAAAGAGCAGGGGGTATACTTGCTTCTCTGACCTTCTTTTTAAAGCAGAAGTTAATATACTTGAGCTATTGCCTAAAATAATTTCAAATCCTAATTTTTAAACTACTTTTGAGTGTGGGTGAATGACATTTGTTGTTGCAACCCTGTCAGTTGTTTGTAATTTGGGGATGAGAAAACTTTCTTTATGTCTTCTCCTTCCCTTTTTGTCCATACAATAAAAAGATAGTTCCTCTATCTGTCAATGAATGTGTATCCCCTCCCCTTTTTATTTTCAAGCATGGATAATCACTGCATATAGTTTAAGCAAAATGATCATGTTGCAGTGAATGCTCTCTGTGATCCATATGTTCTGTAGAGATAAGCCGATTTGTTGAGTGTGCTGTCCTGTATATCATTTCACATTTTAAAAACATATTTAGACATGCTGTTATTATTGTTGCTACTGTTATAAAGCTATCCTGTCATTATTCTGCCATTTTCCTATTCTTCTAAAATACAAGTAAATATCTCCCTATCCAATATATACAATAGTATCAAATTAGGCCTATATCAGATACCATGGACTCTGGTAATAGCTCTGAGTTACGGCGATATTTCCTGCAGCTCTCCTACAGGTCCTGCTCAATAAGGTATAACTTGCAAAATTGGTGCTCATCTGCTACAAGGAATCAAGGACTACACTAACTTTCATTATCCGTGTCGATATGTCACTTGCTTTATTATGCAGCATGCATTTCATAGTGATGACATGTGTGAGGGGGGCTCTTTTTTTTATCAAAACTGTGTTCAAAAGGCAGAGCGAGGACTGGGGCTCAGCGGCAGTTTTCTTTCTGCCCAGAAGCAATGTGTTTCTCTTATGGAGAGCACAGGCTGCAATTTGTTGCAAAAGGAATTTTTTTCCAGGAGAAAGATGCTACTCTTTGATCTAAAGGTGATAAAATAATGTACAGGAGTCAAAAGTTAAAACTGAAAAACAAAAGCAGTACCCAAAATCTTGGCAGGGGCTCAGGCTTTTGAAAATATATTAGATTTTCATACTGTTTAGTAATTTCCTCCTGCATAGAGAACTGTTGTCTCAATAATGCAGATGTAGATCATTCATCCCAGAAATGAGAACACCTTATCATGGACAGAAAAGTACTTTCTGGTTATCTTTAATTGTCATCATGTCATGAGCTCACAGTAGGTAGACCACGGTAATATTAATCCGTGATTTTCCTAAGAGGCAGTGGATAGTTGGACTGGGTGGCAGAAGGACTGGTGACCTGGGAATTTCTTGAAGTTTTTGTGGTTTTGGGTAGATTCTCTTGCTGTCTCCAAGCCATCACTTGTAAGATGCTGAAATATTGTCACTGAAGTAGGGGTGTTTAGGATTTTTATTTTTCCTCTGCAGAAAATCAAGTAACTACTTAATTGTGCCCTAAAGACAGAATATAACATTTTCTTCTTTAAAGATGTATTTGCTAAAGGGTGTGACATTGCAACAGGGTATGTTTGCTGCTATCAGCTTCACCGATTGATATTTCACCCTTGTAGTGGGAGGAAAACTGACACAGTAACACAGGGAGAACCACGAGGACATCTCTGGAGACTAAATATAAAAGTTGAGGGCTGCTGTGCATGGTTCCCTAAACAGTGGGTGTGGGAACTTGGAGGCCAGCACTTCTAGACAAACTATATGCTGTCAACAGAATGGATGGATGATACATTTCAGGTATTCCAATACACTCAGTAGGATTAGCCTTATCTTTTTGATAAGCTTCTGCTTCACAGAGCTTATGAGAGAATTTGACCAGGCTTATAGGACTTGAAAAAGGAGTTTAATGTATGTCTAGGAAGCTGTAAGCTAGTATTTATGACTTCTGATAACCACTGTGGAATAATGTGTTAATTTTATTTCGGTAATGTAAACTTTAAAATCTGGTTTTGACCATCTTTGTGGAGTTTAATTAATGAGTATCTGCAAAACGTTTTGATTTCTTGGGACAGGAAGCATCATAGTAGGCCATATTATATTAGGATCTTTCCACATCGCGGATGCTTTTTGAATGTTTTTATGAAGTACAGTAAGCATGCATTGTACTTCAAAGAGAAAATACTTTCACAGGTAGGTATTTATCAATATAAAATGTCTGTGTTTTCAAATAGGTGGTGATATTAGTTGCTGTGACTATTGCATTTTCACACAAGAAGTCCCAGACTGTAGCCTGCTGTCATCTGCTTAGGTTGAAAAGAAGTATGTTCCTCTAGAGGACAGTTTAGAGCTTCAGGAAGCCTTTCGCTCTGCACTGACCACACAGGAAAACTGGGGAGACTAATGTCCTTGAGCATACATTAGCCTGTGGGAATGCTGCCATAATGGACCATTTTAGTCTAGCTCCCTGTATCCTTTCAAAAGGCCATGCTCTCAGCTGTGACAAGTGCTTTTCTGTAATATGCCCAGTGAAAGACTCTCCAAAAACTGACATACAAAGCCAGCCCTTGAAGTTGAGCTGAGTGCTGTAGTAGCCAGAAAGGAGCCTCACTGATCAGTGAAGATTTGATGCCAGCTGACCTTTGCAGGCTGCCAGAAATGCTGATTTTGGCTGTAAGGTTTTGAAGCCTTTTATTGCTGAGAAAAAGTTGTCATCACTGACTGCCTCATGGAGTAGCACTGGCAAATTTCTGACATTTATCTGCTCACACAACTAGAGTTCAGGCTTTTCTCTTTGTCAATTGTACTTCCTTCTCTGAGTAATAGCAGCATCTGGAAATTTTTTGTGGAGTTTTTTTTCCGTTCTGTTTTTATTTAGTATCTACATGATTTCATGAACATAAACCAGACTTAACTACACTGTCCCTGTGGAACCTCTTTTTCCTCTGTCTCTTTTTCTCTGTATCTCATGAACATTGCTCAGGACTGGGATGTTTGTGATGTGCACATGGCACGAGGTCCAAGGAGGCCTTTTTACCACAGAGGAGTCCCTGCAATAGTGAATAATATCCAGGTAAGATCCGACAATATAGGACACGTTACTTGATCTATTCCAGAATCTAAATTGCCTTTTGATATTCAAAGCAGGGTTTCTTGAATGTTTCAGAAATCCTCTGAGACTGTCAGTAATCTTTACATGAACAATATATATAAATATACTGTGTCTGTGAGCAGTTTTAACTTTGGCAGCTGAAGCACAAAGGCACTTCAGTTTTCTATCATTGTTTCCAATTTAAGAATATCAGTAACAAAACCCTCTAATTTAGTCACCCACAAACCAGCAATCACTACATCAGTGAGGTTGTTAAAGCTAGAAGAGAATTGAGCTAAATTTTAGAAGAAGGTACAATGAGAGAAGCCTAGAGATCAGTAAAAAGAAGTGTAACTCGAGTTTCTGAAGTACATAATCTAAGAGATAAAGCACTTCAGTAAAGGTAGAAATTTGTGATAGGAGCTACATCAAATGTGTAGTGATAAACTTACAGGAGATAACTTAAAAAATTAGGGCCCAAGTGCATTATAACTGCACCAAGATCTTCCTAAGAAACTAAAGTCAAAAAGTGTCATACAAAAAATAGAAATAAAGAACATAATTAAATATTAGTTTAATAGGAATTGAGAAAGTTCAGAGGCTAAGATGTTAACATTATTTTGGAACATAAAGGTGGAAAAATTATGCAAGCTAAAATAACTGCATGAGAAGAAAAAGAAGGGCAAAGTACAGGTTCATAACAGTAATTCACAAAGTACTGAAGTGTTCACTGGCTTCACTTAAAAAGATTAATTTCTGATCAGATACTAAACCACATTAAATTTAATGTGAAAATAGGAGCCTAAGCAGAATAGCGATAAATTAAGTTTAAAAATGTCTGGATAAGCTAAGTGTAATTGAAGCCACCAGGTCCTGATGATGTTCAACTTCGCTTATTTAAAGAAATATGAAAAAAATCTCAGAAGCATTCACTGTTATGTTTGAAAACTCATGGGACATGGGCAGATCCCAGATAATGCAAGAAAAGAAAGTATAGTAACTACCTTTGAAAAAAACCCAAAAAACCCCCCACAAACAGGGAATTCTAGATTATTCAGTGCAACAGCAAGTCCCAGAATGATTCTAGAACAAGTGGTTAGATAACCAATTTATAAGTGCCTGGAGCATATTAAGGTGGTAAAAACACCTGCCAGATTTGACAACAGTGAATTGTATTGACCCTGTTCACTGCTGACAAGTTAACTAGCCTTGGCTGGATAATAGGAACAGCCTTTTGGTCACAAGGACAATGAAATAATGGCAAAGAATATTGACTGATGCTGCTGCAGCTTTTTTTTTTTTTTTTGCCAGAGGATTTTAAAAAAAGTATTAGGCACACAACTTCTGTGAAAGCTATAGGCATCTTTAGTCTTTCCTCAGTGTAGGGTATTGTACTAGAAGAGCTGCAAGATGTTTTCCAGGCCTGTAGTATTATGTAGACAATGTTTGTTTGGGTCCCCTTTGCCCCATGACTTGCATTACATGTTTTCTGCCCTGAAGGCACGTTACTGAAGATTGTCTGGGATTACATACAAGCTCTTTTATTCAAATTGATCTGAAATTGAAATATTTCATATATGCTTCATTTTCCTTTGGAAATTTTAGCAGAAACCAGGCACTAATTTTTTCCCCATAGGTTTGGTTTGATTTTGCTCTTTATACAAATGGTACTTCTGAAATCTGCTCGATCTCAACAATACCTCTAAAATAATTGACATACACAGGATGACAAATGAATTAATTGGGGGACAGACTGTGGCCACTCCATTGTAGATGTGAATGTAATTTTGTCCTGAAACTGCATCCCACTGAACACTAGCGCGTTGGGAAAATCTTGGACCATGCTATTACTCGTGAAACAGCTCCAGAAACAGTGTCATTTGGGTTTACTTTTCAAATATTTCCAAGTCACTGGACCACAATATTGTGATCATTTGAGATGCGTCTTTCTCTGTTTCTCAGTTTCTAACAGTACAGGAAGGTTTAACTTGGCCTTGGAGTACAGAGATACACTGTTGGGACCTCTAGTAGAGCTGAAATTTGCTTTGTAGTAAATGCAGTCCAGCATGAAAGACTGATAGACACAGTCAGTGTGATTGCTGGCGTCATTTGCTATGACTCAGTGGGAGGAAACTGTGCAGTCTGGATTGGACTTTTGAAAATGAGAGAGGTCTGTTTCCCCTCTCCAGATGTAGGCCTGTCAACACAGAATGTCCCAAAATGGAACTAAATTATTCCTCCCCACTTCGCTAAATTTATGAGAGTTTAACAAGTTTTGAAAGACGACACTGTCTTTTGAAAGACAGGGTTGCCTTCACTTGTATTACACATCTCATTTGACTCTCTACTATTTAATGGTGTAACTGGTAGGTATTTTTTCAGGTACTAAAATACTTCATCCCCAAATGGTAGGCAATCCTTTTATATTTCCAGTAGCACTTCCTCTAAAAGAAATATTAATCTGCTGGGTGAGCAAGGCAGAGGCACATCTCCTTACCACTTTTTCTGCCTGGTCTTTTTTATGATGCAACCTCTTTAAGAAAAATGAAAGATACTAAAATATCCTAAGTAAGTGGAATATATGAGCATTCAGGCCCACTGAAAGTGTATTTTCCTGATTATCACTTAACAAAACCAAAACTGGAGTCTGAACAAGCTTGTGATATTTAACAAATCTTAAAACTCTGTAATTTTATTAAATTAACGGGACCTTATTAAAAACTAATTGCCATATTTCTTTTTGAAGTGGGTGCTATATATTAGCCTCATACAGATTTAGAGTTTATTGTTCTCTTTCAGATGGTTGCATCAGAGCATTAGAATAAATTATCAAGCTTAATAAAATTACAATAAACTAGATTGAGAGCAGAATTACTCAGTGCAATCAGTAACCTTTTGAGATCCCAACAGCAAAACAACAATGAGATGGAATTTAGGAAAATTAGCAACACCCTTCTAAATAATTAGCCCAAGTAAGAAATCTGACTGAGAAATTTTGGATTTCCCACATTGTTTGTTTTCTGTTATACTGCAGTATTCTGGACATATTCAGCCATTAGAAGCATGAGACTGGGCTCCTAAATAATTTATTTTATGTCCTTGAAGGAATAAAAATAAATAAAAGAACAGAGCTATCAGAGTTGAGCTGAACAATTTCTTTTTATGTAATGGGATATTTTCCATCCTTTAGGTTATGTACACTTGGAACTTGTGAGACTCTCATATATCTTTGCAGAAAGCTGTATGTGAGAACTGTAGATGATAAAGTCAACTTTGCAGAGCACAAAATGGTGCCAACTAGGTGGACAGTATTTTGGTCTTGACGTCTCTTTTGACTCATACTGGAACCGACTCTGTATTTTAAGCAAGGAATTAGCCTTTATCTGAGACTATCCTGTATCTTGAGATTATCCGTGTGTCTTCAGGCAAAGTTACCGAGTTCATCTGTGCCTTGATTTTCCACAGATAAAACATGGAGAATGTAAATAGGAGGACTGTATGCATGAAAAAATTCTCAGAACTGTCAGAATTGTATCTGTTCTGGGGCCACCAGTTTTGAAAGAGTACACATACCCTCAGCTTGATCCACCATGACTCATTCAGGACCAAAGTGTTCCTCAGCCTCAGTGTTTTCTGTGTGTAGCCCTGCTGCATATCTTCCTAATCTAGATGTAAAAACAGAGATCCAGAATAGCTGGTTCCTGGTGTCAGGTGGATGTCTGTAAGGTTTGGCTCTAGGCAAGCATTTGATTTTCTGTACATTTTGTAAAGAATTTTTTTTTTTTTAAGTAATCAGTTTTAACAATGTCTCTTAAGAATATGATGTTATTGCAGAAAAGGGCAAGTTTCCTCAGGTTAAACATGATGCCAGTCTCAGATCCCATTTGAATCAATCAAATCAATTCATTTCAGGGCGTGCAGGTGTAACTGAGATCAGACTTCAGCCTTTCATAAGTAATCCTAATTATGGCCTTTCAGTACCTAGAGGGAGGCTACAAGAAACATGGAGGGAGACTATTTACAAGAGCATGGAGTGACAGACAAGGGGGAATGGCTTAAAACTGAAAGACAGTAAGTTTAGATTAGCTATTAGGGAGAAAATGTTTATTGTCAGGGTGGTAAGACACTGGAACAGGCTGCCCATAGGAGTTGTGGATGCCACATCCCTAGAAGTGTTCAAGGCCAGGTTGGACGGAGCTCTGTACTGCATATTGGATATGTCTTTCAGAGAACTTGTACTGTGAGAGATGTTTTGCTTCACTGAGCAGCATTTCACAAAATATTCCAACTGCCTCTTGTATTCTGCAGATGCAATTTCCATTCTATTATCTTTTCTCCTACACATTATTCTGAAAGAGTTACACAAGGAGAAAAATCTCATCATGATGAAAAAACTACTTGCGATCAATGTAATGTGTGCATTGATAAAGTTCCCTGTGGAGTCCTCAACTCCATACCGTTTCTCTGAACACTAGATTTTGCCTGTACATATCTGATGCAGCCAAGATGTGTAAAACTTAATGTAAGCTGACAACTTGTTATTAGTTACACATCTGAAGAGTCTCAAGTGGATAGGTTGTACTTCCTCAAGTCAGTTGTGACTGAGATTTGCTAATTGACTCAAATCTTCCTAGTGTATGTACTAGCATATTAAGGGCAAATGGTGGCTAGAGCTAGGGCTTTTGAGTCATATCATGCCAAAACAATTTTCATTAAAGCCACCTGCTATCATTATATTTCCTCAAGCCCAAATCCTTATATAATAAGAAAATTTATTTCAGAGCCAGTACTAATGCTCTGCTCTGTTCAGTGACTGTCAGAACTCTTGCTGTGAGCTGGAAGTTGTGACCACCAGCTTCCTGTGCAAGAAACAGGGCAGCCCACAGCTTGAGTGCCCAAAAAGGGATTAGGCATGTCACTCTCCCAACAGCCATTAAAGCAGACACAGAGGAGGGACTGGGAGGAGGAAGAGACAAATAGGCTGAGGGAAAGAACTGGGAATGGAAAAGGACTGAGAGCAACAAATGAAGACATCAAGAATAAAGCTACCAGGAGACAAAGAGAGGAAATGTATAAACACAAGTTGGTGAGGTCAGAAAAGGTAATTAGAGAAGGTATTGCTCAGGTGTGAGCTAACCTGTCTCCAGGGCACAGGCAACTCCAGAGAAGCTGGTTCTGGTGCCTGAAAACCTGCTGAAGCTTGGGTGTTGTTTTACTGCGCCAGCTCCAAAAAGAGCCAGTTTTGTGTTGTCTGGATGCACTCTGCATGAATTTGTATAGTTGCTATAATTTATTTTGATTTAAGATCATTTTATTGTGATAATTTCAAAATACTTCTGAAAATTTATATTGCATTGTAGGAAATACATATTTCATGCTACATTGTTATATACAGCAAATTGAAATGAAAATAAATAAACCCAAAAATCTGTATTTCTGCATAGCCAGCAGAAAACATTTTGGTACTATCATGACAGTTTTACTGTTGTCATTTATTCAACTTTTGATACATTCTTGGTAAAGATCTGTTCTTTGGAGCATTTCCAAAGGAAAATTATTCTCTAGAAAATTCTTCAGTCACTTTTATTAAAGTTAGCCTCTGGTAACTACTGTCAAACATTTATGGCTAAAATGAAATACATTCTCAAAGGAGTAAATTTGAAGCTGTGAGGGATATAGACTAAAAATGAAATGTTTAATGATGACGATTTCCTCTCTAACTCTTTGATGAGAAGAAAAGCTAAGTAAAAGACCCATGTGTGGGAAAAAGAGGAGAGAAAGTGAATAAATGGACCAAAAGAAAAATTTTAGGACAATTATTTTGTATAAAGCAAGTCTTTGAACTATCAAATTGAATTACGTGACCATTTTTCTTAATTATAGTCAGAAGGCTTTAGTAAATACTATAAAAACAGGACATAAAATGAAAAGATTTGAGGAGCACTAGTATGGAACAAAAATGGAAGCAGGTGCCCTGAGTTTTTGTATACAACTTTATGTGTAACACAGTTTAGTTTTGAGAAGTGATGTTGGCTATATATTTCTTGTGAATGCTTGTACCTGTGATATTGAAGTATTTGAGACCTTCTTATAAAAATGTGGTTTTAAAATATTTCAATCTCTTCCTCTCACCATGGTCTACCTCTATACCCCATTCCAGAAACTAAAAATAGTTGGCAGGACCTGGTATTTTGAGCACAAGCAACAGTAATGGGCAAATGACTTCTGGCTTGGAGCTAAAGTGCAGCAAGGTTATATCTGTCTGCTAAAGGGTACATAGGCATTCCCCAACAATATCCATCCATTTTTAGTATGACAATCTGGCATAAAGTAGACCAGATTAGTCTCTGTATCCTTTCTTTAGAAGAAGCTGACATTTTTCTAATATTCCGAGGACACTTGTGAACTGGAGAAATTTTTCCATGTATCCTTTGTATTATTTTCTCTCTTGCAGACGAGCTTCCAGTGAACGATACACTCAGTCCGTGAAGATGCAGACTGACTGAAATTTCAGGATGGACTGAGTTACAAGTGTGTAAACCTAGAGTGACAGCTGCACAGTCAGCGATGTTCCTTTAGATTCAGGCTGGTTCAGCTGAAATCAGATTCCAGCCAAATTGACACCTATGTGCAAAGAAAATGTAGGTCTCTTTCCAAAGACCTGCCATTGCACATATGAGAGATGTGTGAATGTGAGGTAGAATTCTTGCAGGATTCCTCTGCATCGCAGATTGCCACGTGTTCAAACACTTAATTTATGACTATTTTCTGTGGTTGCACTGTGTGTCTTAAGGCAAAAATCAATTATTTTCTTTGAAGATACAGAGGGGAAAACAGCACATGCGATTCTATGAGCAAAGAATGCATGATTTACAAAATACTGTCTCCTCTGAGCCACATCACTGCGATTTCAGGTAAGGTCAAGTTGTACAGATGAATTCTTACCCTTCTGAAAAGTGTCTGCCTTATGTATCTTGAGATCTGGAATTTAAAAATAAATTGGCTTAGCTTAGTCCCTCAAAACATTTATCTTTTCAAAGAATGTAGACCATATGCACAGAATGGAGACCCATGCTCTGGGATATGGTTTTCTGGGAAGGATTTAAGGGTCATGCTGAGGCATGGGTGATTTGGCATTGCCTGAAGCAATGTGCTATCATAATTCTTACAATTTCGAATAAGAATTCCAAGTAGGAACAGGAGAATATGTTCCTTTGAGGGAAGAGTGTCCACTTCTAGTGTCCACTCATTGAGAAGAGTATTAAGAAACTCAGTAGAATTCAATGTAGAATAACATAATACACTATAGAAGAGGGGGAAGGAAGGGGAAAAAATCTTTTAAAAAATTTTTAAAGGTTGATTCCAGCAGCTTAGTGTCCTTAATTTATTGAAACCAAGGTCTGGAGTGTCATGAGCACATCTTGGAGGAGAATTTATTCCATATGATCTTAGCTGATCTAGTGTCATCTAGTGTAAGCCACCTCTTCCAAGCCCCTTCTGTAACTGAAGGAAAGAGAAAGTGTCATCACCCCAGGATGCTTTTCCTCCAGCAGAAAACTAATGTCCCAAACAACCTGGATAAATCATTATCTGTCTCCATGGGCTACAAAGGGAAAGTAAATGATTCATTTAGACCAGACACCTGATACTGAGACAAGTGAATTAAGAAGGGATAAATCACCACGTGTACTGCATAGGAGCAAAGCTATGCAATAGCTCACTGGAGCAGGCCAGGATTTAAAGAGATCTGTCAGCTAAAAGTTGAAGCTGGACTAATTCAAGCTATAAATAAAGGAAAGGGCTTTCAAAACAGTATGAGCATAAATATCAGCTGTATTGATTTACTAGAAAATGCAGTAGATCCTTCATGACTGATCATTTTAAACCCAGGATTTGTTGCTTTTTTCCATAAAATGTTTTAGCTCAAAAATTTAATTTCACAGAAGTCTTGCATCTCACATTAGTTTAGTAGTGAGCTTCAACTGCCCTAAGTTAGGAATCTAAAAATATACCGTTTACAACTAAACTCGACATCTCAGGCTGAGGTGCTTTCCTTACAAAAAATGAAATCTTCGGAGGCTGCTACATTCAATCCTAAAAACAAGGCAGAGAAATTGTTTACCAGAGGCACCTGTTTCTTTCTGCTGTTTCTAAAGTGTGCGCTGGGCAATTCACGTTGACATGGGACATTGAACTTCTATCTAAGTGAGATAATTTTCATGCTGGATGGTTTCTCCTGGTCTGACAACTCATGAAACTCTGACTAAAGTGATAGGCAGTGCTCTCACATCCAGTCATAGTTTGTACATATTTCTTCTCAGTCGTGCAGATCTTGTCGTAAAGCACCAAATAATTCCCTCAGTTTCCCCTAAGCATATCACTGTCTTCCAGTGCTCTTATATGTTGACTACTAAAATACAATTCTGTTCTATTACATGACCACATAGAGACAGTAATATTTTATTCATTGATTGGATTCTAATGCCCAGTCTAAGCAAGATTAATTTATTTTCACTTATTTTTATGGACGATAGAAAAAAATAAGCTATTCTACTCTAGGAAGTCCATCAAAGCAGGATAAACTGGAAATTTTTATTAATGCATTCTCAGCTGAGGCAGTTCACTTGAAGAATCATTAAGCCTCGGTCACAACAGCATAAGGACAAAATAATGGTTATTTATTCCCAACCCACCATTAGAAAAGTATTTGTTCACTTCTATCCTGAATAATACAAGAAAGACATGTGGAGACAGTGCTGTCCCTATCATAAGCCTTGTCCTCTACTGTTCAGCCCTTTGCTCAGAGGAAATCTGAAATGCCACTGCTCAGTTATATCTCATCATAATGCATGCAGACAAAATTTCCCTCTCCACTCTCCATGTATGTTTCACAGACATGTTTTTAGAGGCACAAAACAGCATCAAAATGCCATCTTGTACAAAAAAAGACATTAATAGCAGATGTTTCTTTTAACTCTTGTCTGATAAGAATATGACTCTGAAGTCTACAAATAGTTCATTAAATGCAGATGTGATTTCAGAGTTCTCCTTCTTTCAGGCTTTCGGGTCATGCAATGAATCAGTCCCAAAGGTAATTCTGAAAGGCTGCAAAATACCCCCCCAGCATCAGCACCACTCTGTCTTTCCTGCAGACATCCTCAGAGAGGATCCTCAGAGAGAAGGATTGTGTTTTGCAGAGAGAAGAAGCACAGTCTGTGCAGCAGAACCATATTTATCTCTCTGCCAAAGTGCTTTATGCATCTGCACTGCTGGGGCCAGATTTGCCTCTGCCTGCCAATTTTTCAAAAGAAAAGCCTCAGCTTTTCCAGATTAGTGGTGGAATATGTTTCAGCAAATCAGCCAGACAAGCAAATCAGATATGCTTCCATCTGTACTGAGCCTGGACATCAACCTTAAAAAACCTTAAAAAACTTTTTTGACAAACTATAGCATCTACCCACCATGAGACAGGAAACCCTCCCTATGGGAAGACTGTGTAAGAAACACTGTAACAAGCTTTGTCAAAGAGCTACTGACACATACAGCTCTCTACAGAAAAACTGTTGCTCTAAGTACATGGTCAAATGTACCCTGAGCAAATCAGTGATGAGTATCAGAACTCTGTGAGCAGATCAACACTCAACACAAGTTGAGAGCACCATGTATTCAGAATCATGGGATGCTTGTGTTCTGGTGCAGCAAGGCCATGGAAATTGACTCTGCTGGCCCTGCTCCCTGATGGAGGCATGTAGCAGGTTCCAAAATGCAGAAGCTGAGCAATAGAGAGGCAGAAAAGCATACCCACAGTGAGATTCAGCAGACAACCACAGTCATCTCTTTAGCTGATGTCTACATTTGAGCTGGTCATCTAGATTTCCTTTATAGCTGTTGAAGAGAAGCGTTTGTTCAATACCAGTTATGTGCCCTATATGAATCTGCTGACTACAAAGTGAGTCCCTGCAATTAGGTCAGGTGTAGACACCTGTGAAATCTATCCCAGAAAATTGTCTGACAGTGCAAAGCCACCAAGACACAACCTTTGGGCCAAGCATTAGGTCCCTCTTCTCTATGCAGAATTGTGGCAGAAACAGGCAGTGTGGCCAAAACAGGCCGTGTGGCCTCCTCACAGATGGAAGAGAAAGTTTAATCCTGTGGCAACTGATGTAGCTCCCTGATTTGAGGTTTGTCCATAAGATCAGTCCTTGGCAATGAACTTTTATGGGGTACATTTAGTCATAATAGTATAATACTAGAGGGAAGTGTTCACAATAAAAAACACAGATGTTCATTACAAAAAAAAAAAATACGGTTTCAGCAATCACAACATATGACAAAAATACACAAGGTCTTTAAATTGCAGAAAAGCTTTGGTATCTCAGAGTCACTGAAGGGCAGTTGTCATGGTAGAGAATATTCCAAACTGTAGAACCCGTAAAGCCTCCATTGTTGCCTAAACTTGACATTTCTGCTACTTATCTTTGCATTGTTTTTGCACAAAGCAGGCAGCTGACAAAAATGTCAGTTCCTTTCAGTTGCTGTGAGAGTCTAGGGAAATACATGCATGTGAAAATGGTTTACTGCTCTCTAAATTACAGAAATAATATTGTATTTATGAGTGTGCATGAAAAAAAAAATAAACCAACAAGAGCAAGATCTGAAGGGGCCAAACAAGAAATTCTAAATTTGGGTTATCCATCTCCAAGCCCAGAAACTACAAGCCTGTAAGTCTCATTTCAGTGCCTAAAGTTATGGAGAAGATTATTCTCAGAGGTATTGAAAAACACTTGAAAGACAATGCAGTCATTGGTCACAGCCAGCATGGCTTCATGAGAGGAAAGTCCTGCTTATCCAATCTGATTTCCTTTTTTGACAAAGTAACCCACCTGGCTGATCAAGGGAAGCCAATGTAATCTTTTTAGATTTCAGTAAACTTTTCCATACTATCTCTCCCAGGATCCTTCTGTACAAAATGTCCAGTATGCAGCTGGATAAACACATCATGTGGTGGGCGAGCAATTGGCTCACAGGTCAAGCACAGAGGGTTACAGTCTGGTGACTATTACATCAGACTGGTGACCTGTCAATAGGGAGGTTCCACAGGGCTCCACCTTAGGCCCCGTGCTCTTCAACATCTTCGTAATTGACTTGGACACAGGACTGGAAGGGATACTAAGCAAGTTTGCAGATGACACAAAACTGGGAGGAGCTGTTGACTCCCTCGAAGGCAGGGAGGCCCTGCAGAGAGGCCTCAACAAATTGGAGAACTGGGCAATCACCAACCATATGAAGTTCAACCAGGGAAAATGCCAGATTCTGCACCTGGGATGAGGCAACTCTGGATGTTTGTACAGACTGGGGAATGGAAAGCAGTGCTGTGGACTAGGACCTGGGCGTCCTGTTTGATGGTAAGTTGAACATGAGTCAGCAGTGCCCTGGCAGCCAGGAGGGCCAACTATATCCTGGGGGCATCAGGCAAAGTGTCACCAGTCAGTTGAGGGAGGGGATTGTCCTGCTTTGCTCTGCACTGGTGCAGCCTCACTTTGACTACAGTGTGCAGTTTCGGACACTGCAATAGAAGAAAGATATTAAGCTCTTAGAGAGCATCCAAAGGAAGGCAATGAAGATGGTAAAGGGCCTTGCAGGGAAGCCTTATGAGGAGCCGCTGAGGTCACTTGATCTGTTCAGCCTGGAGAAGAGAAGACTGAGGGGAGACCTCATTGCAGTCTACAACTTCCTTGTGAGGGGAAGAGGAGGGACAGGCACTGATCTCTACTCTGTGGTGACCAGTGACAGAACCCAAGGGAACAGCCTGAAGTTGTGTCAGGGGAGGTTTAGGTTGGATATTAGGAAAAGGTTCTTCCCCCAGAAGTTGGTTGGGCACTGGAACAGGCTCCCCAGGGAAGTGGTCACAGCACCAACCCTGACAGAGTTCAAGAAGCATTTGGACAGTGCTCTCAAGCACGTGGTGTGACAAGTCAGCATATTCTGTGGTTCTGTGAAATATATCTGAAAAAATCCTCCAGAAGTATAGAAACATATGAGGAGGAATAAAGTATTATTGGCTCAAGAAGTCTTATCCATGAGCAGTGTGAAACTTGCTCTTAAAAAAGTACTATAAAATTCGTGATACCTTTCTTTTGAGGAAACTAACACTCAGAAAACTATTTCATGCTTTTAAGTGAAATTCACACATTAGGCAATTCTTTTCAGCTTAGTGGACCAAGAATCTTGATTTTAATTGGACTTCTTTATCCTAGCTTCAAATAGTAAAAGACTCCTCAGTTTTCCACTGTAAACTATTGATATTGCATTAATATCAATTAATAATAATAAACATTAATATTATATGTACTTACAAGGCTCTGTCTTGCCTTTGTGTAACATGTCAAACAGGCATTTTCTACCAGCACTGGACTTACCAGAGAAGCAGAATAGTCAAGGGATGAAGTGGGCAGATACTGAAGTCTGCTACTCTGTCAGTAATCAAAAGTCCCATCCACTTGCATAGGTGCTGTTGAGCTGCAATCCATTTTTAGAAGCACATCGTTTCTAGAACCCAGATTCTGGGTACTCAGCAGCAGAAATGTGGGAAATGCAGCAGGTATGAACATCACCTGCAAGACTACCACCCTCAGTGGACCACAGCAAAGGAGTATGGAGAGCCCAGCAACCCCACTGAAGAAAGCCAGAGTAGCTTTCTTTTTGATATATTGCAGATCTCTCTGATTTCAGAAGAAACGTTCCTAGTTGCTGGAGAGAAGTAGTCAGTTCTTCTTTCCTCATCTATGGCTCTGGAGGAAACAGCAGGTGCATCTCCAGAACTCTCAGAAACTGGCAGAGGAGCAGCTGGAAGAACAGCCCATGGCATGCTGAGCAGCAGCAGCTTCCTCTCATGTTCTCCATGATACTCTCTTACCAGTGTTTGGGGATGCCACCTAAATGGACCAAAAATCTGGATTTTAGAATGGTCACAGGTTAGCACTTGGGTGGAAAAACTGACTTCTACTCTGTGTTTATTCTGTGGATACAATGACTTCCTCTTCTAGTTATTTCTGCGTTTCACACTTCTCATGCCCCCTAAAGAAATGTCTTCTGGCTCTGCAGTACTGTCAGTAGGCAGGGTTACCCCACTCATTGTACTTGTGTTACCTTTTTTTTCTAGCACAGATAGAAAGTCATGTCACAGGATTTGCATCCTGCTTGCTCTTCAGTCTTAGCCTTTAATAGAATTACAAAATGATTGACATACAAGAAGTGATTAGGGGGAACATGAAAATAGAGCCACTAAATGCATAGGCATGCACTGCAATTTGATGGAGGCCGAAAATCACAGTGCGGCACAGTGCCAATTTCATATGATTCACGTCTAATTCAATGATGTCTCTTACCCACAGGCAAGTTAGAATCATACCACAAGAATTTTCTGCCATTTCTGTCTCTTCTCCTCAGTACTCTCCAAAATCTGTTTATTACTCCAGCTACACTGGGGACCATGCTTTTAAATAGCTTTTAAATGGCTTCCCCATTCTCAAAGCAAAGCCTTCCCATTTTCAGCCTTCCCATGACACAAACTAAGTAATAGAAATGTCACCGTTCTCATAGTCTCAGTGCTTGTCTTACTACAAAGACAGGAAGGAGTGCCATGGGATCATTAATTCTTTTTAGAGCTCTCAAACAAAAGAACAGTCACTAAGCAGAAGGAACCAGAAACATACCTTCTTGATGCACAGAGCATATTGCTGATCTAGTGCTGGTGAGATGTTGTTTCCTAGGAGCTGAGCAACCCTGTTGGTCCACCAGGATTTTGTGTGTGTCATTTTTTAATAACTCCTGAATAACTCCTATCACAAATATTCACTCAACCAAGCTATTAGTTTCTGAAACCAGAAAATTCATATTTTATCTCTGTAATACTGGAGTTTATGTTGAGAGAAGGTTTTAAACAAGCATTTCTAATTTCACTGCAGCTAGAAATGTCTGCCATTGTGTTATGGCCAGTAATATGCTTTGACTAGTGTGCTTCACTTGCAGCAACCTTAAGTTCACAATTGAAATAAAAAGAAGGGAAATAGCAAATATTTGAAAGACTTTCTGGATTCCACATCAGCATTTCCATGTTTTCTCCAGTCACTGCTAAACAACCACTCCTCAGTTCTAAATGAAAGCTTGTGTCTTTTCATTGACTCTGATCCCTCCTTTCTGGATTAAATGTGTTTCAGCTAAAACTCTGTCACTTTAGACATAACAGACAGACAGATTTAAATAACCTAATTTCCAAACACCTCCGCCCACTGTCTCCTGTATCCTACTGACCAGACAAGAAGAGCAAACCACAATCTCTGTGCAGAGGGACAGTATAGATATTTGAACTTTGTGAATGTGGGACAGGTAAGCTAATGACACACTTCTGCTGATTCTTCAAGGATGATTTCTTCATTATTTAATATTATTGTTATCTCAATTATTCAAATGTCATTACTGCTAGCAACGGCTATGTATTGGGTCTGGCTGAGCTGGAGTTCATTTCCCCGCAGTAGCCCTCACAGTGCTGTGCTTTGCATTGGTAGCTAGAAGGGTGTTGATAACACACCGGTGTTTTGGCTACTGCTGAGCACAGCATCAGCACTATAACATTCCTTCCTTAGTCGAGAGCAAGAAGGAGAGGGGACCCAAGTAGGGCAGCTGACCCAAACTGACCAAAGGGATATTCCATACCACATGATGTCAGCTCAGATATAAAAGCTAGGGCAAAGAGCAGGAAGGCAGGCATTCATTGTCTACAATGGCTGCTGGCTGAGGAACCATCACATGTGCTGAAGCCCTGCTTCTCGGGAGTGGCTGGACATCGCTGCTTATGGGAAGTAGAGACTAAACCCTGCTATCTTTTGCTTCACTTTTGCATGGGCAAGCTTCTGCTTTGCTTTTTGCTTTAAATAAACTGCCTTATCCCAACCCATGAGTTGTTTTTCCTCCGTACTCTCTCCCCTGTCTGGCTGGGAAGGGGAGTGATAGAACGGCTGGGTGGGCACCTGATGTCCAGCCAAGGTCAACCCAGCACAGGCTGTTACTAACATGCTGATCTTTGCTACAGAACTGAGGCAAACATTTGCCTCATCTAATTTAAATATTCATCACCTGGTCTAGGATACTCAGCTAGGATTTTCCATAACCAGTGAAGTATATCTCAAATACATATTTTGTGTGTGTATATATATATATAAAATCCATATATACATATGTATTATCTAAAATACATATTTTTTAATAATCACTTGCTTTGTAGTGATGTCTGTTTCTCTCCCCTTATATGAAAGAAACTAAATTACTATCTTTGATAGTCTAGTTCCCCTGTGTGTTCCTAATTTAGCTTTGACAGCTAGAGTTAGACAAGACAGATTCCATACTAAATTGCCTTTTAGTCTTATATTCAGTGACCTGTTATATAAGCTCTTACTAATTTTCTTCTAAAACTGTATATTCTAAGCCATGGGTTGCTTGGGTAATTCATACCTCAGAATTGGTCTTTCAGAGCTGTGCCACTTTAGTGAAGCAATGCAAATGAAGAATAGTGTGTAAGGTCCAGAGGTAGATTCTTTGATTCTAAGACAGATAAAGCAAAAATATGCATTAACCAACTTTGCACAGGAAGGCCAAGTGAAAATACAGAGCAAACACCTGTTCAGAAAAATTACTCCAAAGGTAGGACCACCATCAGCTTAATTTCTCCATTCTTCTTCATTCAGCTTCTCTCACCAATGACGTGAATTCGTATTACAATTATGTAAGAAAAGGTTTCATAGTATATTTATTTTTAGAGTCCCTTTATTACAAGGTTTATTTTCTTTTGTCTAGTTCTTCCAGTTCCATCACTGAGTAGAACACAGAGTATTTGTATCTGTGCAGGTAGCAGAGATCCCTGCTAGATCCTTCTTGAATTAACCCTTCAACATAAAAGGGATGAAGAGCACAGCAAACCAGTCCAGCCCCAGTCTTCACTACAGACAGCTAAGGGGAGACAATCACCAGCAAGTCAAGCAACACACACAGGTGACCCGTGGACACAGCATATCTAACAGAAAGGTTGCAATACACTGCGTTCCTAAAAGTTATGACAATAATGTGGAGGAAGAGGAAAATGAGAAGGAGTGAGGTCATCACTGCTCCCTGTAACAGTACAGAGGCCTTCCATGTCAGGAGAGTCTGGGTCATGTTGGGGATAGCTGCAATGGAGATGGAGGTAGAGATACATTTAATAATAATAGGAATAGGCATACAGGAAAGGGCTCCCCTAGAATACTACATCATTATTGTTATGCACAACTAATACTTCGCAAGTAATTAGTAAGCATTAAATATTAATATATATAACGCCATTTTTTGTTCTAGTAACCAACTGTATTTATGATTAAGACTATCCTGGGTCTAGAGGACCTGGGATGATTAGGTCCTAAGGTCTTTGTGCAAGACTTTACACCACATTATAAATATACAACTCCTGTTCCAAATAGCAGAGTTAAACATGTTCTTTGCAAACTCTGCAGCAGCTGGACCATGGAAAGGTCAAGCATATATGCACTGGGTCTTACTGAAAGGTCACAAGAGGTGCAAACAAGAATCACCTTTAGCATAGTCCACACCATTTCTCCTTTTCAAAAATGCACGCTAAGTCCCTCTGGCCAAACCTCTCTCCATCCTCCCTGGGTGCAGAGAGAGCAAAGTGAGATGCCAGTGCACTTCACTAGTGGCTCTCCCCAAAGGGAACAGCACTTCAGTAGGTGTCTCCTGCCAGTACAGGCAGTGAGGAGGCAGAGGGCACAGCTGAGTCACATTGGGTCCACAAGTACATTATAGACATAGCCAGTCTATCTTTCTTAATGCTTTTCTGGTTTTATTTAGGTATTTATTCTGTATACTTTTTTATTCAAAATGCGCATGCTACCTACATTCACTGAGGCTTTGAAATACACAGAAATATGGAAAAATAGGGGGCTTACAGTTACTGTAAACCCCTTAAAATCTAACACATGGGTTTAAGAATAGAAATAATATACATAACTATTTCAGGAGTTGCTGGCCATTAATCATATTTTTTCAAACATGCAGGAATAGCCCCAGCACTGCACATTAGCATATAAATATCAAAATAATAAAATGAAAATAAAAAATATTTTCCAAATAGTATTTTAATTGATGAGTTCCAGGAAATTTCACTTTGCTGTTAAGAGTTCAGTTCTGTACCATTTAGATCTGCTGATTATTTTTAAAAACTGAGTGCTTTAGGACAGAGGAGCCAAATGAAGTCAAACCTTTTAATCTACTCATGCAAAAGTACCTGGAATTAATGATAAATTATTTGGCGACCATCAAGCCAAACATCTGCTGAACCAGAGCTGAACCTAGACTTCTATATTGTTGGGTGGCCCAAACACTATGCGCTACAGTCCCAGCTGGTCCCTGGGCATGTCAGGAGGCACCATCTCAGTGTAGCCATGGTTCGGGACTGCTCTGTCTGGGACACTCTCCCAAGAAAAGCCATGCTCAGCCTACAGTCAGGCATCACCTTCAGCCTCCTATTCTGCCTCGTGAAAAGACCACTCACTGCACCAAATTTATTGTCCCTCCTGCCTGGAAATTGCCACCTCCCCAACATTCCCAGAGCAGTTCGTGTGAAGCACTTCTTATTCTAGGCATTTCTTAATCCATTTCTTTGGTCTGGGAGAGGTCTTTCAGGCCAAGTCAAACCACCCTTTAGAAATGCTGAAGCTCAGCAAAGCAGGTCAGGAAACACCCATGAAAACTCCACTGATGATGGGAATGAGCAGATCAGGCATCTGCATCACAAAATGACAATACTCTTCACTGATGGAGTAGCCTGTCAAAAGTCCCGAGTGGGAAAAGGTAACATCTCGTAAGGTCTTGTGTTACTGAGAGCATTCTTTCATGTTTGTTTTTCTGGAAATACTTAGTGAGAGAAAATGCCTTGGAAAGCAGCTAATGACTTCTGGTCTATTTAATCCTGCTCTGTGCCTTTTCTACCGAGCTGAGTGTTTCTGCACCTTTGTGATTAAGATTTATATGTATAATTTTGAAGATTAAGACCTATATGCATAATTGTTAACTGACTTCCATTTTAAGGTAGATGGAAATAAAGAAAATATTTGACTATATATTATAATGTTATTATAATAACAGGTATAAAATAAACTAGAATGGTTGCATTCAATCACAGGAAGAAATAGACAAAAAATCAGACACGCATGGTTAATTAAAGAATATCACCAATAAAACAAGAAGGCAGAAAAACAGATTTGTATAAAATTTGTTTAAATGCCAGCCAGCAACAGTGTATACTAGACAAATTTAGCATTTTGCCAATGAGAATATTTTCAAAATTAGCTGTTGATTTATTTCTTGCTTGAGAGGTTGGAAAGAAAAGTCTTTTTTTTCTTCGAGGAATTTCTAGCCTCCTCC
The DNA here is from genome assembly GCA_013396775.1 of Cephalopterus ornatus. Taxonomy (NCBI): domain Eukaryota; kingdom Metazoa; phylum Chordata; class Aves; order Passeriformes; family Cotingidae; genus Cephalopterus; species Cephalopterus ornatus. Next base: position 107,380 of record VZRE01004968.1, read on the forward strand.
ATGCCCAGAGGTTGGGCAAAAGGCAGTTGAACTGGAGGTGATCTTTTGTCCTTCCCTCACAGGAATCTCTCAGTCCCTTCGTTGCTTTCTTCCTGCCCCATCACCTTCAGCTACACACACACAGGAGCAGTGGTGAGCAGCAGGAGTGGACCTCACCTGAGGCTCTCATCTAAATTTCATTCCGTTGCCAACCAGTGACAGAAGAGTCGTTTGTCCTTACAGTCCACACTCAGTCAACAAACACACAGCTACCACACGTGGCACATGAGTCAGCTGAACATGGATTTTAATTTCATTACAATAGATGGAAACCCATGTTCTTTCTGTGAGCTCTTCTCAGCAGCAGAGGCAGCCACCCCACCTGCAATCACTACTAGATAATTTTTTTTATTGGTAAAGCCCTCAGAGGTAAACAACTGTGCTATTAGTGTAGTGCAATGAAAATAAAATCTGTGGCAGATGGTTGCCAATGTGTCCCGTTTTAGGCACTTCAGATAAACAGGGAATGGCAGAGAGACACAACAAGCATAAGATAGAAATTGGTGGAAATTAACAGTGTTATCGATTTGCCCCTCTCTTAGAGACTTCTTTAACCATGGGAAGGTTGAGGTAGTTGGAGATTTATCCCTTTCCTCCACTCTAAATTTTTGTTTAAATGTATTTTACATACAAAATAAAAACCTTGACTTAAGTAAAAAATGTGAATATAGAGGTCTAAAAACATGAAATAAAAGTATAACATAATATGCCTCCTGCACAGAAAATGAAATAGTAGAGAAAAGTTTATTATTATTGTTAGAATTTATTGTGAAGTTGTAGAGTTATTTTAAGTTATTAGTATTGTCATGTTAAACACTAAGGATGTGTTTTAGAGTCATATTGTCCAATTATTTGAGCAAATACTTTAAGCAAGAGGCCGGAAATTAAAGCAGAATGGAAAAATAACTATTTTTGCAAGCATCTCACACCAACAAAGACAGGTTCGATAGAAAGGCAGCATCTTTTATTGATTTTTTTAGATTTAATTGAAAACAAAATCCGCTTACCTCTTTTGTAAGCAGATTGTGAAAGACAAGAATGTATGATTTAATATTCATATGTGTGCCTCTGCGCATTTGAATACTGATTTGATTTCGGTGTTTTACTATCAGCTGTCTCAGCTGTTCCAGCAAGTAACGGTCTGCCCAGCCAAAAGCTGCCTGTGATAGAAATTGTGAGGAGTTCTACTCTAACAACATATTGTGTAACAACACATTGTCTTTTATGAGCTTTAAAATGAATTTTTTTTAATTTCACAGTAAGTTGCCTTGTTCTTCTACTGTAGAAATGAATAGAAGTGCTATTTTTGTATCATGTTATATAATTTTGTCAAATCTCTTCATTAAACTAGATCAGTCCTGCTCTTTTCAGAATCTACTACCTTCATTGTCAGCTTTAATTACATCTGTCAAATAAATTTCTAGATACTGATCAAAGATCTCTTAGAGCAGCTTTTTTTCCTGTAACTCCAGCTTCCAGCACTAAGGAAAGAAAAAGTGCATGAGAATACTAGAAGCAGTGCTCCTTCATTTCCCTCTTCATCACCCCTTCTAGCTTTATGGGGGGAAAATCCCATGAAAATATCCTAGTTACTCCACTGACATATTTTTATGAGAACAGATCAAGACTTGGAGGGACCCTTCTTGCACCATGGCTGTCTGATATCTGTGCCATCCACAGAGGTGCCATCCACAGAGGTGGTACCCTGTGGGGATACTATCAGCCTTAGGGTATGGCAGGGAACATCATAATCCACTTCTAGCTTCAGACCCCTGCACACCGTGGAAAACGATGGGACAAGATGAGGATTTATGTCAAAAAGATTTGTGGCAGAGATTTGTGGCAAATGGTATGATCATATTTCAATGATAAAAAAAAATGATAATGATAAAATAATAAAGGAATGAGAATGCAAAGCCAGTAATTAGGTGTACAAAAAAAGACAAGATCCATACTATGAAAAGTAAGGAAAAAAATGTTCAGAGAACTGCTTATTTCGCATGAAGCACTGTGCATTCTTATCATCACTCTTTCATTAAAATTTATTTGGGTAATATAAACTCCCAGACCAACTGCAAAGTACATTCTATTCCTTGCAGCTACCACTTGTTTTGAGGACTCAGCTTGGAGAATATCAGAGCAGGGTCAGTGCCACTGAAACAAGGTCTCTCCTGGTTGAGAGTCCAGTCAAATAAAGATCAGCAGTGCCTGCAAGTCTATACTACACAATAAGTTCAATTCCCCAAACCAGAATGATGCACTAAATGGAGAAAAACTGATGGGAACAAAATATGTATATTTCAGGAAGACTTTTCATCAAATTGTTTCCATAAAATTTGGATGTGGTTTTGCCTCTCAGTGCAACCCCAAATCCTGTAAAAGCTGGAAAAAGTGACTGACTGTCCTTCCTCTTCCACTGATGTATTCCTTATGTCAGAGCATTTTCTTTTTTTATCTTCTTTTTTTTACCATTACTAAAACAAATAAATCAAATTAAGCCAAAACATCAGGATAAAATTGTTAGCCACCTCATTAGGGAAAGTCAACAAACTACTCCTCTTTTTCTTTTTCCCTTAAAGAACACAGGACTGTTTATGCCACAGTTCTATCAGTGAATGATTACTACTTCACCTTTGTTTACGTTACCTTCAAAATCAGTGCGGCTGCTCTTCGTACCAAACATTTGATTACTAGCAGGGCTTTGTTACAAAACTTTATGTGCCTTTTCCCCTTCCCAATTATTAGTCTGAGTGTAGCCCCTTTTATTCTTTGTGATGGTATGGAGTGCTGCTAGCCAATATGAGCTAAGGAAATAGTTTATTTTACTTTTTTAATTCACTAGCAACTACTAAGTGTAGTATTACCTGGCTGTATTACAAACTGAATCTTCTGAAAATGTTGCAAAATTGAAGAGTTGAATTATTTCAAGCTGAACAGGATTTGTTTCTTTTATTACAGGAATATTGTAAATCAACGTGCTTTCAGTGCTGTCTTTTTAATACAGTGTAGTGATTTTTTGAAATCAAAGGAGTGAAAATAGTTTCAGTTTGGAAAGTAAAGCATTTTACTTTGAAAAATGTTGAAATTAACCATGGTGATAAATGGTTTTGACTATTGTTTCAAATCTGGAAAATAACAAAAGCTCACAAAATATCTGTGTATCTTTTTAGTTTCGTTTTTTTCCCCAAGCCATTTTTCTACAATTTTCACTCAAAACATGTCCTATGATTCTGTTTCTATATTCTTATTCATACAAATGCTTATTCTTACAGACCTACTCTCTTTTAGCTCCTGGCTGTTGAGGAAAGCAGAGCGTAGATATGAATCCCAAATAGAAAGCATGGCCTCAATAACGTTATCAAAAAAGCTAAGTAAAACAGTTTTCTAATCTTCACTCAGTACTGTTATTTTTAAGACAGGGATAAAAGAAATCAAAATGAAGCTTATGCTGGTCCCAAATATGGGACTCCAAGTGAGGTGGCCATGGTTGGAAAAGGTCATGGTCTGTGACAGAAGCTTTTTGGGTTTTTTTCTGTTCTAGGATAAACATTTTTCCCCAATGTCTCATTCCTCAAACTGTGGAAAAATTATATTATGCTTTTTTTTCTCAAGTTATAAATGTATTAACATTCTGCCACAGAGAAATTTAAACCCCATACATCTTAAATATAGCTCAAACCTTTTACCTTTCTCAAATAATTTTCACTCTGTTGAACTATGAAATCTATTTGTCTTTTGCATTCCTAGGTGATCTTGCACCTATATTGTCAGGTCTCATAAAAAGGGGTCAAAGCAGACACTAAGTTCTACTTAAAACTTAGTCTTTCTGCCATGCAGCTTGTACTGCTCTCATACCCACAAACATCTACAGGTGCAGCCCATGTACTTGCTATACTGAGAAATACAAACTTTGAAAACTGCCAAAGGGGTCTGGTCAATGCCCAGAAACACTGTAGCATCCACAGAGAGGGCTTTGAACGTGATTTCAAAGATCACAGCAAAGCATAATGAAGGACACCAGAAAACAGGTCTGTAAACGAAAAATGTTTGCATTAGAACATTTTATTTTCTAATTCTGCACCTTGTTACAACAGTGATATCCTATTAAAATCATTGGAGTTTAACAAAAGAATTAGACTACAGCATTTTGAGTAAAATTGTGCATACAATATTATGCACAATTATATGTGAGAGGGACTGAAAGCATCAGTACATTTCTGAACATATTAATGTGCTTTCTACTTTTAACAGACTACACTTTGCATTTAAATTATTTTATCTACTTCAGTACTTTGGGCCTGATTCCTCTTTTATCTGTTCTTATTCAGTGAGACTGCTTGAATAAAAATACAGATTAGGTGATGCTGAAAAGCATTGTGAATTTCTATTCATTTTGCAGAATTTTGATTTCAGAGTATACTTTAGATTGCTTCTCAAGGTGTTTTCAAAGTGAAATGAATGAGAAAAAATCTTGCTGAGACTTTCATAACAGCAGACTCTTGTTCTTTGTTACTCCCCACAATAGCAACTTTTTTTGTGATCACAAATTCTTGCCATTTTTCTTGATTTATTGTCTGTAGCCCTATTATCTTTATAGAATCTACAGACTTCATTAACTCAGCATATAAGACTTAACTCTTCTTATTTTTTAAGTTGCCTCTGTGTAAATATTACTGTTCCTGGGGAAAGTTGAATTGCATGTGTTGAGTTTAGTGTATCTGTAACCCCTTCAGCTTTGTACTTTAACAAATACAGAAGTAAAATCCATCTTTCAAGACTAGGAGGAGAGGACATGGGGTGGAAGGGATCCTCCTCATGCAATTTTTCCCCTACTTTCTTTTCTATTTTTCCTTGTATTCGTCCATTTGATTTCTTCTACTTTCATCAGGCAGCTCATGGTGGTTGAATGCAAAGGTTCACCTGGTGCACTGAGGTAGCAAAGAAAATACCTCAACTTCTTTGCTAGTGCAGTTCCTGCTCCATCAGGACTGAGGTCATGACTTTGGGGCTTTAGTGCTCCGTGCCCTTGGTTAACCTCATTACATCCTCTGGGCAAGTGCATTTCAGCCATGGTGCAGGTACTGATGCTGCCCCCAGGGAGGAGATCTCCCCTGAGCTCTGGCAAGACAGCTGAGTGCCTGGAGCAGGGGCAGTGCTCCCAGTGCTCGCAGTTTTACTAAGGGAAAGTGCCAAACTATCTCAGTTGGCAACCTTCAGTGAAGTGCCATCCCAAAGCTCAGGTACTGCCTGATGAGGCAGAGAGCCCAGGGACACCAGGGACTAGACACCCCACGTCCATCTTCCCTCATGGGGAACACTGTTTCATTTAGGTACACACAATTTGACATAACCGCTGCTTTTAGTCTTGATAAAACATTCCAAAAGCCTTTAAGTGGATTTGCCAGATCATTTGCTTCAGTACATTCCACAGATCACACAAGAGGCTGTTTTTAAGGGTCAGCCTGGTAGTTCGTTTGGTAGCACTTAGACCAGGCAGATAACATACAGGAATGTTGCAGTCTTTCGATTTAAAGTCCCCAGGGAATTTTTGCTGTGTCTTTAGTGAGAAAAGGTTGACAGAATGGGAGAGTTTGTTCAACCTGGAGAAGAAGAAGGCTGAGGAGGGAATGGCAGCAGTCTTGCAAAGTGAATAAACTCTGCTCAATGATCAGTGTGGCAAGAAGTCACATTAATGGAATTCTAGGGCCAACGGTTGCTGAAGTTTCACTTAGATATCAAGGAAGGCTTTCTAGTAGTGAGGATCATTAATAACTGGAAAAATTGTCAGTAATGATTTAGGCACATTTAATTCCACCTAGGGACAAAGAGACAGACTATGCAACCTCTGAAGATCCTATTTTACTCTTAATTCATTTGGACTAGTCATTATGACTTCTAATGTACAGGACTTCAGACCAGATGTATGTTCTGTCCATTCTGGTCTTTAGCTCTATTTCATTGTGGAAATGAAGAAATCTGTTTCTTAGTCTGTAATTCAGCATAAAGCCTTTTTCAGAATCTCATGCCAGCATATGAACTACAGCAGGACCAACACTGCTAAGCCACAGCTTGTCCTGGCTCTTATCAAAATACAGAAACAGTAGCAAAAGCACTGAAGAGCTAAGGCTTGAGATGACCTAGTGCAACCTCCCTGCTCAAGCAGGGTCACCTAGAGCCAGCTTCCCAGGATCGTGTTGAGATGACTTTGAAATATCATAGAATCACAAAATCAATTAGGTTGGAAAAGACCTCTGATATCATCAAGTCCAGCCTATGACCGAAGACCATCATGCCAACTAGACCATGGCACTAAGTGAACACCTCCAGGAATGGTGACTCTACCACCTCCCTGGGCAGCCCATTCCAATGTCTAATCATCCTTCCTGTAAAGCAATTCTTCCTAATGTCCAACCTAAACCTCCTCTTGCACAGCTTGAGACTGTGTCCTCTTGTCCTGTCACTAGCTCCCAAGGAGAAGAGTCCAACCCCCACTTGGCTACAACCTCCTTTCAGGTAGTTGTAGAGAGTGATAAAGTCACCCCTGAGCCCCTTCCCGAGGCTAAACAAAGAATGGACACTCCACAACCTCTCTGTGCCAGAGTTCAATCACCCTCCATGTAGAAAGGTGTTTTCCTGTGTTGGGAGGGAGTCTCTTCTATTTCTGTTTGTGCCCACTGCCTCCAGTCCTGCCACTGGGAACCCCGGAGATTAGTCAGAAGTTCCCCTCCACCCTCCACCATCAGATATTTATAGACGTCGATAAGATCCCCCTGGAGCCATCTTATATTTAGGCTTAACAATCAGCTCTCTCAGCTGGTCCTCCAGTATGAGATGGTCCCATCCCTTCATGCTCCTTTGCTGGATTTTGCTGCAGAATGTCCTTTTTCTCTTTTACTTGAGAGTCCAGCACTGGACCCAGTACTTCAGGTGTGTCTCACCAGTGCTGGAGACAGTGACAATGAGACAAATAATCAAAAGTAATGTAAAGTAGATCTGAAGTTCAAGGCAAGAGTAATTTGTATGAGGCTGCCACAAATGTCCTGCTTATAGCATGAGCTCAATCAGCAAGATTTAGCTGTGATGATATCATGTTTCTAAAGATAGTTTTTGCCAGCTGAATATGAATATCATTCATTAGCCTGAAGAAGAGTGAGATAAACTTAACTACTATTTCAGAAAACTTTTTTTTTCTGAGAATGGAATTATTTTCTTTGAGGTTTTTTTTAATTAAATGGGCTTACTATTTTTTTCATTAGCTTCCCACGGGCATTAATAAAATCAAAAACAAAACAACTCAACAGACAACCATTGCTTGAAAGGAATTCTTACTCCTCATCCAATATTGAATGAACCATACAATCAGCCACTGAACTGCAATATCTTGCCCAGAGATATTTTTTATTGTACATAATGCCTCGCTACAAGAACAACTTCCTCTTCCCCATCCCATTAACACACTAGATGTCCACAGAGATTTTTTTAGGCATTTGTAAACCACTTACAATTGAAATTACACTCTGAATTCCTAAATGACGAGAGCTGATTGCAAAAGAATAAAGAACAGTTCCTAATAAACAGGAAAAGGATCCCAAAAGCATATAGAGGAGTACAGCAAGTCCTTTAGACAATCCCTTTTTAAATTAGACAGGAATGTTTAATTTTCTCACAAGGATAAAACATTCTTCATGCTGTCAACCCAACATATGAACTATAAAAATAATATATATTCTGTCATCCTATCTGGCTATGCCCCAAAACACAAGGGCTTTAAGAAGAAAGGTAATTGTAACTGAGCCATATGTTTGGTATGAACATCCCTCAAGACCCAAAATATGCTTATGAAAGGAATAAAAATACTATAAAGAATTCTATAATTCCATTTATGCCCTCTCAAAAAAAAATCTGAATTACTGCTAATTTGAACCACTCCTTAACAGAAAGCTTTATTATTTTGAGAATAGAACATTCGCTTATAACACAAATAAAACATCTGCATTAGGAGACCAATCAAGAAAGCAGAGAGTGGATTATCTGCTCCCTGAAGAATGATAGTGTATTTTAAATTATTTATCAGAGTCCTCTTTCTCCATCCTTCCATTGTATGTCACCTTCCTTGTGTGCACTGTGTCCCAGTTAAGGCGTGTGGGCAAAGCACACTCTTCACTCCTGGAGGAATGCTGGCAGGATGGGATTGAGAAAGGGCCCAGGAGGCAACCTCTGAAGGTGCTTAGGACATGGGAGTGTGTTACCCTCGAGCCAAAGCCCTTTGGGCAGGCTTTCCTCAAGCAGCAGGTTGGCCACACCTGTCCACACAGTGCCTTGAGAGATCCCACAGCTGCATCTCCAAGGAGTTCCAGGCTGGGAAAGGGACCTCTTTCAGAAAACTGAACTCTAGCTGATTGTTCCTGGGAGCTGCAGTGTCCCTCAAGCCCCCATATATGTTTACAGCTGCCTGGTGTGTATGCTTTTCTCTATCCAAGTGCTGCTGCTGCGACATAATGCAGCACAGAGATTGTACTTGGTAATTTAGCACAACTGAATGTGAGATTTGCATGATGACACCAACAGGACAGGTGGGATTCATCTTGCCAAAAGGTAGACATGTATAATACACAACCCATGAAGTCACCTAGACTGCTTTTGTAATTAAAGGAGATGAATGAATACTTCTCAGATATGAGCTACGTAATGTATTTTAGTCGTCTACCAATAATAATTTTTCTAGAATTGCCTTTTTTTCCTTTACACACTATAGAAGGAGTTCAGGTGAATGAGTCAGATTCTAAAAAAATTATGCTATAAACCCCATTCCTATCTTGCTGCTGAGTTAACAAGTCTTTGTATACAATAAACATGGTGACTACTCACATATAAATTGCTATCTTTTGTACCACTTCTAATAAGGAAAAGATTTTCTTAAAAGAACAGGAAATAATGTTCATTCTTTAGTATTATCCCTAATCACAATCACTAACCTGGCAGCCATACATTTGTCTGAAACGTTAATTCTTTTGCAAATGTCTAATTTGTTTCTGGAAAGGCAAAATTAATTCTAAGGGAAAGCATATAGCTTATGCCCCATTTGTATCCACTGACAGCCATCCAAAAGAGAGGAGAGTGTAAGCACAGTGCATGAAGTGAATAACAGAGGTCCCTCTGAACAGCTGTATTTTACTCTGGGATGGAAGGGCCACTGGTATGATGCAGGCCATTTTAAAGCAAATGCCAGTAGAGTCAGCCCATATGGCAGTATGTTTCCCTATATGTCACAGGCACAGTGTTTTAGGATGGTTTCTGGCAATTTTTGTATTTTATTATTAGAACCCATTTTGCCGTCTCTGGATTGTGGATTCAGCTGCTCTAGCTATCATCCATCAAGTGATACAGTTTTCAGCAAAAACCATAAAACTTATTATGATGACATTTTTGTATTTCTGTGTCTAACATTTCAGACTCTTCCAGGACAGAAGTGAATGAATGGTTGGTCCCAAAGATACCTGAAAGGGCTGCCAAAAATTTAACATCATTTTATGTATCTCTATCTAAACCTCTCAGATCGAGACTATGGCATGTGAGGTGACAGGCCTATTTATTTAAAGGGAATGGGAAAACCAAATGGGGAAAGGAACAAAATCGGAAAAATTTCTGGATTTATTTTTAAACTTCACATGTTTCTAAACACCCTCAAAGGTCTGGTTGTTACTCTGGATGGCAAAAAGACAGACTACAAGGAAGTGCTCTTCATCAGGATGATCAAAGGCACAGAAGTTCTCTGCTGAGACACATCCATAAATACAAACAGAACAGCATGCCCACTCACCACATTCAACTCTAGAAGGAGGAAGAAACATTGTTCTAAAGGAGCCTTTTCTTGTTTACTAAAGAATTCACCCTATCCATAGCTGACACTCAATAGCAAGTGTAACCCAGCTATTTCACTCCTCCACAGCCATAAGACAAACTATGGAAATAAGGCTTGAGGTGAGCCTGAACGTATGGCAAACATCTTCATAGGGAGTGAAATCAAAAGCCTCTTGTGCAGTCTCAAGACACCTACTACATATAAGTCTGTCTTAATAGAAAATAGAACATACGCAGGTGAAATTCAGATGCTTCTGAGATACAACTCCCACCAAACTCCAGAAAGCATGCAAGTCCTCAGAGGATGGAAGTCACTGGTGCTGCTACCCTTCCAAGGTATCCTCTTCCCCACATCCTTATTTTCTTGTGGTTGTGTTCGCTCTACACATTTTATTGGTAATAGCAAAACCAGAAAGCACAAGAATTCTGGAAAACACGTTCACTTTTGTGTGGTGTTTTCAAAAGTGTCAAAAGCAATCTGTTAAGGTGGACTTCGGGGCCCTCTAGTGGCTTGTGAGAGACGTTAGGGAAGAGAAATGACACCTTTCCAAAATTCTGCCCTACAACTTTCAAACCAAAATACGAACTGTAAGTAGAGTTCCTCCACCGCTTCCAGTAGAATTAAAAGTCTTCGTGAACCTCTGTCCTCACTCTGCTTTTCTGTTCAACTTTGCTTCACTGAACTAGGACTAAACAGAGTGTTACCCTTTGCCATTATTTTTATAGAACCAAAGGTCGATTATGATCCCAACAGATGTCCTGAACTGCTCTCATCAAGGGGAAAGGCATTCCCAGTTTGTCACAGATATGGCAAATCTGTAAGTTTTCTGACTTCTCAATTCCTGTGCAACAAGAGTGGGACACAAAATTGGCTTCCATCTTTTCTGCTTATATCCAGTGAGTGACCTTTTTTGCATGGCATACACTCGGATGAGGGACACTACTGGAAAACTCTCCAGTCTAGTTAGGCCCTCTGATTTCTATCTGCTATTGGTTGC
>VZRE01004969.1:0-44909 GCA_013396775.1 Cephalopterus ornatus
AGGGGTGTCACAGCCAACCAGAGGCTCTGCGGGAGTGGTGTAGGTGGGCCACCAGACACTGAAATTGCAACTACCAAATCTCATCACTGGATCCAATAGGTGGCAACTATTTCTTTTTCTACTTTTATGTTTTCTTGCTTTTTCTTTTCTTTAGATATTTTCTTTCATTTTCTTTTTATGCTTTTTATATTGCTATTTTACTATAGATAATAACAACCAAAACCAGCTACAAACCTATTTTTCTTTATAACCAAATTGTTCTAAAATAAACTCTACAGATATATATTTACAAATACCAATCATTCAGTGTCATTTCACTCTAACCCACCTTAAGGGATCTATTAACAAGAACTTGGATTACCCTCACCTTCTGGGGTGGGTTGTAACAGTTGGAAACCTAGATTTGCTGAAATTTGTCTAAAAGTGTGTTTCAGAAAAAAGTTACATTGATACATTCAGGAAGAATGGCTGTAGTGCAGGATGTTACTGCATTGGAAATTAAACGTCAGAGAAATATGTACACAAATATCTTAAAAATGAAGGCAGAGGAATGGGAAATATGTACTAAACAACGATCTAACTCTAAGGGTGCACTGAAACTACTCATCATCATCTACAGGCTCAAGTAGTCTGTGTTTTTACAGACAGAGGCAAGGTTAGTGCTGCTGGAGAATAAAAGAAAATAATGACACTGAGTAGCAATAATGAATGAAGGAATAGAAGAGACAGAGTTTGACACCATGTATATTACTTTGCAACAGCATTGGCTGTTAGAAACACTATTAGAAGGGAAAAATAAATGCAACATTTTAGAGACATAGAGATGTCTCTACAGTTGTGACCTTCAAATTGTGTTATTTGCCACTTGGTGCTATTTCTCTTTAAAAATTAATTGAAGGACTGGTCATTGTTTAATTCAATATTTCTTCAATTTAACTGTTCTTGTCTCCAAAGTAATACTATTTTAGCACAATATCCATACAAGCACACATATAAAAGCAAACATGCATATAAATGGCCTGTAATTTTCTGATATTATTTGTACCATAACAGCCATTGTCAAGACTCCTGTTAACATGGGTATCCCACTTGATTGTCCTGTTAAATTTTTGAAGATTTTTTTACACTGTTTCATGAGTGTTTCAAAGCCACTAACTATTTCTGGTTTCAGCTCAGGGAGTTTTAAGTCTAACTTGATACTATTCCTTCTTCTGTACTGCTTGTAATATTTGTTAATTTTTTTGTATGACTAAAACACTGAATGTGTGACTAAAAAACTGTATGTGAGCAAGAGAGAAGTATGTTAAAATAAGTGTATTTAGATAAATATATGTCATGGACCAATCATAAATTTTAAATTAAAAGTTTCTTTACTGAGGTATGATTACAGTTTTGGACATTACTACACAATGCAGTAATTTCAACAGAAGTAGAAACAGATAAAGCTACATTCTAGAGCTGCAGGCAGAATTTCTGAACAAAACTAGATTAGGAGGGTTAAAAATAGCCAGTAGTCTGATAGAGTATTGAAGATTCAACAGTAGTCTAATGGAGTATAGGGAAAAAAATTAGAAAGGAACAGCTAAATCCCTTTTTTCTTTTTCTTTTTTTTTTTCTTGATATGGACAAGAAACATGAATTTGAATCTTTTATATCCCAAGTTAGTATTCCAAGAATTGGATATTTTGTGTTATTATCTGGTTTTCCCCACAGAAAAAAAAAGGCATTACAATTAATTCAAGAAGGAAAAAAGTATTTCATGAGAGAGCATACAAAACATTTTGCACCATCTGTCAGATCCCACAGCTAGTTTATTACAGTTTTGTGGTTGTTCTTGACCAAAGTCTACCTACCTGACTGGCATTTTTCCTTGTCTGAAATGAAGGTCCACTTCCTACTTGTGTTAGCTTATGCTTGTCCTTTAACGTGCAAAGCAAAACAGTCTGTGAAACCTTCTTTATTATAAACGCAAATAAAATTAAACTCTGTCACTATATACCAATTAAAGATGCTGGTAAGGCCTTTAGGCTGTCATTTTGGGTATTCAAACTTAAAAAAAATGTGTTTTTTAGGAAACTCTCCTGTTGGTTTTGTAATCGTGTTGGTTTCCCAAATGCTTATATGAGTGGGTAAACAGCTCAGCCTCTATCCAAAGATGAAAAGCCACCCATGCCTCCCAAATAATGTAAATTTAATACTATTTGGGAGTTGATTTTTTTTTTTATTTGAGCAGAAAAACTAGGAGTTAGAATTCAAGTTATCTCAAATTTGGCTTGGACATACTTTTAAATAGACCTTCTATGGAAATGTTACTCTAAGAGATACTCATTGTGAGACATAAAGTTGAATCAGGGACTTTGTTCTACAGAGGCTACACCTACACCAGCAGGGTGTGCAGCCTGGCAAAAGTGGATCAGCAGAGTGGAAATAGTGTTACCAAGAACCATATGTGCTTTGAGGAGCTAACTTCTGATAAGTTTCCTTGCATACAACTCCAGGGACACACAATGTGTGGAAGGTGTGTCACTGCTTTTTTTAACTTCAGCTAATATTTTTAAAAATATATTTGCCAATTTTTAATTATATACTTATATAAAATATGCCTGGGAGAAACCTCATAGGGTCACTTAGTCAAACAATTCTGCTCCAAGTCAGGATCAGCTGACATTTTATCTTATGGCTTTCTTTTTTTTCATGTTTGTTTTTTCTTTTTTCCACAGCAGACGCAGAGAATTTATTACCTTTCAGGTTTCTGGCAGAATGATCAAGAAAAGAACCAGCACCAAACAACTTTTTGCTAATGATCTTTTGAAATTGCTAAAATTATTATGTTGCCACGAAAAATGACAGATCATTTTTTGTTTGTGTCTTGCATCAACCCTTGCACATTCTGTGAAATTCTTTAGCAAGATGCTTAATTTAAATGAACAAATAGTCCTGATTTATGTAAAATTTCTTGCATGTTTTTTAGCACTACTTTTGTCCTTAATAATTTTTTGTTAATAATGGGTAATATTACCATGAACTCACACAGTAAATGCTAAACAAGGCAAAGCTATTCATTTCTTTATCTCCTTGTCTCTTCCTTCCCCCACCCACCCCCCGATTTGGCATATCATGGTTAATTATGAGCAACTATGCATTATATTTTGGCATATTTTTTCAAGTACTTAAGTGCATTATGGTATTGTGTGAAGCCTTTGAAGTATGTAGATTTTAGACCATCCTTTGTACAAAAAAATCCCCAAGCTGATCACAGAGTATTTTTATGCATAAAACAACAAAGGTATTTAGTTAACATTACTTCAGTACTTTTAAACTCAATAATTACTTGAGCATTATATCTCAAAAAGATGCATTTGTCCTTTGAACTTTCATAGACTGATTTACTATTTATTTCATAACACATTGTGTCCTTTCTATAACTTTCTATAACTTGATGCCGAATGATTTTCCTACAGAAAGGAGCGACAATACGAGTTAACATTTTATTGCATAATCTGAAATATTAAATTACTTGTAGTAATTTAGATTATAACAAAACATTAAATGATAATGTTTGCAAAGTTGAACTGAAACTTTATTAATCAGTTCTCTACAGTCTGTTAAAATTTCTAGAGAGAACATTCAATGACGGCCTCTGTTAAGAACACTAACACAGATGAGAGATCTCTTGCTAATCATAACAACCTTTATGAAATTCGTAGCCATTTTCAAGACTACGTACATCAAAATCCACAACTATGTCGGTACTTGTTATGTTTTTTTAAGTGGATCAGTGCAAATCTCAAACTGTTGGAGCAGATTTCAGAAAGACAATAAAAAGTAATTTGCCTCTAGCAAAAATAAAGCACTTACTAAACAGTGCACACCATGAGACGATCTCAAAGTACTACATAAAAATTAAATAATTTTGCTATGTACCAACACTTATAAATATTAATATATTTGCATCACATATGGGGAATTTGAAGCAAATGTTCTAATGTGATTCATCTGCAGAATTCAGAAATTAAATCAATGATCTCAGAGGATTCCAAGGTTCCATCTCGAACTGTTAGGTCATCCTCAAACCATAAATATTTCTGTTTCATATGCATCAAAATTATGTAACAATTAAAATTCCAAACAAGTATTACATCTAACCAAAGTAAAAACAAGTTACAGGAAAGATTATTCTGTTCTTATAACTGTACATAATGCAAAATATTATGCAGAAGTCTAAAGCAAAAAAAATATTCTTAACCAGACTACTATTTCCACTTTCATTAGGAAAAAACGTTATTCCATGAATGGTTAGCACTAATAAGGATATTTCTCTCAGCATTTTTAGGGGTTATCTGGTGTCTTCTGTTAATGTTGACTACTTAATGCATGTTTTGCTTGTACTAGCAAAAGGCTGAATGATCTAATGAGAGTTATTTCACTAGATTTCTTTCCATGGTGTTGAAAAATGTAGAATTTGGGCAAATTGTTATTACTATGAACAGACTATTAACTGGATAAGTATTGTTTACATAAACAGAAATTTTACAAATAACTGTCTGTTCAATGAGCTGGAAAGTAGCACTAAGCTATAGAAGAAAACTTATGTGCTGACATTAGTAACTACAAGGAACTTGTCTTTGAAAGTTCTCCTTGTAGCATGTAACCTGAAAGAATCTTGGAAGTCTAGGGATTAATTCTGCTGAAATTCATTAAAGCTCTAGCTTACAAAATTATTGAACACGTAAAAGAGTTAGTGTCACCAAATTTTTTCCTTCTTTCAGCTGATTGCTGGTCAGTTCAATATTCAGGAAGAATCCCAAGCATTTTACTGTTTAACATAGTTAGTACCTCCATAGAATATTCCAGGCTTTGCTTTCAACCTCAGAATTCCTGTGGCCACCTGTTCTTTACTCTTCTGGAAAAGTGTTCACCAATGGGAGGCATGTCTTGACACTGTTGTGAATGATATAAACATCTCCTGAAACTAAAAAAAAAACACACACAAAAAAAAAAGGCCAAACAAAAACAAACAAACAAACAAACAAACAAAAAACAAAACCAGAAAATCCAGGCTGGTCATTCAGAAACTATTCAATCAAAGACATTCTGGTCTCCAGTACAGTTGCTGGCACTCAGGCACATGCAGCTACCAACCACACCTGTTGCTGGCATTCAGACCCACTCAGACAGGGGTTCTTTTTATCTCTTCCCCTGCATCCCTGGTCCAGCACTGGCTCACTGCAGTGGGCTCCACATGTCGACTGATCACAACGAGTCAATGCTGGAGCACCTTTTGGACTGTGTGAGGTGATTGCCTAGGGGTATGGACTCACTATGGGATGTAGGGGAAGAGCATTTGGGGATTGTTCAAGTCGCATTATGGGATGTTTAGGGAAGAACCAAAAGGGTTGAAGGGAATCTAGAAAATCTGAGGAGGAGAAAGTTTGGGAAAACATAGCAATAAGGAGATAAAAAGGCCTGGTTGCAAGTAAGTAGCTTACTGGCCGGAATTCCTTGTCTGGCCATACCCTGCATTTGATCAGCACAATTTCTAACCATTTTTCTGTGTGAGGGACTCGCTCTTTTGTGTGCATGCCTCCAGAAGCATGCCTGCTGGAGCTCTAGTCTGAGCACCAGCAACAAGTGCAGGACCACCACAGGTTGGAGGGTGCATGTGTCTGGGTGCCAGCAACTGAACTGGAGACACCAGACTGAGTGAAACCCAAGTGCCAGCCCGGGGGGGGTCAGAAGCCCATGTGTCCATGGTGCAGTACCTAGAGTGACTCCTGGTGTGGGAAGGTATGTGATCATTAGTGAAGATCCAGCCAGATGAGCCAGTAAGCAGGTGACATAGTCACCTGGGACCTGGAGGAGAGAGTTGTCTCAAAGGATGAGAACACAGGAGATGCTTTTTTGGGGAAACCAGAGGAGTGCCAGCAGTTGCTGGAGAGACTATCTGGAGTCTCTAAGGGCAAGACCTGCTGGTGTGTGTATCTGTAAGGGTGAGAACCTGGAGAGCTTGACTGCTAGGTACCAGGAGAGTTCAGCCAGCTCTGGGTGTTTCATGTGTGACTCTGCACGAGTGAGATGGTCTGCACCAGCAACTGGAAAGCGGATGCAGCCCCAGGGGCTTCTATGTATGCCTAGTTTGTAGAAACACTGGGATTCAGGCACAGCTACTGGTCAAAAAGGGTAGCTGAGGCCAGCTTCTGAGGAAGATCCATGTTATAAGTATGTAGATAAATATTTATATGCGTGTACATATATATATTCATTCTCACTAGCAAACCTCCACTCTGTTCAGTTAGAGATGGGGGTAGGATAAGGCTGTTGATGCTGTCTGTGTTTGTGGGAGTGCTCCGTGTGTCTGTGGTCTGTGTGACAAACTGTGCATGTCTATGTGGTGTATACATGTGCTCTGTGTCCGTGCGCCTGCTGGAACAGAAGCTCAGCTTTGCTACTGTTTGCACCTAGGGCATGGAGCTATAAGAGCCTCAGCAGTCTCTTGGGCTGTTGCACCCAGCAGCAGAATGTATTTTCTCGTAACAATAACATTTTTTAGAAAGAGAATTTTTTGGCATATTCTCCATAGTATCCTTTTCACTATACTTAGTTTTTTCAGTTCTTCCTTTTAGATCATGTTTTTTAGATCTCCAAACTGCATCTGGGATTGCACTAGTTCAAAATTCCTCTCTTTGGCAGACATACTTTTTGAAGGTGACCTGCCCAGACACTACTCTACCTGTTGCCCCACTAATGAGTAAAGTAAATAGGCTTAACACATATTGCAGACTTATGTTCTTGACTATACTTTGAATATGATGCTTGACTTTTTTCACAAAAGGATGATTTTACAGATTGAAGTTCAGTTTATGATCCACTATAATCCCTGGAAAGGCAGAGAATTAATTTCTTCACAATCATTTGTTTTTCTTCTCGCTTATGCTCTTAATTATATCTGTCTGAATGTGGTTCCTTGCACTTGTCTCTGTTGAACTGCATCTGGGGTTTTTTTCCAGACCATTTCTTCAATTTGTCAAGATTATTTTGGATTCTCAACCTATCCTCCAGTATGCCTACAGTCCCTCCCAGCTATATGTTGTCTGAAAATTTAATCATATGCTCTTGATTCCATCATCCCAGTTGCTAATGAAAAAAACAAATGAAGCTCTACTCTGTACATCTTTTCATTCTGGCAGTGAACCACAAATAATTCTCTGGGCACAGTTTTCAAAACACTGTTTAAGACCTCTGTAGAAGAGTCAACAAAATCTATTTCTTTACCTGGATTATTAAAAAAAACAAAACAAAACAAAAAAACCCAAAAAACCCCAAACAAACAAACAAACAACAACAACAACAACAAAACCCCCAAAAGCCACAAGCCCCAACAGAAAAAGTTTAAAGCAACTATATTCCCAGGGAACCTGATGATGTAAAAGATTTAGGTAAGTTGGCCAGATTTGGGGGTTTTTTTCAAACTCACATAATTCATCTGTCCGCTACGCTTCAGAAGCCTGACATAATACATCAATTCAGAATTTTTTCTTTTTCTGTTTAATTCTCTATCCTTCTCCTCTATGCCACTCTTCCCCAGAAATTTTAGACCACTACTGCACTGTCTTTCCTCGTACTTCAGGGTGGGATATATGTCAAACATATATATATTTGCTTAATTTATAGGAGTATATTAGCATACCTTCATATCTACATATAAATTTCCACAAGTTTTGAAGATGTCTAAGCCCTTAATACAGAGAAAATAGACCTCCCATTTGATTAAACTACATACACAAGTGTATCATTTGGGGTCATTCAGGGTCTCCAAGACAGCCACTGGGGTTATAATACCAGATCAGTGTGAGACTCACTTCTTCATTACCTAGCCTGAACATCACAAATGGTACTAGAGGCCTAAATCTGAGCAACTGAAATGCATTTGAGGTTCCACTGGCTGCAGTGGGAATTTAGGACTAGTAACATCTGTTGCTATTAGAGATGTTGCAGGGTATTCTCACTCTGACTCAAGTCCTTGTTTCAAAAGGACACTTAGTGTGGGTACCTGCAAGAATTTTAATGAAGTACTTGGCACACCTTCAAGAACCTACATAAAAAATCTGAATTTAAGGGTTCTAATCTTAAATTGAATCCCATAGGCAGTCATAGATATGCATTGATATGTCCTTGATATGTCAATGAATTACCCTGAGATGTTTTCCAAACCTCTGAGTTATGTAAACCATCACTAGTCTAAATTTCCTACTGTAGGCCCATGCCTTGACCTAGATTCAGTTCAAATGCATAGTCTTTGCTCAGACTAAGCACTAGGTATCTACTGCTGCTAAGATACTTCTAGGTGTGCTGACTGACCTTCAGTTGTTTCTCCAAGAGGACTTGTGTCATAACTACTAGGTTCGTGAAGATACTTCGGATATCCTAATGCTTATAAAAAAAACATTGTATTCTGTATTTGGGTAGTGGAACTGATTCTCTTATTCTGCCTTCACTGGCATTGACTATTCCAGTCAGTAGCTCAAGCTAAACTTTTTGGGAAAGCAAAAAATATGCATTAAACTTTTCATCCTTCTTGGTGTCATCTATTTACATTTCCCCCTCCCCAGTGAACAGTAGACCCATAATTTCATACTAATCTACTTACAAAGTTATGACTACCATTTTTGATGTCTCAAACTACTTGCATCTTGTTTTCTGTCTTAGCCTTTCTAACCCAAATCCCTACATGCTCGTGCTACATTTTTATAAACCTCATGGATACTTGCAACCAAGTTCTACTTCCTATAAGATTTCTTATGAGTTTAATGAAGAAATCATGACTTAGTCACATTGTTCTCTTGCCTGTGCTTTCTTGCTTTCTTTCATTTTGGAATAGTTAGTGCTTGTGCCTTTTGTTGTTTCTTAACTGTTTTTACCCTTAAAAATTCATTTATCAAGAAAATTCTATCTAACAGTTTCTTTTAGAGATTTGTTAAACCATGACTTTTTAAAAGCAATTTTTTTCTCTAAACTAGGTCAAACTAAAACAAGGAATTTGAAGCAGTGTTAGCAGTTTATTATATTATTAAATACTTCTCATTCACTTCATTCACATTTTTCTAACACTTCCAGGGATAGTGACTCCAACACTTTCCTGGGCAAAGGGAAGCAATATTCAAAATGTGGATACGGGTTAAGAAATTAATTACAAGCTCTTCTAACAAGTAATACTCTGCAATGACTGAAAGCCAGAACTACTTCAGTAAACAGGAAACAAATATTGTCTTGAACAACTGTCTCATGACACCTCAAAGAGGGCTTTCTCTGTCTCAGTGAAAAGATAGATACAAAGGGTTGTGGTATCTTGTCACACTGATCAACAGCTATGTCACCAAAACATTTTTAAAGTATCTAAGGGGCACAAGTGCAAGCCTACTTTATTTGCCTCAGTTCAATCACAAAGTGATCTTTACACGTTTCCCTCCAGCCATAGCTTCCTCTTCTAGGAAACTAATCCAAAATCATCAGTTAAGGTGTGGTTCAATATGAGATTAATAAATCTAAATACCCCAGTTACATAGGTATCTACATGCACACTGTACTCAAGCTCTCACTCTAGCCAACTGAGATATAGAGCTTAATTTATTCTCTATAGGTAGGTCTCTACTGTAATTATAGATATTATAGGGTATGCTGCCTGGCATTCATCTATTATATCAGTAAGATCTTTTATCCATAACCTTTCACAGGCATGTTTTCTTAACTGCCAATATGCGCAGTTACTGGGATCCTTTTGGTCATCTGAAGTGGCAATATTTAGGCAACTGAACTGATCCCTTACCGGCTGTAACTTGGATAAAGAACAGCTCAAGCAAGTGTGTGAAATAAATGCAATTTTGGGGTCAAAAAGAACATTAGGATTTTTTCACAAGACAGCTTACTCCCATTTCTATAAAGTTTCAAATTCAAGAGACAAGCTATTAAATTTATTCTTTCTACATCACTTTTAGAACACTTTAGGCTTGATAAAAGTTTAACTTGAGAAACCATAAGATTTCTCTTCCATATATTTTTAAACTCTATTGCTTTCCAAGACCTCTTAGCTTTTACGCTGCATTGATCTGTTCACTATAGCTCTTTTTCATATACAATGTTTTCCTATTATCTTCTCTTAAAATGAACTCCTAAATAACAGAGCATCCTATAGCTTCCCATCACAAAAGTATCTCTCAATGACAAATGGTCAAGCTGAATTAAATGTATTTCTAGACTCAATGAATTACAAGTATTTTGGGGTCACATTTTAAGAGGCTCTGCTATTGGCAGTTCAAAGCAATGCATCAAATATCAATGAACACAAATAACTTTAGCACTGGATAGTAAAATGCATTTAAGCAGTTGTAAATCTTCTTCATGAGCATTTATTTTTCTGAGTGCATGTACATGTTTATATTTAGTAATCAGCCAGGAAACATAAGTCATTAGTTCTTTTGCAAGATTTGTTATCTGGTTGCTCATAAAATCCAAACACTTTTATTTCTCATTCTTGCCACTGAAAAATCTCTGTTGACTTATCAGCCAGTATGGCATTTTTGCCTTTTGAAGTTTTGTACTCAAAATGGTTTGTATAATATGAGATGATATTCAGTTAAGGTATCCTTCATCAAGCCATGCGCTACATATCCTTTCTGATATTTCTTCCAATTTTGTTTCAGAACAGTGTTAACCTTTCACTGCTTGTATGGGGCTTTTTTCTGAGTATCTTGTAGCACTTCGCCATTTGGGCAAAAAGTACCTTCACTGACTTTTTATCATTTTTGTTGTTTCATCATCTACAGCAAGAATGTTCCAGTAATCCATTTCCATAGGAGAAATCTCTAAACTCAAACTACATGACAACAAGATAACATTGAAATTTTGATTAATAGTCCTGGAAATCTGTAAATTACTGAGCCTTACTCAAATAAACTCACTTTAATATACTAGCTCCTATAATATTACTCCTATTATTAATAGGAATCCATTTGAATGTAATTTAAATTAGTCTCTGGCTAAATTTGTAACTCCCCCATTTTAAATTAATTTGGAGGATTTAAAATGCATCTTCATAGCAAGAATGCCTCCCAAATATATCTCGTGAATACTCATTTTGAGTTTTGGTGCCACTCCTGCTTGAATCAAGGACATGTGATAGTGATGATGGATATTTTAAAACTGTACATATTTAGGGATATTTTAATTCTTATAAATAGATGTTTAAGGTTGGTTTGAATATGTTTGACTGGTTGATGGAGTCGAGATGCAAAAATGATACTTTGGGGGAAATTGTTGTTTCCTGACAAGGAGAAACACAAATTTGTATACCTAAACCAACGAAATTATATCTCCCTCTTCTTCTTTGCAAAGACAAGGCCTCAACATCCTCTTCTCACCCCTCGCACGTTGAACTTCCCTCCCTTAGCCTTTCTGCACCATCACCACCTCTCTCACACACTAAAACACTGGCAACCATGATTTTTCTCCCTTTCATCTCCTGCCTACGCTTCCACCAGTGAGAAGCATCACTCTCTTCACTTTGTTCAGTTTACCTATCAGAGTCTCTCCAGAAACACCTCAGGGCAAACAGTAACCCCTGCTCTCTGAATAGTCCTTATACCTTACTGCAGCATATAGGTGACAGAAACTGAAAGGAAACTGAAAGCACCTGAGGTACAATTCAGGCACCCAAATACAAGCTTCAATTTCTAGAGCCCCTTCAAAAACCTTGAGGTGTCTGAGGTATCTGCAAAGGATTTCATCACATGAAGTGTGACCTGTAGGAGACATCTTTGAACAATGGGAGGCTAGAGGGAATTTTATATGAAAATAAATGCTGCTAAAAGTCTATATTTAAGCCACTAAATCTCCTGCTTTCCAAAATGTTTCTACCTGCACATCAACTAATCTCAGCCAGGCATATCTAAATTCTTACCTACTTCCCTCAGGATACTCTCTGTAACTCTGCACTCTTCTCCATCCCCCTTGAGAATTGCTCACATTTGCAATAGTAAGTAAAACTTAGAAGAGGCTTTAACTTATTATTACTCTATTTGTTGCCAGACAGAACATTACAAGTAGATAAAATAAATGGTGTAGGAAAGAGGAGAAGTAGGTAGCAAAACAATTAGCAATATTCAGCAAAGAAGTGGAAGCTTAAATTTGCCATTTATAAAACCAGTACCAAATAATAGTGATCTGTTGACATTCCAATCTTCTTACGTGTAAAATATATATATAGCTATGCTGCCCATAATGCTACAAAATGCCAGATTGTTTGAAAATACAGGGAATTTTCGCTTCTTACAATCATTCAAGGTCTACCTGATCCTAGAACAGCTCAGGACACCAAAACATAGGGTGCAATTCTGCATAGCATGATTCAGTGTCACACTGACTACCTAAGTTAAATCTCCAGGCTAAGTAACCTAGTTCCTACTGAAAGATGGATAGCCTTTTTTTCCTGAGTGGTGTGTAATCCTAACGAGGCAATGCATCTATAACAGATATTGTACAGGTACACTAGTAAAGTGGCAGAGTGTGTTTTGTCTATGCTATTGGGCTAGAAATCTGAAGTGCTCAATTTAATTGTTTAGTTTAATATTTGTGTGATTTCCAGTAAGTTATTCAGTGATTTTTCTGTCAATGCTGTTTATATATAAAATGATAAACTAGTTATTTGTAGCTACAGTTATCTCTAATTATGGACAATGCTTTTCTTCCATACACCCTATAACTGTACTTTCTGTATTTCCTACAAATATATGAAATCTCTAGAACAAATACTGCTTCAGCTTTACCTAAGTACCCCTTAGGAAAGAATGAGCAGGGGCACGGGGCTTGTGGTCAATCCATAAAAGCTCCTCTGCTGTTGTTCAGCTTCTGTTGTTCACACTTTCCCCCTTCCCCAGCTAGGCTCTTCATGGGACACAGTTTCCTCAATGGACAGCCACATGCTGCAGTGTGGGGTCCTCCACAGGCTGCAGTGTGGCTATCAGCTCACTATGGGCTCTCCAGGGGCTGCAGGGGAGTCTCTTCTCCAGCACCCGGAGCATCTACTCCCCGCCTTCTTCTCTCACCTTGGGATGCCCTCTACTGTTTCTCACTCTTTTTGTTCCCTCCTTCTCCCTCAGTGGTATTTTCTCCCCTTTCTTCAATACACTTTGCCCAAGGCTTCCCAACCTTGACAGCAGGGTTCAGCTGTGTCCTGAGATGGGTGGTTGGAGCTGGCTGGAAACTGACTGTGTGGGGTATCTGCTGAAAGAACTGTGGCCCATGGAGAGCCCATGCTGGAGAAGCTGAAAAGCATGAAAAGAAGCAGTATCAGAGATGAACTGACGATGCCCTGTTCCTCCTCCCCCTGCACCACTTGGGGTGGGAGGACATAGAAGAGTCATTGATGAAGGAATGAAGCTGAGCCAGAGAACAGGGGTGCTGGACGGAGAGTGCTTTATATTTTGTCTTAGCTTCTAGCCATCCAACTCTATTTTAATTGACAATAAATTAGATGAGCTTTCTCAAGTTAAGTCTGTTTGGCCCATGATGGTACTTGATAAGTGACGTTCCTGTCTTTATCTCAAGTCACAATCTTTTTCATCTTCTTTTTTATTTTCTTCATCTGTCCTGTTGAGGAGGGGAAGTGAGAGAGTGGCTGGGTGGGGATCTGACATCCAGTGAAATTTCTACCCACAAGAAAGAAAAATAACATTAAAAAAGAATTCTGTTTTACAGAAAAGTTATAAATATCAATAGCAACATATTTAACCTTGTTTTTTACACACATTTCCTGGGGTTTACCTTTCCTGTTGTTTTGGGTTTTTTAAATTACCCTTCACTTCCCTCTGGAGTCATAACATTGATGGCTTTCATCTGTTGGGGTAGAAGGCAGTGAGTCATCAGTGTCCTTTGTCTTTCACCAAGGATGACTATCATGCTGGTGTTTTTTTCTTTCCCTTTCCAAGATCTAGTTCATTTTAACATTTACTAACCTGCTTTTCCATGTTGGTCTTTTTTCACTGGTCAGCAAGTTTGCATTATACCCAAATTTGCTAGATATGGTGCACAGATTAACTATTTCCTTTTTTTCCTCCTTGTTACCACTCAAACTGGTTTTGTCCAGTTCCAGGTCTGAACTTCTTTAATTGACCAGTGGTGAATTGTTTATAAGGATGGGGTTATGACCAGTACCAAGCCTGCGTCCCATATCTTACCGTCCCGTGCCTGTACTCCCTTATACTGCATCCTGTATTCCCACTTTTACAGGCCTCTGCTGTTGTAAGAAACATATTTCTCCACAATATGTTATTAAATTATAGTTATAAATTTTTCAATTTACATAGAATGATGGCTTCTTACTATTATCTGTATAAAAAACTGTGATACTACCACACAAAGATAGCCAGAAGTAATACCTCTTAGACATAGACTCCTGATCACAAAAGAAGTTGCTGTTACAACAAAACCAAGTAAAATAAAAACTCCAGACACATCAAGACAAGTCCAGAGTGAGACTGAGAAGCCTCATTCAGCAGGTCTTCCAAGTCAGTACAAAATGTAATTTAACTTTGCTCCCAAACTTCCTCCTCCGCCACAGCAGCACACGGGATGGGGAAAGGGAGCTATGGTCAGTTCTTCACACGTTGTCTCTCTCCTTCCTGCACAGGGGGAGGACTCCTAATACTCTTCTCCTACTCCAGTGTGGGGTCCCTCCCACAGGATGCAGTCCTCCACAAATTTCTCCAACATAAGACTCCTTCCCACAGGCTGCAGCTCTTCACAGATTGCTCCAGCATGGGCCCCTTCCATGGGGTGTAGTACTTCAGGAACAAACTGCTCCAGTGTGAGTCCCCAGTGGGGTCACAAGTCCTGCCAGCAAACCTGCTCTAGCATGGGCTTCACATGGGGTGACAATCTCCTTCAGGTATCCACCTGCTCCGGCATGGGGTCTTCTAGGGGCTGCAGGTGGATCTCTGCTCCACTGTGGACTTCCTAGGGCTGCAGGGGGACAGCCTGCTCCACCATGGTCTGCATCATGGGCTGCAGAGGAATTTCTGCTCTGGGGCCTGAAGCACCTTTGCCCCCTCTTTCTTCACTGATCTTGAGGTCTGCAGAATTGTTTCTCTTGCATATTCTCATTCCTCTCCTCTGACTTCTGCAGCTGTTGCAACAGCGTTTTTTTCTCCTTAACTCTGTTATCCCAGAGGTGTTACCACTGTCACTGATGGGCTTGGCATCAGCTAGCAGCAGGTTCGTCTTGGAGCTGGCTGGCATTGGCTCTGCTGGACATGGGGGAAGCTTATTGCTGCTTCCCACAACAACCACCCTTATAGCTCCCTCACTACCAAAACCACGTCATGAAACCCCTATACGAGTTACTAGCAATGGCAATACAAATTTACATGTCTGCAGGGCTACACTCCAGAGAGATATCATGACAGAACTTCAAACGGAAAACAAAATTTTTTACGATTCTGAAGTTATTTATATTCATTAGGGCTTTTATATTAGATAGCCTAATTCTCTATTTACTAAATAAGCAATTACAAGATACTTGCAGTCTACACTCATCCCCTCCCCTCAGTTTAGCCATTCTCACACATGTGATTATGAAATGGACATAACTGGTTCTGGTTTTAGCTGCTTTGCCCCAGCAGGCAATTTCTTGCCCAGACAGGAAATTTCATTGGCTAGATATGCTCCAGGTGTTAATCTGTGTGTGAAAAGAACAAATTCTCAGAGACACTAGTCTAAACTCAAGTAGCATATGCATTGCCTCATGATCAGTACGTATGGCCCAAATGGTGATTAGCTTTTTGAAAGGTTCTCATTGTCCAAACTGAACACAAGGTGTCCCAGTTAGTTAAAGCAGCTGGGAGTGGTTCATCACTGTGTGGGTGTAACCCAAACTGTGTATTCTATACCCTCTATGCCATTCCCCAGAAACTGTTAATGACAGGCCATTTGCAGCAGCTGCCCAGAGCACACCTGACCCCTCAGGCTATAAGTTGGGTGTTAAGAGGCCTGTGAGATAGGAGGATGTTCCTGTCCTCATACCCAGGACTCACAATCACCCATTGTGGAACTCCCCACCCTGGGGGAGGGGCTGGGCATTCCTGCCTGAACCTGGGTGTATATAATCTGGGAGTCTGGGGACTTCTGACTCCACTCGTGGGAGCCAGGCAAGAGGACCAGAACCTTGACTGGACTGTGACTACCAACCTCGACCGAACTGCAGCTACCATCCTTGACCGGACTGCAACCACCGCTCTCAACCAGACTGTGACCCCCAGTCTCACCAGCAGGTNCCAGGGTACTGAGTGTTGTGGGTTAAAAAATCAACTGTCTGCAAAATTGTATTTATTGTATTATTTTCATTAAATTGTAATTCTGATTTATAATCTCTTTGAGTTGGATTCATTTCTCCTGCTGTTTTACCTTTAAACCAATACACAAGGTATTTATCTGTAAGGACTTAAAGAGCACAGGTGCCTGTCTCAAACACTGTTAAGGCCACAGAAAGATTTTACCGTGAGATAAGCACAGAATGGAGGGACAAGATGGCACTAACTCCAGGCCTGGCAGAGGCAAGATTTGGTTAGCACAGCCTGAATAACATCCAGACAAAAATTTCCACTGTGGTAAACTGTGTAAAGAAGAAACTGCTCATGTGCATGTCACCAGTCAAACAAAGATTACCCCAAGTTATGAGATAGATGGCATCTGCTACCACCAACAACCACAAAGCCTCCTGCAAATATGCCTCCATGGATACCTGGAACTTGGGCTGTAAGTTAAGCCACCACAATGGGAATTTAGACTAAGATAAAGGTGGTACTATCGTCCAGGTGTTATCTCAGACCTAGGAGGAGGTTAACAAAGCTTGGGGAGAAGAATTTATGATAATGGACACAAAGAATCCAGAATTTATGGGCCATGAGGAAAGCCAACTCAGCAACTGTGCTGAAATCAGCTCCAATTGGATAAAAGGTAATTCTTACAGGGGGAGATCATGGCCACCAACTCACAGCCCACCAACACAAGAAACCCACCAACTTAAAAGAAGAGAAAGACTGAACATGCAGACTAATTAGCATTAGAAGTGAGGTAATCATTTAAGCAATAGAATAAAAGAACTGTGTAGCCAATGAGTATTAATTCCTTAGTTTGAGAAGGCTTACAAATAACGAAATGTCTTGAATGACCTCAGGACTCCCACCACTGAGAAGTCCAGGGTAAAGAAGGACCAACAGGGTGCCACTGAATCTGTGGTTGGTGACTATCTTTTGCTTGATCTTTCCCTCTCCCTCAGCCTCTTCTCTCTCATGAGATTAGCTCGATTGGTTAGGGCATGGTGCTAATATTGCTAAGGTCATAGGTTTGATCCTCGTACAGGCCATTCACTTAAGAGTTGGACTCAATGATCGTAGTGGGTCCTTTCCAACTCAGAACATTCTATGAATTTCTATTTCTCTCTATCTCTCTACCTCACATTCAGTGTTAAATAAAATCCGTATTATTGACTTTGGCATATAGTCTCGTTTGTACCTTAATTTGGGCAGAGGCATCTCTCACTAATTGGATCTTAACATTAAATTAGTGTCACAGACGGGATATCCTTGGATGTGGTGGAGTGATCAGTGTGATCCAAAGCTCTTGTAGGGTTTTCCGGTGTGACCTGAACCTATTTTAAAGTCTTCTCACAGAGGAAGTCTGACCAACACCCAGAGGGTAGTGGAGAGAAGGACATTGACCCAAAGGAGGTTAATGGTAGATTCAAATAATGATAATTTTTCTCCTCTCTGTATTGACCTGGGAACATCAGGCATGTTGAAAGGTTTTCTGGCATAACCCAAACCTGTTGTAAGGTTTTCTCCAGGAGAAAGTCGAGCTGACCCCCAGAGGTTTAACACCCAGGGTAACTCAAGCGGGGACTGTCCTATCCTGATGAAATTAAAGAGGTAATGCTAACCTTCTCATCCTGGCATGATCTGGACTCATAAAAATTGTCATGACCTACAGACAATGATGGATGAAATTAAAATTCTTGCAAAAGAACATAAACTAAAACCTGGAAAAGGAAAGGCATTGTGTGTGCCATTCTGGGTGCTGCCCTTAAAGAATGACAAAAGAAGCGATTGGCTACTCAGAAATCCGAGAGTGAAACTATAAAATAGATAATAACCAAAATGGCTACATACCCCCTTTCCATTGCAACCGTGTTGTCCTAAAATAAACCTGCTGCCCATACATATATATAAACACTAGTCATTCAGTGTTGTTTCACTCTAATATGCCCAAAGGGACCTATTAACAAAAACCTCAGTTACCTGGGACAGTGGGTTACGCTGTAGGAAAACAGATTACGCTGCTTTCACCAAGGCAAAATTACGTGAAAAGAAGCAAAACAAAGATGCAGTGCACAACTAAAACTATTTTCCTTATATCATTAGAATAATTTTTGTCAGACAATGGATGTTTATCACTTTGGTATATGTGACACCTGATTAGTCCAAAATATCCCATGTAATTATAAAAAGGAACATATTTATTTCTCAAAAAATTAACTCTATTTTTTGTTCCAAAGGAACTTTACCTAGGTTTTCTTAGATTTTGATTGATTGTTCAGGTATTTATACAAGCCAAGAAAATGGCTATGCTTTTTATCTTATTAATGAAAGAGGACACGAGTACAGAAAATAAAGTTTTTATTACCAAATGAATAGCACAGCAGGGTATGACTTGATAAATAGAACATTTCATTTTACCACATGGGCCTTCCTACTGCAGTCCACATCTCCTGAGTAATTTAATGATGGTTGAACCAAAGCCAGAAAGCATGGTCCACATTTTAATCAACTAGCAAAATAACTTATAACTGAGCAGCACTTGAATAACACTTCAGTGTGTAAAGGAATATGTTGCAGAAAATGATGCTTGTAACTCTGGATGAATTAGAGAAATTGCTACCTCTGCTGGATGTAACAAGTTGGACATTTGGGGTTGTTACTATTTCCCCTGCACCGATCATTAGAATTTTGCTGTTCACCATATAACCAGGTTTACTCTTCTGCTAACCTGGTCTTCCTTCATCTTTATTCTCTTCCAATTATTTTCTTACCACTGGCTGTATTGCTGGCATCCAGTATAGGTCTGGAATTGCAAGCATCACATTCATACATGTATGTGTAAATTTGTCCATTGGTGTGCATGTTTATTACTTGCAATAATCCAGGCTTGTAACTGCCACAATAGCAGAAGCAAAAGCATGGTCCAAGAATGCCTCCACAGTTGGAAATGTTCTTCTGAAGGAATGGGGTTTTTCTCTTATGTTTGCTCATATTCTCAATTTCCTATAACTTGAGCTCACAGTGTCCTCCATCTTTTCATTGAGAAAATGATAACATGCTGTAGAATTACACTGAGAAAAGCATATCTTGCATCCTGGAGATGTACTCTTTGTTTTCCTAAACTGCCAGTATGGCTGTTTTCTTGTGAAAAGCAATGAAAAAGACTGATATTAGAAATGTAGAAGGTGCATTAATTTTCTCTTGTGATGATGAATACAGATTTTTAAGCTGGATCTCTTCTTCTACTCAGATTTCAGTTTAGATCAAACAACTACTATTCACCTATTTTCATGTCTAGGGTTTTTTTGTTTGTTTGTTTGTTGGGTTTTTTTTTTACAGTGCTGTTGAGCCAGGCTCCCACTTGTACTGGCTGTTTTGCTGTTATGAGAGCAGTTTCAAAGAGGTTCATGCTACATCTCGGTCATTTCTGGAAGTCACTCCAGGGATTTTTATCTAAGAAGCAACATCCTTAATGTTAGTGTCATGTCTTAAAGGGAAGGCTCTTCCATCACCTGTGTTACATCTGGGTTGAAGAAAGGTGGTTTCATTTTTTTCTATTGAACATCTCTAGTTCCCACAGTGAACCAACCTGCGGGATGGTGGCACTATAGAGAAGATAGGCAGTCTGTGTGTGGCTAGGGGTGATAGATCTCTTCCTAATTACAAGAAATGGAAAGAGCAACAGAACTAAGATGCTGAAACCAGTAGGTTTCCAGAAAATTAGACAGTAGATTTTGGCTTTCTGCTCTCATCCATTCATTTTGTGAAATAATAGAAATTGTCATCAAAGTGGCCTAGAGCCTGTTTAATTTGGCGAAAGAATTTTACAAAAGACTGTCCTACTTTTCCTTCTGCTTGTTTTAGAGAATAATATGAAAGGGAAAAAAAAAAAAAAGAACACTGAGAAGTTATTTTTCTCTGTCTCTCCAAGTACGAAATGTACAGAATCCATTTACGCAGCTGTTTTCTACATTATAGAATCATAGAATCAACGGGGTTGGAAAGGACCTCTGAGATCATCAAGTCCAGTCCTTGATCCAACACCACCATGGTTACCAGACCATGGCACTAAGTGCCACATCCAGTCTCATCTCAAAAACCTCCAAGGACGGTGAATCCTCCACCTCTTTGGGGAGCCCATTCCAATGTCTGATTACTCTCTCTGTAAAGAATTTCTTCCTAATATCCAACCTAAACCTCGCCTGGCAGAGCTTAAGACCATGCCCTCTTGTCCTACTGCTGATTGCTTGGGACAAGAGATCGATGCCCACCTGGCTACAACCTCCTTTCAGGGAGTTGCGGAGTGATGAGGTCTCCCCTGAGCCTCCTCTTCTCCAGAATAAACAACCCCAGCTCCCTCAGCCTTTCCCCATAGGTCTTGTGCTCAGTTCCCTTCACCAGCCTTGTTGCTCTTCTCTGGACCTTCTCCAGCACTTCAATATCCTTCTTGAACTGAAGGGCCCAGAACTGGACACAGTACTCCAGGTGTGGCCTCACCAGTGCTGAGTACAGGGTCAGAATCATTTCCCTGCTCCTGCTGGCCACACTGTTCCTGATCCAGGCCAGGATGCCATTGGCCTTCTTGGCCACCAGGGCACACTGCTGGCTCATGTTGAGCTTCCTGTCAATCCAAACTCCCAGGTCCCTTTCTGCCTGGCTGCTCTCCAGCCACTCTGTGCCCAGTCTGTAGCGCTGCAGGGGGTTGTTGTGGCCAAAGCGCAGGACCCGGCACTTGGCCTTGTTGAACCTCATCCCGTTGGAATCAGATCATCTCTCCAACTTGTCTGGGTCCCTCTGAAGAGCCCTCCTGCCTTCCAGCAGATCAACACTCCCCTCCAACCTGGTGTCATCTGCAAATTTGCTAATGGTACACTCAATCCCTTCATCCAGATCATCAATAAAGATATTAAACAGGACTGGGCCCAACACTGATCCCTGGGGGACACCACTAGTGACCGACCGCCAGCTGGATGCAGCACCGTTCACCACCACTCTCTGGGCCCGGCCCTCCAGCCAGTTCTTAACCCAGCACAGAGTGCCCCTGTCCAAGCCGTGGGCTGAAAGCTTTTTCAGGAGAATGCTATGGGAAACGGTGTCAAAGGCTTTACTGAATTCCAGATAGACACATCCACAGCCTTACCCTCATCCACCAGGTGGGTCACCTGATCATAAAAGGAGATCATGTTGGTCAGACAGGACCTGCCCTTCCTACACCCGTGCTGGTTGCGTTGATCAAATACTATTCAATCAATAATTTCTCTGATTTATTTCATAGCTACTTTTAATAATAATTTCTTACTGAATTACAATATTGCTGAAACTGCTTGTTTGGACACCTTTCTGACACTTATAATGCCATGTTACATGTATTGCCTTTGTAAAAGGCTATGCAACCTTAGTAACTTATTTTAGAGATGTATTAAAAAAAGTTTAAAATGCATCTCATATTCACAATAGGTCTTTCACAAACAGCCTTTTGGTGTCATATTGAAACATTCACACCCATGGTAATTGTACTGACTGTTGTACTGCCATAATCCATTGTATATCTATTCTGAATTTTCTCCTCCACTGCTTCTTCCCACCCTATTATTTGTCAGTTTATTTAATTTCTATGTTTGATACAGTGTCTATTGTTCTAATGGAAGGTTTCTAATAGCCTTCAATGGGTGTTGCACTCTGAGCCTTTGTTTCTGAACAAAAATATATATGACAAGTTGATCTATAAATCAATTACTTCAGAAAAAAAATTCTAAAATCTAAAATTAAAACACTTGTTATAGATGCATAAATGATCATTCTCTCCTTCTCCAATTGTTAATATATTATTCAAATAAAATATCTATTTTTGGAGTGTTTGTAATTTTCAATAATTTTTTTTTATTTGTTTGTCAGTGCTTCTAATGATGTATTTAGTAGGAATTCTACTGTTGATTCAACTGTACTGAAACATTTAGCTTAAAAGTCAGTCAATTTCTTCAAGATATTTTATTATAGATAGTTAAGCTACTGTGATGAAACCACTGCTTCTCATGGTTTGATTACGTTCAATATCCCAGGATCTCTTAGTAGTTCATGTATATTATAGGTTATACAATCACCTCAGCTTTTCTTTTGCAAATCTGTTTAGTTACAGTATATGTTTTGGAAAACTCTGTTTTGATAGAGAGACAACCCACCACTTTGAAAAATTCTGCATGCTTTCCGTCTTTGTTAAAAATGTACCTACCTTCTTGGTTTGTTTCAGCGAGCTTCCCAAAAACAAAGTAATTAATGAGTCCTTTTGCACCTACATCTACTTTTATCCTTGTGAAGATACTGATCATTGCAATTAACTTTGTTGTAGATAGACAGCAAGAATCCATACTAGGAATATATGCAATACTCCAAAATAAGCCCCAGCAAGGGACAAATAGAGCAACAAAACCACATCTGTGATTGTTTGCTTATCATTAACAGAATTCCTAAACATATTGTTAGTATCTGGTCAATTTTATAATTTCATAAGATTTGCTTGACAAAATTTATTTCCTGCAAAGGCCTATTGACTCACTTTAACACAATGCCTGTTGCCTGGCTCCTCATGAACCAAGTCCCACATTTAGCATATATTTTTGTGTTTGTTATTGTTTGTTTGTTCTAAACTACTATCTAGAATACTGGGCTGTGTTTGAGCTGACCATCTAGCTTGTTCTTTCTTGGTGCTTGCTCAAAGATTAGGAGCTTTCCAGTATTGTAGATGCATTTTTCAAGATGTATTAAAAACTGATCTTGACAGACAGATGTTTGTGCAAATTACCAGGACCTGTCAACGTATAACTGTAATGCTTTTTCCCAAGTTACTAATTGTCTGAAAAGTGGATCATTATGTATTAGATATTATGAGCAAGCAAACCAATAACACA
Source organism: Cephalopterus ornatus (assembly GCA_013396775.1). NCBI lineage: Eukaryota > Metazoa > Chordata > Aves > Passeriformes > Cotingidae > Cephalopterus > Cephalopterus ornatus. The sequence goes on from VZRE01004969.1 coordinate 23,270, forward strand.
TAATTGCTTTCTTGTGATCCCCTTTCTGCTTTAATGTTATCACTGCTGCTGTATTTTCACATTTTATTGCAAACGATTTTTTTACTGGAAATAAATTTTATTCAGTGAGTGCCTAACTTAAAGCTTAATTAGAGAACACAAATTTCACCACAATATAAATAATAAATTATTACAGAGCAAACAGACAAATAGAATTCAATTTCAAAGGAGCAGTTTTTGCAATGTGATTTGTAGGCATCTATGTCCCCAAACTTTTAAATGCTTTTTGTGATAGTGTTCACATAGCCACACAGGTAAATATCTGAATATCATTAGTTCATTTCTAACACACCTATTTAAAGGAAAATGAAACACTATATAAAAGAATGTTCAAATATATTCCAAAAGGATGCTGGTGTGTTCCAAGAAATTACTTCTCAAGGGTTATCTCTGAGGTCAATATCTCCTGCTTGTCTATCTAGCGTGACTACGAAAAAAGATTATGTACAATTAATATAGTCAGACAATCTCTTACTTCTGACATAACACCTTATTTTAATTGTAACTATGGTTTAAAAAAAAAAAAAGAAAGAAAGAAAAAGAAAAAAAATGTTGATAGGGTAATCTTCTTCAAAAGAAACCATATATTTTGCTCCAATATTTTAAAAACCTGGCAGAGCAAACATTGTGGTAAGCACTGTAAGTGATGTATCCTGAGACAGAAAGCAGGGAAGACAGATTAACAGAGAGTATATTGTAAAATTCCTTGCAGATTCTTTGTCTGATATAATTTATAAGCTAAAATATTAAAATATTAAACCTTTTTATCTTGGAAGATTAAAGACAGCCAAATTAGATTCTGGCACATACACTTGTAGAAGAATTAGATAGCTTTGTTATTGTAATGAGGTCAGAGATAGTTTTTCTTGGGTTTTGTGAATTGCTAATTTAATTCTTGAGAGCTATTTACATTCAAGAATATACTGCAGTTCCAATTTTAGTTGAAAAAAAAAATCAATATTTTATTCTCTTTCCTTAAGATATTGCTTGCAAAATATACAACTTTTTGGCTTGCAAACAACAGCCTTCACTGGGGTTACCCACCAGCTGACAGGTTTGGTTGAGGAAACTTGATTAGTAATTTAGAAATGAAACATCACAACATTGATATGAGAACTTATCATTAAGCCTAATTTTGAAAGCTTTTTTGACCATAAAATTGACCAAACTTGCTAGACAAGTAAAACATAAGTCAATCATTGAAACATGATCTCTGCATTCTTTCTTCTATGATGCAAGCTCTGTTTACTTTGGTATCACAATTTGGTTTTGAAATGAACATATATCCACTTGTCTCAGATATTTTTTTCAGATGCATTAAAGTGGAACATTTCTTGGCTGTCTTCTCCTGTAAGACCCCAGCACCAGTGCTACAAGCTCAACTAGTTTTACTTTAAAAACATACTAGGCACCAAAAAATTCACCCTTCAAATTTATAAGTAGGCCTTCAGTTCTCCAATACTTTGAGGTAGCATAAGGAGAAGACACTTAACAGGTTTTTTTCAAGAGGACGTACTTCTACTGATAAACTTTAGAAAATAAGGGAGAAGATAAGAGGTCTTGGCAAAAACTTAAAGGGTAACATACCGTCAAAACAAAGCACTACACAAAGCTATGACTTAGCACATGCTAACACATACAACTTATCAAAATCCAACCCATTCAGTTCCAAATTACCATTCAGTTCCAATTAAGAAAAGAGATTAAGAGAAGAAAAAGGAGTAAAGAAAGAGAGAGAAAAGATATTGAGAGATCATAGCTACCACCAGAGTCTGTGAGAGTCCAGCTTCCGCATGTCCAAGGTGGTAGGTCTCAAGCAAAGATGGAGCCCAGGTGTTGCTGTTTGTATGTGGTTTGGCCCTCTGTGGCCACCCCTCCCAGGCAGGACTTCAGGCCCCCTTGCTACTCAGGGGTTCCAGGTCAGGGTGAGGAGTGGTGTCGCCACTGTGCCTGCCAATCTGAGGCTGGGTTAGGGGCTCCAGGGATTGTGGGGTTTTGAGGCTACCCCTGACTGCTTTTGACTGACAGCTGCGCTGGGCTTGCTCAAGCAGACTCCAAGGGGCTGGGACATAAGCGTGCTCCCAGTGTCCAGTGACTCACTACTTTTCCAGGGCTGTCCCAGGAGGCTCACAGGAACGGGGGTGTAGGACAGGGCCATTACCTTACCTCCATGAAATTCAACCCATTCCTACTCTTCCCCCCCACCCCCGACACTCAAATTTTTCTGACCCAATAACTAATCTAATAATCCAGTGTCTCACACCTCCCAAAAGCCTCAGAGCTAGTAACCATCACAAAAATAGAAACTAAGATACTCGTAACATTCACCCATAATGACAAAATACGTGCTACCTTTTGCAACTAAAGTCCAAGTAAGATATTCTAGACTGTGGTTTATGGCATAAAAAACTTGAGTGTAGACAACTTAATCAGATTTTTCAGGTGCTAAATCCTGAGAAATTACTGAGATTAAGAATGATCAACAAATAACCATTACTTTCCCTCTATAACTCTCTATATCTATGTATATACATTGAATAATTAATTGAAGTCAGTACAGCCTAAATTGGTGGATGACAATAGAAAATATCGTACTAAAGATACAAAAATACTTAAAGCAAATAAGATTTTCTGTACCATAAGGAATGGAGCCTCAACTTATATGGATATAAACCACCTGAAGATCACTTTTTTTTTAATAAAATGTAAATAAAACATCAGATTCATGAATCACAACTGAGAAAGTCACTTTAAGCTGCTTATTTTACTGGCAATACAGTCTTACTCTCTAAATTATGTCTCCCAGGCAGAGATTCAGCTGCGTAAATACCTAGTAACAAGCACTTAGCAGACACTGAGGCATCTGAAACATTCAGGTGTTTTATTCCTGAAGGAGCTGGAAGGTGTGACACAAGTTCTGCAGGAAGACCCCTACTCTTCTGGGGTGGCAGCTGGGGGTCAGGCAGGACACAGTCAATATTTACACACCCGAATGTTTCCTTTAGTGTTTTGCTCCTTCTAATTTAAGCATCTCAGATGATGATTTCTCAGCTTGTATTATCAACTAATATAGAACTGCTGCAATTCAGTCTGATTTTACAAGCTCTGTGTTATTGTTCTTTTCCTATATTCTTACATCTTATCTTTTCGGAATAAGTTTGATCTTATTGTCTGCCTTAGACTGGAATGGATGCAAAAGGCTGTAAGCAACTAAGCAGACCTTTCATAACAGCTCAAGGAGACAGACAAAGTCTGGAAAATATAAGTATTCCTTAGACACATTAACCCCTGCACCTTGCAGAGAGAATTTTTACTTCATGCTCTCAGCATGTTTTCACATTGCTTTTTGTCTTGTGTAGCCTGTGTCACAGCCTCATTCTGTTGAAATCTATTTTAACCTTCTCCTTCAGGCATGCATCATCAAGGCTATAATATTTTCTCTGACCTCAGGTTTTAGCTAGAGAACAGTGTACCTAACCAGGTCAACTGGGATTATGCTAGGATATTTCCCTCAATTAGTCATTTCCCCTTTGTTTCCTCAAAAGACTTTTGATACGCTTTAGCACAGCTTTTCTTTCTCTTATTTGGTTTTCTTCTGCTGCCCCCCTTGTAATGTATTTTCATTCAATTCAAAGTGCTCAAACAAGTTCTCACACAGATAACCTAAGCAGCCTGTGGTATTTATCTAATTTCTATAGAACAATTCTTCATTTTTCACATATTCTAATTAAATTGTTGTTTCCATAATGCTACCTCAGTAACTCTACATATTCTCTACATATATTGTCTAATAAAATGTCTTTACTGCCCACCTTTAACACATCCAATATGCTGTCTTTCTACAGCTACAAGAATTATCTTGAGTTTGTGCAATTTTTTTTAGGACAAAAAATATATAGGAGGAATGGGAGATGTAGCTCTAAAGAAAAACAAACAAACAGTAACAAACCACAAAATGTGTTCTATGCTGAGTTTGGCTGGAATGGGGTTAATTTCCTTCATACTAGCTTGTAAGGTGCTATGTTTTGAATTTGTGATGAAAACAGTGTTGATAAGACAGGGATGTTTTACCTACTGCTGAGCAGCGTTCACACAGCATCAAGGCCCTTTCTGCTTCTCACATCACCCTGCCAGTGAGGAGTCTAGGGGTGCACAAGATTTCATGAGAGGACACTACTGGGATAGCTGACCCCAGCTAAAGAGAAGAATATCCCACACCATATGGCATTATGCTAACCCTAAAAGGTGCAGGAAGGAAAGGAAGAGGGGGACATTCAGGGTGATGCCATTCGTCTTACCAAGTAGCTGTTAATGTGTGATAAAATCCTGCTTTCCTTAAAAATGGCTGATCACGTGCCTCCTGATGGGAAGCAGCAAAATAATTTCTTATTTTGCTACGCTTAAGCACACAGGTTTTGCTTTCCTTATTAAATTGTCTTCATCTTGATTCATGAGTTTTCTCACTTTTTTTCTCGCTGTGAGAGAGTGAGTGAGCAGCTGTGTGGGTCTTAGTCACCTACTGAAGTTGACCCACAACACGATCTTAAGAAGATAGTATGGGGTTCAGGCAAAGCCAGTACTTTGGATTTATCTATCAAGGGCTTTGACTAGAGTTTTACAGAGAATGAGAATAGGGTGAATAAACAGTTTCAGAATATGTCTGTGATGGATTTACTTCTATATGACCTGTTGCCAGTGGGTGAGGGAAAAACCATTTTAAAGGAAGGGAGAAATTTAGAAGAAATCTGCTCTTTTCTGGAAGAGAAAAATAAACCTCCTTTACTTGATTTCTGAGAAAAGTCCAGAAAATTTCTGAAGGAAAAAAAAGTACAGTTTATCTGCATTGCCTCTTTCAGAGAAACTCAACATGATTCTGCTCTAAGAAGTTGTGTAGAAGTGGAGTGAACGGTCTCATAAGTCTATCACAGTAATTTCCAGATTGTTGAATGCAAGGCTTCAAGGATCAGTTCCTGAATCATAGGCCAAATGGCTTATACTAGATACCATTCATGATGTTTAGGATTAGCATGCAAACTGGGCTACAGCATGGCAGTTGGCCATCTTCTGGCACCTTGTCACAGAATCATTTTAATTTGAAAAAACTCAAAGATTATTGACTCCAACTATTGACTTAACACTGTCAAATCCACTACAAAACCATGTCCACATGGTGCCACATCTACACATCTTTAAAATACCTCCACAGATGGTGACTCAACTACTTCCCTGGACAGCCTCTTCCACTGCTTGTCAAGCTGTTCTGTGAAGAAATTTTTTCTAAAATCAAATCTAAACCTCCCCTCGTGCAACTTGAGGCCATTTTTGCTTCTCCTATCACTTGTTAATTGGGAGAAGAGGCCAACTCCCACTTGCCTATGAACTCCTTTCAGGTAATTTTACAGTCATAAGGGCTCCTCTGAGCCTCCTTTTCTCCAGGCTGAACAACTCCAGCTCCTCCTCATAAGACTTGTGCTCTGAACCTTTCTCCAGCTTCATTACTCTTCTCTGGACTTGCTCCCGCACCTTACTGTTTTTCTGGCGATGTGGGGCCCAAAAGTGAAGACAGGATTCAAGGTGCAGCCTCATCAGTGCTGAGTACAGGGGAATGATCATTGCACTGGTCCTGGTGGCCACACTATTTCTGACACAAGCCAGGATTCCACTGGCCTTCTTGGCCACCTGGGCACATGGCTTATGGTGACTCCTACAGTGTATTTTTTTTCATATGCTTTCTCAGTTGAAAGGGCTTGAAGCAACATGAAAAGTGTATATAAAACAGTGGCCCCGAAGCTTCAAGAGTTACTGGGAGTTTTATTTAAGACTCCGAGAGATTTTGTTCAATCAAGTTCTTACAGAGCCTTTGGTTCTTTGATACCTTGAATTGCATAAAGAGAACATGCTAAAAGTGCTGCCCAAGAGAACTTCTTTTAATTTACTGAGAAAATTAATGTTTTGGCAAAAAGGTCTTACAGGAGTAACAAACAACCAAGGAGAAACAGTCCAAAAAGCACCCAGCACACGACAACCCCCAAATTAGTGAAATACAACCCACTGGTTTTAAGTTACACACAAGAGAAAGAAAAGAGAGATTAAGAGAATAAAGAAATAAAGAAAGAGAGAAGAGAAAAATAGTTACTACTGAGAGTCACATAAGGGCATCTTCCAGGAGAGAAGGCAGGACAAGATAGGCCCTTCTGCACCTCTGTTTATATGGCTTGACAACTGTGGCCACCCCTCCCAGCCAGGACATCTGGTTCACTGATCACTCAGTGCCTTCCTAGCCGAAGTGAGGGGTGCCATAGCCAGTCAGAGGCTCCAGGGGGCATGGTGTGGGTGGGCTACCGGGCAGGCCTTATCTGATTGACAGCCCAGCCACAGGGCTCCCAGTATCGCCACATGTGCTCCGGGCAGCCGTGCTGGCTACAGACCATGTGCCTTCTGATCCTGCCAGGAGGCTGTAGGTGGGACCATGGCTCCTCGCCTGACACACACACAGACAAGATGATCGATCTGACACAATAATTAACAGTCTAGTGAGATATGAATTTGGGCTCTCACAGTGTGTTGAAGGCCACCACAGTTATGCTTTTGAAGCACAATGCAATGCACATGCTGTGTTCTCTAGAACATGCTACAGGGGGAGTATAGTAGCACTATGGAAAGGAGGAACAACTAAAAGAAGTGCAGATTTTTCTGTGCTAGGTTTTCCTTTTTTTTATTTCTTTTTTTTTTTTTTTAAAGACCAAATACAGAAACATCACTAGCTCTTATCTGGCAGAAAGCTAATGGTAGTGATCTGCATGACAGCTGGGAAGCAAACTGACAATTAAGCGGTCTGGACAGACAAGGGTTCAGTGCCCGAGTTTGCTCCCTGGTGAATGTAATTGTCACTGTAGACATCTACCATCTATCTCTAGATGATCTCTGTAATAATCTACCTCTATCAAAATCAGCTATGTGGCATCTCCCACCTAAATGGAACATACCTGCAGGCATCATTTCAAAAGTACATTTCCTATACCAAAACTCTTTTCATACAGTCTGAAACTGGAAGAATGCTGTAGTTTAATCTGTATGGACTGTACCTGTCATTCTTCAAGTTTTGTACCTATTGATGTAAGTTATGCTGAATTAATAATCTGGAACTGCTGGTGCCAAGATATACTTTGTTTCCATGTGATTTCTGAAATGAAGAAACCTTTCCATATGGCTATCACTTAGGAACTTGCTTTGAATTCCTTTGTCCTCTTCCCATTAACCAGGAGGACAATAGTGCTAGGAAGTATTTCAGGAGTTTCGTCTTTTTTTTTCAGGTGACTCTCAGTGACAGCTTTAGATGGAAGAAACATTCCCAGGAAAGTTTCTTCATTCAAGAGCTCCACATTTATTTGTTCTTCCCTTAACAAAAAATGCACTCTGCAAGCCGTGGGTGATGTTTATTTATGCTATAGCACCGCTGGGTTAAACAGGGGTCAAATTTATGCCACATAAGTAAGCCCCCATGAGGATCTTTGCTGACATTGTAATAAGAAAATTTCACTCTGAATAGCAAGCATGATTAAAATGTGTACTATGCTTTTCACTGTTAGCCACTCATCTGTCATCAACTTTCACGCAAAAGGGTGAGAGAATCAGAGAAACAGACTTAAGCGAGTTGATCACACAGACTTTTAATGAAAGGACTGTAGCAAGCTTAAAGTGGTGAGGAAACAGTTCAGTTTTATTAAAGTGAAATTCAAAAGCTTCTCTAGGATGGTGAAGGCATAATAAGCAATGTTCTATGGATTTTCCACACGCCAGAAGGACAAAACATATTTTAAAAAAATCTGTTAATAATTATTCAACTGTGTTATATTAAGTAACCCTACAAGTGTAGTGTTTATTCAGTGAAGTTTTCTCTACTTACTGTAGAATTTTTGGTGCACACCTTTGGTAAATATGGGTATGATCATACAATTAAATGCACTTGTATTTCCATGGATTAACAAGCTACTGCCTAACGACTGAGACAGTTGACCACATTCATGATCCTAATCAGTGCCTAATAAGTCACATATATTGGCCTCCATTGTATTTCATTATTTAATGTAAGGACAAAAGAAGTTCTGAGATTGCACTGCTTATGCAATAAAATTAAGGAAAAAAAGCCTTATCTTATGAAAGAAGTGCAGCCATTTGCTTGGCTAAGCTGAATATCCCGCTTAAAAATCCACATATTACATCTAATGATGGTTTTTGTTTATTTAAACAGTTAAAAATATTTAATCAACATGTCTTTCAAAAGCTTGGCAAAGTAGTGTGGTTTATTATCAGGTAAGATTCATATATGAAAGTGGGTCTAAACTTTGAAAAGTGTTTATTTTACTTCCATGAGCAGTAAGTAATAATTTTTAATAAGATTGTATACCTCCATGAATATAAGAATTAGAGAAAGGCAAAAATAGTATGTGATTGTTCTATTACTTTCCTTGAGGCAACAAAACAATATAATGTAATGAGTGATAATGAGGAAAAAATATTTCTCTCATATTTGAACTTTAAAATTATTGTATGGTAACATACACAAAAAATAAGAAAAAGAATGCATATGAAAGCATACCTTGAGTATACTTTATGTTTAACTGAAACCAGTGAAACCCCCTGCCTGCCAGCTTCAAGCATCTACTTAAAGACATGCGATTTTCTCCAGTAAGTGGTGAATGACTACCAGAATTTTAAAAGGCAATATCTAAGGCAAATATGCAGTTGTATATATTATTTATGAAAACATTTTATCTGACATTTAAGGATCTGTTAGTACAATGATTGTAGAACATGGGAGGCAAGTAATCATTTCTCCTGGATGTTTTTCTATGACGAACACTAAAACTTTAAACATAATTTCAAAGATCTTCACTTTGCAGAAAAGATTCTCAACTATTTTAATGAAAAGGACCTTAGCCATAAAGATTTTACACCATTTAGAGGATTATTCCATCTGTGACTTGCATGGAAAGCTTATACTTTATTTTTGCCTTAAAATTGTCATTGATCAGCAGTATTTTCAGTATGCTGTAGCACATTTAACCCAAAGTCAGAGGCAAGAATGAGATGAAGCAACAGGGCTTATGTATTCTAAAGGAAAAGTTATCTGTGTAAAATGAAGTTCTTGTCAAATCAGGAGGCTAAGGTCTCATTGTACTTGCACTAGCCCTTTCAGCTTCTGACATGCATCTTCAAATCATATTCATTTTTCTTCAAATGGTGTAACATGTAGGCTTCATTTTTGCATTCAGGTGCATCAGAATATCAGTCATCCTTTCTTTATTTTTTAACATAGCTTTTAAAATTATTGATTCAACATAGGCTTTCTAATATAATTTCCTCCACAGTTCAAAATTATTTTTTTCTGTACTGCTGTCTTCTCTTTTTTCATGTCGTTTGTCTGTGTGGGGGCTCCACATGTACCTTGCTTGGTATTTTGGTATTATTCTTGTTTTCTGTTCATTCTCTTGAGCTGCTTAACAATTTGTCTGCCTTCAATTTTGAAAGTTCCACTGTGTCAAAACCAAGTTTCCATAAATATCCTTTGAGAGGAATTTCTGTGGTATATACAAGATCTCCATTGTGTTCTCTGGTGCAATACTCTCAGACACATGGTGTGACTCTTGGAGAGGGTCCTGTGCAGTGCTAAGATCTGGACTTGATGATCTTTATGGGATTCCTTCAGACTTGGTATATTCTGTGAACCTTGGCTGCAAAGACCATGAGAAGGTTCCTCAAGGCAGAGAAGAGGGTGAAAAGCAGGCTCACAAACCCTGGATTTCAGGAGATTTTGGCCTCTTCAAAGATCTGCTTGGAAGAGAGTCCTGTGGTTTAAGACTCTGGAGAAAAGGAGGACCCAAGAAAGGCATTACTTACCATTCAAGAATCACCTCATCCAAGCTCAGGATTATTCTATTCCAAAAAATACAGTCAGGGAAAAATTCAGGAGGCCTGTCTGGATGAACAAAAAGACCACAGGGAAAGGCTGGAGTGAAGAAGATGTCAGTGAATACTTAAGCAAACTGAATATATGTAAGTTCATGGGCCCTGATGGGATGGACCCACAAGTACTAAGGGAACTTCAGATGCCATTTCAAAGCCACTCTTGATAGTCTTTTATCAACTGTAGCAACTGGGAGTAGTACCAGGAGACTCGAGGAAGGCAAATGTCACTCCTAACTGTAAGAAAGGCAAGGAGGCCCAGGGAGCTAAAAGTCATTCAGTTTCACCCCAATCCTTGTGAAGATGATGAAACAACTAATCCCGAAAATCATTTCCAGGTGAATTAACGATAAGAAAATCACCAGGATTAGGCAGGAGTTCACTAACAGGAAATCATGTTTGACCAAATTGTTAAACTTACAATGAAATGACTGGCTAGTAGACAAGGTGTGAACAATGAATATTGTCTGCCTGGACTTCCATAAAGCCTTTGACACCATCTCTCATAAGATTCACATAAATGAGCTGTTGATGTATGGGCTGAATAAGCAGCCAGTGAGGTGAGTTATTAAATTCTTGAATGGCCAGGCTCAGAGGGTGATCAGTGACATGAAGTCTCATTGGAATCCAGTTAATAGCAGTGTACCCCAGGGGTCAATACTGGGTCCATTTTGTTTCAAAATCTTGATTAATGACCTAGATGAGGAAGCAGAGTGTACCCTCAGCAAGTCTGAAGATGACACAAAAATGTGAGGAGTGGATGATATGCCAGAGGGTTCTGCTGCCAACCAGAGGAACCTCAACAGGTTGGAGAAATGGGCTGACAGGAACCTCATAAATTTTAACAAGAAAGCAGCATGAAATCCTGCATCCAAGGCTCAGCAAGTTCCTGTCACCCAGTTGGAATGCCGCCTTCCAGAAAAGGATCCAGGCATCCTGGCAGACACCAAGTTGAACATGAGCCACCACTGAGCCCTTGCAGCAAAGAAGGTTAATGGTATCCTGATCTGCATCGGACAAAGTACTGCCAGCAGGCCAAGGGAGGTGATCCTTCCCCTCTGTTCCCCACCAATGAGTCCACACCTGGAGTGCTGTGCCCAGTTCCAGGTTCCTCAGTATGAGACCCAATAAGGGGCCACAAAGATGACCAAGGGACTGGACCCTTTCCCCTAGGACAAAAGACAGAGAGCTGGCACTGTTCAGCCTGGGGAAAGAAGTTTCAGATGGATCTTATCTCAGTGTGTGTAAACGACCCAAAGGGAGGGTGCAAAGAGAATGAAGCCACGCTCTTTTCAGTGGTGCCCAGTGATGGAACAAGAAGCAACGGGCACAAACTGAAATACAGCAATTGATGTCTGAACATCGGGGAACACTTTTTCACTGTGAGGGTAGCTGAGAACTGGCATAGGTTGCCCAGGGAGGTTGTGGAGCTTCCATCCTTGGAGATATTCAAAAGCCATCTGGACATGGTTCTGGACAAACTGTGAATTTGGATCATGCCAGCTGATTCAATCCCTGATGGCTTTTCAAATAACTCTTAGGAGATGCTTTTCCACAGAAATAACCTAATTTACTGGATGTCTGTCATGTGGTAAGTTAAAACAGCACGTACCCTTACCTTCTGAAATACCTCACCAGGTCCTAACCATGGATAACACTCTTGTATATAAAGATGCTCTTGGCAGGTCAAATTTATATCTCCCCACCAAGTACTCTGTGATCCAGCGGCTCACCTGAGCTTCTCCAGCCAGTTCGTCTTTAATCTATCAATAAAAAAGATTGCTCTTAATAGAGGAACAGCCATTTCTTCTTAGTAAAACAACACAACTCTTATTTACTCAAATTATAGTTTCATCATAAATTAGCCCAATTGAGGGACCTGTTTTCTTTCTTTTTAATTTGACCTGGGAAAACAGGGGGATTTTTGCTATAATGACTTGCAACACAGATTTGTCTTTTTTATTTTTTCTTTCTTTTCACTTCCTTGGTACTCCTCCTGGGTGCTGTTTCATCCTGCAGGACTTCTGAAAACAATATAGCAAAAAGGTGGCATGTGCAGTCCTTCAGGCACCAGAGATTACATAGAATTCCTGCTTTATACTACAACATAGGAAGCCAGTTTTGTATTGGGAAGAACCCATGAGATAGTTTTCCAGCTTTGGAAGTATAAAGACATACTTGACAGTCACAATTTACCTCCGTCATTAAGGCAAAGAAATGTTTAAAGCAGCAATGGCAATGTACTACTGTTTTTACATCTAACTTTTCTAGTACCTCTTAGTCTATATCTTTGCAAATATTCCGGGAGTTGAGCCTTACAACATCCTCATAAGTCATGTAAATATCTCATTTGAAAGGTGAACAACCTTAGGCAAAAAGCTCTCAAATGATTTGCCTAAAGTCACATGACAAGTAAGCACGAGAGAATAAAATCTAGGAATATCGATTCTCAATTCTGTATTCTAGCCACTAAACTCACTCTTTCATTTTGTTGCACCCAAACTCATACACAGTAAGACTCTTGACCTGATTAAATTGAAAAACACTCATGGTAGATTTATTTTCTTCTTTATGTGTAACTTTGTTCCTTCTGTGTGCATGCAGAACATTTACTACATTACTGTTTATCAGCAACTTATTTATGTCCTAACATGCTACTTTTGCAGAACATTAATGTTACATGAAAGTTGTTGTCAGGAGAACCCTGCTGTGAAACAGATGTTCCATTAAGCATGAAAGCAACAGTGTGTTCAATTTTTGGAAGCAAATAATTTAGCTGCAGATATAGCTTAGTTTTTGAGGGCCATTTGCCCACTACAAAAAACTACCATATTTAATACTTCTATTGTGAGCTGTGTGAGGAACCATTCCATACTTGTCCCAGTAGTAATAGTGTATCACTGTGGATATTCAAGTAGTAATTATTTTTGAGGTATTTATTTTCTTCCTAGATATTTGGAAGCTATGTTCTTTGTCTTCCAACATTATCTTTAGTATAGGAGGCTTTATTTTTACCAGTCATTACCGATGCTTGAGCCAAGATATTTTAGGATTAAACTAACCAGAGACAGAACATTTTAGAGGCCTTTAGCAAAATCCAAGGTTATTGGCATACCTAAATAGATAGAGCGACAGTCTCACCTTTTTTTCTACTGAGTTGAAGCCTAGGAATAGTTTGAACAAGATTTTCTGAGACTTTACTCTTTTTTGCTTACTAGGCAGCTATAACACGAAGTGACTCATTCACATTGTGCATGTCTGAGTTATCAGTGTTTTATTTTCTACAGTATCTCACCCCTAGCAACATCTGTGTTTCACATCATCTACAGCAGGAGGAATTGGCTGCTCAGTAAAGCAATAGAGATTATAGAAGTAACTAAATCACACTTTTTTTTTTCTGATGATTTTCAAATTACTCAGTCCTGTGTAGTTTCTAACTTCTCACTACCATGTCACAATAATAAATTGTGTGTCATTTTTATTCACATTAAAAATTTGAGAGTTTTCTGACTATAAAAACAATACACTGTGAACTAGAGTAATACTTTGTGGCAAGTTTTTTTTACTTTTTCATTATATTGCTTTTCACTACTTTCCGTTTACTCTATTCCCACATGGGTGAAAGGCAGAGAATAGGGAGGTAACCATCTGCAAAATGAAAGATATTTTTATGCAGAAATAATACTTTCTTTAACTTCCTTTTTCTGAGAATTTCATGTAAATGCTAACTAGTTTGTTCTTTGCTTGTTTTTACCATAAAAAAACCCCACACATTTTATATCTCCATGGTAGTTTTAATTATCTCTCTCCCTCTATTATCTAATTCTTTGTTTCCAGAAATTTGTGACTTATCACTTTTGACCTCAGGAGAGTATTGCTCTTTCTTGATTCCAAGAGTATTGTTATCACAGAAAACATGCCAGGGAACATGGTTCCTGTACTTAGGAAACAGTGATCTTTAAACTCTTAATTTAACAGTCATTTCTAAGTCAAACTATCTTTCCAGACTTGCAAAGCTTTTGCACTCATCAGTAGAACTCAAGAATAGAAAACTTTTTTTCATCTTTTTTTTTTTTTTTAATTTGACCTGGGATTAACTCTGATTTGGAGGGAGAAACCTGTTACATTTTCATTGGTCCCACAGCTGTGTGGGTAAGGTGTTATCTTTCTGACTCTCATACAAATAGTACAGCCATTGACACATTTAGGGACAAATTCTGAGAAAGCAGGTGTTGCAATCTTGTATGCCAGCAGATGCATTCTTTGTTTCACTAACGTTGCCAATCACAGTAGAATTCCACCAAAGGGAACCTGGGGAATTTTCACTGAGTGGCACATAATTTAACCCTACCACTGATTATTCATTATGTGTATAAGCTCAGCATATGAAGTCTTTGGGACTGTGAGATATGGGCCACTGTTAGAAACCAGACCCATTATCCCTTAGGCACTATAGAAAGAGATTCACAGTATTTTAGCAAGATTCATAAACTTTTGTTTCTCTTCAAACTCTCTTCCTGACACAGTTAAGAGAGGATCTGTGTTTTTGTTTAGGTTTGTTATTTTGTCCTTTGTTTATGTAAAAATACTATTGCATCTGGCCAGAAATAAAATATGAAACATTTTGAATAAGATATCCTGGTGTAAACTTCTGTTATTGCCCAGTGCAGCAGAAACATGTATGTCTGCATAGATTAAATTGTCTGGCATTTTCTCCTTTCTTTCCTGGGTGAAGAGAAGGTTGAAACTAAGCCTCTGAAACCAAGGGAATAAAGTCTGAAGGAAATCACAGAATAACTGAATTTGTCATGGTGGAAGGGACCAGATTCACGTAGTCCAACCTCCCTGCTCAACCTGGAGCACATTGCACAGGAGTGTTATTGAATATCTCCAGTGATGGAGACTCCACAATCTCTCTGGGCAATCTATTCCAGTGCATGGTCAGACGCATAGTAAAGAACTTCCTGTGCATCAGTTTCTGCCCGTTGCCTCTTCTTCTATTTGTTGGAACCACCAAGAAGAGCCTGGATCCATCCTCATGACACTCTTCCTTTACATGTTAGTGAGGTAATGTGAATGAAGGTAGCTGGAATATAAATGGTGCATTTTCCATAGTACAGCCACAAGAGACTACTCTCAGTCATGCCTACATCTTCTTGCTAAATCTCACTAAGACATGTCCAATTCTCTTGACTCAGGGTTAGTTGCTGCAGGTGGCTGGTACTCACAGTGTCCTCTCAAAACGGCTTTAAGTGAGATGAAAAAGAGGTTTCCAGGGCTATTTTATATAGCAGTCAGAGTAAACAATCACACTAGCCTTTTTTGACCATAAAACTGTGAGGCTTTGAACTCTTTCTTAACATTTCCCAGCAGCTCTCTTCTTCCTTTTCCCAACATTTCTCCACAGCATTGGGAGTGCTATAATGTTATGAACTCCCTGAGGAACATCATAGTCTAATCATCAAAGAAGAACAAAATCAGAGGAAAATATTAGAAACCATATGAAGAGTGTGAAAATGATTTAAGAAGTATAAAATATTTAAAAGATTCCACTGTACTAGCATTCCTGTAATTTCTATCTTTTACTTTGTTGAAAAGCTATATTTCTGTGATCTGCCACAGGGAGTCATTGAGACATCACCAGAAGGTCTTTGCCTTCCTGCCTCCTCAGTGATAAATGCAATGTGTTTCTCTCATTGTTTTTCTCTGAAGTTATCTATAGAAGATTGCTGACATATTCCACAGTAAATAACAAATTTCTAAATAATGCTGGCAAGACCAGCATTACAGGAGCAATAGTGCTAATCAACACATAGACATATAATAAGTAAATAAAAAAAATCCAACTCAATTAATTTTCTTACAGAAGAGACCTCAAAAAATTAACAACACAGAAAAAAAATGGCAAAGATATAGTTGTATAATTGCTATTATGTCATATATATTTTTTCTTTTTGTCCATGAAGCATTGCAATATGGCTCAAAGTCTAGTCTGATTAGATTTCTGCCATTCTGTGAGACTAAAATGGACTGACTAAAGATTTAAAACTCCCAGCTAACAAAAAATTAAAGTACCATCTCATGATAACCATAACAGTTATTTGAAGTCTTGTTAAAGGTGCATGTTTTCCACAACATTTTAGAGAACTAGAAGGTAGAAGAGAATCTATGTGTTACAGTAAATGAAGAATTAAAATAAGGATCCTAATATAGCATTAATATAACTTTTATTACTGCTTTCCATATGTCTAGAGAATAATAACCTCAGATGTCTTTCCTGATTGCTTTCCACCTATCTATTCCACTTCACTCTTTCCTTATTGACAATGCTATTCCTCCACGCCGCTGCTCTGGTTGTCTTCTTAGCTTGTCAGAGGGTTAGATCTAATTACTGAGTAAGACATTTGCCAGTTAGGTGCCAGGTACCATTCATGTTGGAATGGCGTCTCAACTCAAGAATTAGACACCCAGACTCTTATAGGATGCATGTTCTGTTGGAAGCTGTGCTCTTGGGCAGAGTTGAAGGTGCCTGGTGTACAGAGGAGGCATCCTACTCTCTTTGTGAAGCGCCAAAAGGTTTCCACATTTTTCAAAAACAGAACCAATGTATTTTATGAAAACAAATCCAGAGAAAACACGACTTCTGAAAATCATATATGTAGAAAACCTTCATCAATTTACTATGGGGGATTTTCTAAGAGAAGAATTTCCATTTCTCCTTGTTATGACATTACAATAAAAAGGCAGACTTTAAAAAAAGACAACAAAACCTAAAAAAATATAGGCTATATGGCATTTTATTTGTCACAGTAGCCTTATCAAGAAGTTTTTGCATAAAAAAAGAGAAAAATTTAGAGAAACCGTATGCATAATTAAGTCTATTTGAAGCATTCTGGACACCACCCCTTTGCAAAACAACTCGTCGTAAAAGGAGGCTGTTGCTAGGATACTGTAGCTACAATCATCAAGATAATGTGGTGGGATTGTTAGATATAGATATATAGATAGATAGATAGATAGAGACAAACATATATTTAACAAGAAATCTTGATTGATGAACACCATAGATTATAAGCACCATTATAAAAGCTACCTAGTATATTAAAGGTTGAATGGAACATTCAATTTCACACTGAAAAGCCAAAATGAAGTTAGTCTTCAAAGTGAAGCCCATCAAAGAGTGTCACAAGAAATGAACAGCCACAATGCCTGTTAGCTGCTTGAATAGAAGATCACAGACACATAGCTCAGAAGCGAGCTGAGAACATTAGCCACAGAGACCAAAGAAAAAGAGTGAACAGATGCTGCTGCTGAGGTAAGGGAAGTGTGTACCCATTTCATTCTGCTGGAATCAAAGACAATTAAAACCACAAGGACCAGAAGTGACCGTAAATAGGTGCTGAATTAGTCTTCTGATTGGGAATGGCTGGCTAGTTGAAATGATCAAAAGAGACGATCAAAGGAATATATGGAAACTATACAGACCTCAAGTCAAATTAGGTCTATGGGAATAATTATGGCTCTGTTAAGACACCAGTAAAACTCCCCTCAACTAGAAGAGACTATTGGATAGTCTTCTATATATTTTCATGTCAAAGAAGGTGTCCAAGGTTCTCCAGGTTGTTTAGGTATCTATGCTATCTATTTCAGTGCAGTTTTGCCTTGGAGAGTCTGGGCCTGCAGTCAGAGCAGAACAGTTCCCAAAGAAAATCGTTTCGCATGACAAATTTCCTACTCTGCCTGAGGAGGAGTGCAAAGGTATTCTCTCCTAATTAAAATATGAATGCTGTCATCTGATAATCTTCCTTGTGAGAAATAACAAGCTTACTAATTAAATGTGCAATTTCTTGACATTTAAACAGGTCAATTCTTTTTTCCATGTGTCTGATCATTTATTTGAGGTGTTTCTTCCAGGCATGTTTATTATACTAACCATAATTAATAATGAGCATAACAGACCCTTCTAAAACAGAAGGATGAATAATGTAGTTTTGTCCTTTTGCTCAACTGAAGTTATTTTAAAATAGACAGTAACTATAATTAAATAGAGGGTAGAGGTTTCATATTTGTTAAGTCCTCATCATCTTACTGGGCTTCCCATGTCTGTCTTCTGACATCTATCATTCATAAGGTCACCTCTTTATTCCATTTGGCTTTAATGAATGAAATTTTATTGCATAAAATCCAAGAATATGGAAAGGCATTCCAGCTTTAATTTAATTATATTATATATGAAAAGGGTGCTGCTGTAGATAAATTGTAAGTTCTGGTATGGATAGAGGGGAAGACCTTTGGGCAAAGACTTTTAAGGGCTTATGTGATTTCCACCACTGTAATAACTGAAAACAGATCTTGATTTTTAGCACAATTGTGAGAACATGATAAATCATATTTTAAGTGTATGTTTCAACAAGTCAGTCCAAAATTAAATTTTCTATTTCACAGAAAATTCAAATTTTGAAATTTCCCTTAGTCTGCATGGGATTGAAAAGTAAATGTTTCCAAACATTCAGCAAACTAAAATTTTAAAGCATCCTCTTTTGAAAAAACAAATCCAGTTCCTGTGAATTTGCCAAATTATTAATGAAATATAAACTCCTTATTTCATAAAGTTATTAAGATGATAAAGTTGTGTGAGTTACAGATTTAAATTTTTTGAACTAGGGAATGGTCTTTCTCAACAGATTTCTAAAGACAATCTGGCATTTATTACCATCTGCTTTGTTCTTTTCCGATATGAAGTTATGTGATCCTTCTGATGAAAAAAAACCCATGCCCTTCATTGTTTTCGTGTAGCTTGGATTTCTTTGGTTGTTTTTTTTCCCTAAATGAGATGTCTACCAAGGGGTTGACCTGTTATCTTTATATTTATGCTGTGATTTATGAAGAGTTTGCACTAGTTACCGAACAGTTGTTTGTTACTCTACTGCAGGGACACAGAGCAGGCAACGTCTATTATGTAGCCTTGCAGTTCTCAGAGCAGGATGGTAATTGCAATCAGTGATTGTTCGAGTTCATATACCAGGTTATTAACTGCAGCAGTGAGAAACAGATATACTGACTGCTTAGGACAGAGAGCTAGGGCAATAACCTCATACACTGCAGCAGTGGGAAATGGAAAAACATGTCAGAGCTCTCAGGAATTACAATTTTCTATGTGCAGCTAAGGTTAACAGTTGACTTTAGTATAATGAAGAATGAATTGCTCAGAATAAAAATAATGCTTTCTCTTGATTTTTGATCCCTCTTATTTTAATGTGTGAAAAGAGACTAAACACTTTTGCACCTGTGATATATTTTACCTTTTTATTTTATCTGCCTTAAACTATCCAAAACTTAAGTATTTTGCTTTAAACCCTCAAACTTATCTTAAACTTTTAAGGTTTGGAGAGCTCTTAATTTTATAGGCTTTCTCCATAGCTTGGTGACTCCAGAAAGAATTAATGACAGCCTAAAGCAGATTAAAAAATTGGGCAGAATTAACCCAAAAGTTAAATGAGCATTGACATGTGCTGAATTGCACTTAAGTCTCTTATCAACCAGGCTTCAGTAAGAATCCTAGCAGCTGAATTGATGAATTCAGTTGCCAAAATGACACCTAGGGCCATTTGGAGATTTCCTAAATTGTCTGAGATATCTGCACAGGAATGATATACATATGCCACATGACAGAGGTAGAGACCTAATTTAGGTATCAACATTGAATTGAATCCTTCCCTTATCTTTCTGATGGCTGAAGTTTAAGTGTTATAAAATCTATCTGAAAAAGACAATACAGTTGGCTAAACACAGTTCCTAATGCCACTTGCAATATCCTAGGGTCTCCAAGATATCTGCATCGGTCTGTCAGATATGCGCAGGCCCTGTAGGAGACCAACTCAAATTTTTGGGCCAGTAGCTGAAAAGCTGAAAAGAAATCTTTCACAAAGAAATCTTACACATAATCTTGAACCATCCTAAGCCACCTCAGATGACACTGTCTCTAAACTACCATGTCAAAAAAAATATAAATATCAGTAAAGGGAGAAATGAAATCTGTGTGTTTATTATGTTGCAATGATTAAAATATTACTTTATTTTGTATCAATAAGATGTAAGCCTGGAAGAACTGAAGATTCTGTAAGAAATTATTTCTTCCTGGATACCATGTGCAGTTTCAAATTACCCTTTCTGACCTATTTACTTTAGAATAAGAATTTATTGATATCTAAGTTTTTTGATAGATTACAAGTGTTCCCTGTATTGTTATACATTGGAAATCATGGCAAGACAAGGTTTTCTGTTTCCTTGCATCCAAATTCATGTATTTCAAAATTCAGAAAAGGGAAAGGATGTTGTTAATCTATACATATGAATTTACTATCCTTTATATCTAGGAAATCTAATCTTGTACAAGGTAAAAAAAGAAAAATTTATGAGCGTTTCATCATGTATTGTTGGTCACTCATTCTACTATTCAATTTAATTTGTTAATGATAATAACATTGTGCAATACTTCACTGAAGAAAATTACCAAGAAGAGGCATAGAATCTGACTGAAACATGTGGGTTATTATTAGCTAAGAAGATACAGTCTTAAAGCAGCTAATAAGCCAAGGAATGCATGGAAATGCATTCTTCCTGGACTTTGTTGGTTACACTGCTGCTATAGAACACAGCCAGTCTGACAGGTAATTAAGAGAAATGTGCTTTTTAAGATAACTATGATTCAGCACACTGAATATTTGAAAAATAAATTGGATACAGAGTTTACATGATTGCAATATACTTTGGTCATTTGTTGGAATATGTGAAGGAACTGTATTAAAATCTAAAACAAAACCAGAAATATTGTCAAAATTAGAGATGGATTTTGTATACACAGTATCATAGAATAGTTTGAGTTGGAAGGGACCTTTTAAAGGTAATCTAGTCCAACCCCTTACAATGAGCAGAGATATCTTCAATTAGATCAGTTTACTCAGAGCCCTGTCCAACCTTGCCTTGAATGTGTCCAGTGAGGGGCATCCACAACTTCTCTGGGCAACTTGTTCCAGTGTTTTACCACCCTCGTTGAAAAAAAACCTTCTTCCTTATGTCTAATCTAAATCTATCCTCTCTTAGTTTAAAACCCATGTCCTGTTGCAACAGGCCCTGCTAAAAAGTTTATCCCTGTCTTTCCTATAAGCTTCCTTCAAGTACTGAAAAGCTATAATAAGCTCTCTACAGAGCCTTCTCTTCTCCAAGTTGAGCAACTTCAATTCTTTCAGCCATTCCTCATAGGGGAGATGCTCTATCCCTCTTATCATCTTCGTGGTCCTCCTCTGGACTTGTTCCAACAGGTACATGCTTTTCCTGTGCTGGTGACCCCAGAGCTGGATACAGTACTCCAGGTGGGGTCTCATGAGAGCAAAGGGGCAGAATCCTGCTGGCTACACTGCTTTTGATGCAGCCCAGGATAAAATTGGCTTTCTGGGCTGCAACTGCACATTGGCAGTTCAGGTCCAGCCTCTCATCCACCAGTCCTCATCAAAATCTTCTCCTCAGGGCTGCTCTAGATCTGTTCATCCCCCAGCCTGTACTGACACCGGGAGTTGCCCTGACCCAGGTGGTCTTGTTAAACCTCCTGAGGTTCCCATGGGCCCACTTCTCGAGC
>VZRE01004970.1:8129-129663 GCA_013396775.1 Cephalopterus ornatus
TGTTCAGTTCTGGGCCCCTCAGTTCAGGAAAGATATTGAGGTGCTGGAGCGGGTCCAGAGAAGAGCAACAAGATTGGTGAAGAGACTGGAACACAAGACCTGTGGGGAGAGGCTGAGGGAGCTGGGATTGTTTAGTCTGGAGAAGAGGAGGCTTAGAGGTGACCTCATCACTCTCTATAACTACCTGAAGGGAAGTTATAGCCGGGTGGGGATTGGTCTCTTCTCCCAGGCAGTTAGCAATAGGACAAGGGGGCACAGGCTTAAGCTCTCCCAGGGAAAATTTAGGCTGGATATTAGAAAGAAATTCTTTACAGAGAGAGTGGTCAGGCATTGGAATGGCCTGCCCAGGGAGGTAGTGGATTCACCATCCCTGGAGGTTTTTAAACTGAGATTGGACATGGCACTTAGTGCCATGATCTAGTAAACGGACTGGAGTTGGACCAAGGGTTGGACTTGATGATCTCTGAGGTCTTTTCCAACCCAATCGATTCTATGATTCTATGATTCTATAGCACTGTACGTCTCCATCAAGATGTGAAGAGCACTACTAATGATGAAGGTAGCTTGCTCTCTCTTCAGTGCTGCATCTATTTTCATTGGTGAATGTGAAAATCCCGCTAATCTATGACATCTTGCAATCACCGAATTCAAGTAAAAATTCCTGGCTTGTCTGTCAGTAACAAATTGATTTCTCTTTGGATGGGCAAGCTTAGGGTATGATATTTACACAGAGTTTTTGTTCATCTCCCAGTATCCTTGGATGTCTTTAGATAACTTCATTTTCTCTTTCTGAATAAATGCAAAGATTTAACAAGTTCTTACTTTTCTCTCTGGAATTTCACTGGAACATGCCTCAATTGCAGTAATTATCCTCTGCTGATGCATCCATTATGCTCCCTCACAGCATTTTCAAGTCATTATAGTACTTCCTAAATTTCATTTGCTTTGTAAATACTTTGGATTTTCAGAAGACATTGGGCCAGTTCCTATTCCAGGGAAAATTTAAAACAATTGGGATGCTTGAATGCTACAATACATGGTCAAGAATATTCTTCTGTAGGGGCTTTTGTTGCTAATTCTAATACCAGATTCAAAAAATATCTGATAAAAAGAAAGAAGAGGGAAGTACTATCCTTGTATAGGTTAAGAAACCCACAAGTAACAAGTGATAGTGACATTTTGATACTGACTTTTACTAAAGCAAAAACTCTTAAAGGGAAAGAAATTCCCTGCAACTATACGGGTGTATTTGCAAATACCTCATATCTTGCTTTAATCATTAATGGTCATGCTTTTTTTTTTTTTTTCATGAAAGGGTCCTAAGCATTGCATTTTTATGCACTCATTTCTCCAGAATGAATGGATATTTTATGCCTTTCTCCTTAGTTTAAATATTTCTCTTAGGTCATCTCTTAGATTCTTCCACCACAGGGAGTAAATTCAAATAATTAATCTTTGCTTTCAGAGAACTAGAAGTTGGGATACTCTATTTAGAGCAACATGTTTTCTAGGAGATCGGGGCTAAAATGTTCATGAGAAAACAGTATTCCAGTTGAAGGTTAACTGTGAACTGGCTATTAACAACATCTTCCACTGTTTTTTCTGTTACTGGAGGATGAGCTAACACTATTTTGTTTGTCATTAGTGAGGCTGTAAATTGGGTTTTTTTGAGTGAGTAAACTTAAAATGTTTTGTTTGATAACTTTTTTTGCCCCTATTTCTTGGTGTTTATCTTTTTATTTAATTATCTGTTTATATATATGCATAAAACACTGAAAAAATTCTTCCAAATCTATATTCTTGGGGCACTAGCTATCTATCTGTATATATGTATATGTTTTTGCTGTTTTTAACAGCAGCCAAAACTCTAAACCTACAAACTCTAGGTATGGGTTTGTAGTTATTTTGACACATTTGTTGAATGCTACAAAGAACCTAGAATAAAGGGTATTCTGCTAGGTTTGGTACTGGTAATACTCAGTGAAGCTAGTTTAAGAAGGGAGTTGTCTTTTTCATATTACATCCTAAAAAATTGTCTTTATTCAAAAACCCCCAATTCGCTTGCTTGTATTCTCAGTTCCTTTCATGTATATGATGTTAGTTATCTGAATCTTTTATATTATCTACCTTCTAAGAATTCAGGTTTGTTTTTTCATTGTTATCTGCTCACTGCTCTATATAAATTCTTCCCTCATATATCAGAAAATATGATCCATGTAGAGACTTCGTAAAAAAAACCCTGTTTAACAAATTTTCTATTTATTTGTCCTGCTTGAAATTACTGGCTGACATTTTTTATGGAATTGCTGTTATCTTTCACATTCTGTGCTCCATTGATGCACATGCTCAGCTCATTGTTAGCAGAAATTTCTTTTACATCTCAAACCCTCTGAACATTTTTTTTTAATTTCTGTTGGTTCCCAGTCTACGTCTTTGACAGAAAGTTAAAATCTTTAACTCCATCTGTCATTGTCCTGCTTGAGTCCTAGTGATGACTATGAGGCCAGTGTAACTGTTCGGTGCAGAATGGGCTCTGGGGACCTATTGCCTGGGTCATGTTGGATGTTAAGAGGTGCCTCAGTGCTATATTCAGCTCTCAGAAGACAGTGTCCCTGGGGAAATAAATTTTCATTTTTCAGACATCACATAATGGTCAAGATCACACAGGCTTTGCAGAAGATGGTCATAAAGATGGACATTCTAACCAAGAAACTACAGGATGTGTACTGAATTAGTGGAAAATATAAAACCTTTTCCTTAGAAAACAGTTCCCTGGTTACATCTCTGTGGCTTTGGTCTGTGGCTTTGGTCTGTGGCCAACCTCATTGCTGCTCCATGTTCTGCTCTCCGTTTTAGAGCCATGGCTGTCACACACTACCAGCTCAGACTCCTGGCTTTGCCCTCCTTACAGTACTTGGCCAAATATCCTTTGTAGTTAATCCAGCCTGTACCGACTCTGCAGCAATAGATTTCCAATAAGTTGTGACTTCAACTGAAATCAAGTGTTTCTTGGACTTGCAAAGTTTCGCTCCTTTCAAAGACAGACTTCAAAAGTCTAATGATATTTGGTTTTCTTCATGGCATTCATGAGAATTTCAAATGTTAAGTGCGTCATTTTTTATCATTGGACAAGACTGGTTTCTCTATCTTTATCTCCTTTTTTTTTTTTTTTCATTTCTTCAGAACTACGTTTATGTAACCTTCAGTTGTTCTTGCTGTGCTGACATTTGTGTAAGATGCTTATGGTTTCTACATTTCTATGTCATGCTGCAAAGATCCATTCCAAATTTCCTTGAAGGCAAGGGATATTTAAGAAAAAACAAACAAACAAATAAACAAACAAATCAATCCTATCTACTCAAGATTGTACTTCATTTCCATTTAGTTCAAAAAAAGACTCCCTTTGGTATAGGAAGATACAGAACTAGATGTTTACCCAATAAACCCCAATAGCTGGTATGTGCTTATTTCTTGGAGGAACACAAGTTGAGCTAATTTATATTTCAGATATTATGTGTACCAGTGCTAAGTCATGTAGTTTGAGCTCATGAGGGAAGTTGTGTCAGAGAAGACAGAATGTTGACATGTTCTAAAGCCTGCTTTTCCAGAAATATATAAACTTGTTGGTGATGGGGGCAGTCTCAAAGAACTGATATGTTACATATTTATGTTGGGTTTCATTTGAGCTTGTACTGGTCTGTAGGTTCTTTGGAAAAGAACCATGTCTTTTTGTATTTTAAAAAAACATAAGATGGAATCCTGAGTTTTGTAATCTGGCTGTATAATTAAGGAGAAAGTCTTTCACAGGGTTGGGGTTTTTTTATTTCTTTTGTAACTAAAAGTAATAAAAAATGCGTAAGATCAGTTTGTGATATCACAGTAATTCAGGTCCTGGTGTATGAAGTAGCAGTACTGCAGTTTGGATTAAGATCTTTCACTTGGTTTATAAGAATGAAAGGTAGAGAACAATATGCCATATAAATGAGAAAAGATTATTCCTTGTTTCTTCCTGTCACAGTATCACCTCTCATATCTTTCCTAAGATTTCCAGAAGTCTGCAGCATAAACAGAGAACTGCATTCCTTTCTCATTCGCAGTATCTAGTGGCAATGAACTGTGCCACAGTTTATCAAAATTAATTTTAATACGTACTTTCTTTCTTTTTACTCAAAATGCATTTTTTGCTGTTGAGTGACTATGTAAATCCTCCAATTCAGAAGATCCATTCTGTTCATGTGTAATGGCAGATATATTTGCTTACGAACAAAAAAAGTCCCTTCTATATGTTACTGCTGTATAACCAGAACAGCTGAGAGCATATGTACTGAATTCTGTCTTGCCTCATACATCAGCAGGAAAAGTGTCGACAAGTTTCTGGTCCAGGGACAGTGTTGTTCCTTGGATGCACTTGTAAAATCCAAGACAAGACAGACGAGTCGCGCAGGTGTGACGGCAGGCAAAATTTATGAGCCAGAAAGACTCACAGCTTGAATTTCAGATTGTTTAGGTCTAAAGGGCTGGCAATTTAAAACAAAGCAAAACAAACAAATAGAAATATGCAAATCAGAGTCTGAAACAATGTGGAACATTGTAAAGTCATTTATACATAATTCAAATTTCAGGGAGGAATTCTGCTTTTTCATCAGCTGTGGCCAACAGTGGCACGACTCCTCCTGTTTCTTCCTCTCCTGCGTTACTTTATTAGTCCCTTCAGGACACTTTAAATGATGGAGTACATGTGCTTTGCAGACCCTACTGCTGCGGCACAGTGTTGTCACACCTGAGCCAACTAGTTTAAAACTCATTTAAAAAGGCAACTTGAGGAAGGCTGAGCACGGACTAACTGCTCCGGCTCATAGTGTGTTATGCTCAAGAATAATAATATCCAGCAACTGTTTTACATGAATTTTTTTTTTTAACTGGGGAAAATTATTTCCCTTTCAGGCCTTTCATAGAAAAATTCTTCCTTTCCTCCTCCCTGCCCCCCTCACACTTCTCCACTTGATTTCACATTATAAACACCTTTAAATTCTAAGCATAGTGAAGTTTATGTCAAAAGTTTCAGTCTGAACCTTTGCCCTGTAAATTCAAACTAACCTGAACTAAAGTGTTTTAATGAAGCTTAACAATGTACAAATACATATTTTTTGACACACTCCTTTGGACATCCATATTTCAGCCAGAAGCAGAAGCCTTTGGGTTGGGCTTTTTCAGATGTCCCAATAATTGATTTTTGTCCCTGGTTGATTTTTCACATTTTGGAACACCACTGAAAATCAATAAACATCCAGGCAATGTCCGTTCAAGCACACTTGGGTGGCCAGAAGCCTCATGGAGGATCTCAGGTGGGTTTGCTCCATCAGGGCTGGAACAGTAAAAATACGTTTTTACTGGCAGAGCTTGTAAAGAATTTGGTGGCTTGAAAGAGAGGATATGTATCCCAACTTCTGAGTAATTTTGTGAACAGAAGCCAGCCTGCAGGTGCTTGGTGTGTCCTTAAGTGTTTTGGGGAAAATATGGTGCTGATGCCTTCCGGAATGACTGTGTAGTGAGAAAGGGAGTGTCGCAAGAGAGGGAAGACACATATGATGGGAAAAATGTACTCAGGATCTCTCCTCCCTTCCTAGTCTTGCCTTTCTGCCACCCTCCCTCCCTCCCTCCCTCCGTCCCTGTCCCTGCCACCAGAGGAGCACTGAGCACTGAGGACTCTCTGGCAGGCCCTCCTCCCTGAGCATAAAGTGGCATGAAGTATCTGAAGTAGTGTGTGAAGATCTTTCCCTTTGTGATTCATCCAGACAAAGTAGATGAGTGGTATCACAACAGCAGTTTCCATATGTTTTGAATACCAGAAGCCTCTTGCATAATTGAAGCCTCTCTCTTCCCTTTCCATATGTTTTGAATACCAGGAGGCTCTTTCGTACTTGAAGTCTCTATCTCCCTCTTCTCCTCCTCGAATGGTACTGCAAAACAGAGAAAAGCAATTCAGCCTGAAAGCACTGGGAAAGCAGGAGGCTGACATTCTATTTGATTTTGGCTTTGTTTGTCACAATAACAATGTCATTATGCTGGTCAGCAGTCCTTAGCAGCTGTAAAAGCCCCATTTCTTAGGCATTTCTCTTAGCCTTTCTTGTTTGAATGGCAGCATTTGATCACAAGATCATAGAAAGGTCTTTCCCGAGTTCAATTATAGGAACTTGAAAGAGGAGCAAAGCAGCCTACATTTTCCTGGGACTGCCTCACTCTCTATGATGTGTCTGCGATTTACCTTCTACAATGTGAGAGACATCAAGAGGGAGGGGAAAGGTGATGGATATCTGATTTTACATTTGTCCTTTTTGTTAAAGCTCATTAAAACAGCCTTTTATAAAATGTAGCTTTTCCCCTACAACCCAGTCTATAATTCTCAAGCATATGGTATTTTCAGAATTGCTGCTGTTCAGCAAAGAAAAAGAAACCAAAATATGAGAGTGAAAAGGGGAAAGGAGTAATTTAACTTTTAGATTGCAGAGATATGGTATGAGAAAATACTTTTCTCAGGCCAAGTTTGACAAGTCTTACTTCACATAAGACTTTTATATTTCAAAAAATGCAAATTTTAACCACAAAAAAATCGCCAAAAAATAACTAACAAAACATATCCCAGTTATCACGGGTGGCTCTTCAGTTATAGTATTACTGAATACAGTTATCATCTTTCTCAGGTTACCGATTACAGGGTGAATTCACTGATTCTGAGCCTTTTTGTCCTCTGGCTTTTTCCTTCCCATTAATTTTTCCTCTCTCCTCTTCATTTTCTTCTTCCTTTCCCCCTTCTTTTCCGCTCTTTGCTTCTTCACCTCTTTCCTCCTTTCCCCCCATTTCCCTTTCAGTAGATAGCATAACTTTGTGATCATATGTGAAATTTTGTAGTTCAGAGATAGCACTACAAAAATTTGAAATAGGTGTTCAAATTCAGAAAATAAGACCCAGGAGCCTACTACCTGTATTCTTGTCTGGATTTCCCCCTCTCACCCACTGTAACAGCACCATGAATGAGCACCTACCCTGCAAAGTGCTGTCCTTCAAGGAATTCTCCATCGGATGAGTTTTACATTACAATGTGATGAAAGCCTCAGCATTTGGGATTTTCAAAAGAAGCCTGGTAGCATGGGAGTAAATATATTGTGAGAGTCTGTATTTCACTGATGTAGGAGTTGATGTCATTGGTTATTTTCATCTTTAATTTATCTTATTTCAGACTAGTCCCAAGGGTGGCTGTAATAGAAACCAGGCAAAAGTGAGCTGGATTCTTTAAAAGCAGAGAGTATTCTTCTTGAATGTGAGCAGCAGCACCAAGAAACTTACCTTAGCCTTAGGAGGCTGTAATTTCAACAGGCATGGTGTGTGGTGGATACAAGTTTAGGCTGAGCAGTTTATTTTCCATATGAGTTATCTTTATTTCAGCATATTGCATATAATCTAAGAAGGAATAGTCATTAAAAATCTTAAATGCAACTTTTTGTGATTGAGATGTTGGTGGGTGGTATTTCATTTATATAAGTATATGTTTGCCTGCCTGTAATTTCAACCAAATATAGTCCTTTCATGCATCTCATGACCTGGGTTGCTGGTTTTAGCCTTGTATACTAGAAGTTTCCTCCAAAGTAGAATTTGATTTTGGTGCTAAGAAAATAAAAGATGTAGATGGGACAGCAATAGGACAAGATGGAAGATATTTGAGATACAGGAGTTGGAGTGTCTCTGAAATTTAATTTTAAAGCTTTTTTTTTTCCCCCAAGACATTGCTTGTGTGCTGGCTTTGGAAAAGAAAAAAATGTTCAGCACGCCTAAAAATGTACATATGGAGTGATCTGTCTCAAGATTCTGCTGTACTGATCATTTGGTGTGATCACTGATTCCAAAAGCTTTTTCTGGATGCCAGAGTAGTGACATAAAGGAGGCTTATTCTGTAAGTGGGCTTCATACTACTCCTCCAGTATCTGTTCCTTATTTAACATTGTTGGCATTTTTTGAAGTAGTTTGAACGAGAAGTAAGTTAGTCCCATTAATTTGCATGGATACTTAGGTATTGAAGTCTTTTAGGCTTAATTTGCACTGTTGACCATTAATCAACATTAATGTAACCAAGTATATGAAAATTAATAGATGGAACCAGACTGTCAGACCCAGGAAATAAAGCTGTTTCTTTATCCAGCAACAACAACCTGGAAGCTGAAAGTTTCTGTTTGTCCCACAAGAAAGATCAACTCAGGATCAGGAAAAAGATCCACCCTTCCTTTAAGGCCAGAGTTTCAAAAAGATGCTAATCATATTGATTTTGATAGTGGTTTTTGTTTAACAGATGTTCTTCTCCCAGGAAATACATGAGGACCACCAACATACTTCAAACAGACCCCTAAAACAGAGTAGTCACCACATAATGGTTTTCAGTCACCGCTGACGGGTCTGAATCAATGGCTAATTTGTTATCTAATTACCATTTCTCATGCATCAGATCCTGTACCTAGCAGTGAACATGAAAACCTCTCTGTCTGATTGCTGCACATCTTCTGATAACAAACACAAACTTAATTCTATGTATTTTCATGTTTCTAACCCCCTGCAGGGGAAAAGCGATGCAGGCAGAGACTACAGGTAACTGCTGTGCAAGATTGCCATTGTAATTAGGCCTTTTTCCAGGAACACAACCATTCCCAAGCAGTCCAGTCTCAATCTGGAACCTGTAATAGTGCCCTAAGGAGGTGTCGTGAAAGTCTTTAGCCAGCACAGGTACACTTAATAAAAAGAAATGTGGCTGTCAGAACTCACAAACACTAGTTAAGAAATCAGAGTAGCTCAGTTATCTAACCCAGCTGATGGATTACTGATAGAGGTCTGTAAGGGATGTGGTAGGGAAAGGTCAGTCAGGGGAAGAGACAATGCCAAGTTCATTAGGATGTCAGTCCTCCTACCAGACCTGTGAGCCGAGAGCCCTTCGTTAGGTACCACAGGACAAACTCCACAGAGCATGCTTTCTGTGAGGGAGCTGCAGCTGTTAGAAATACCATATGTTTGGTCTTTGTTTTAATCCTCATTTTGTTACTTTATTAGTGTTTCTTAAACTGCTACTTTCTTTAATAAGAACCAGCTTAACCTGCACAAGCAACTACTCGGAGGACAGCTAACTGCATCTCACTTTCCTTGCCGCTGAGCACCTTGGGGGGAGCATCTCGATTAATAAAACGGTTGTCCATCACTCCTTGTTTTTCCCAGCAGGCTTAGTGCAGTGTGTCTTCCCTGCAGCTAGCATTGCCTTGCTGTCACCATCTCTTTTATGCCAACATTTCAAAAATTTCCTCCATGGGTTTTGAGCAGTCTCAGCTGCACTGAACTTCTTGTAAATACAATCCTGCATCTACATGTCCTGTGCCTGCAGCACTAAATGAGACACCGTCTGCATCTTGTCACTTACCCGCTCCTGAAGGAAGGGTTTTGCTGGATGATGACACAGCACAGATTCTTCCACTCTTGGTAGGCAGACTGGGCGCCAATGACTTTGACCTAGAGCCTGTCTGTTGCTGTACTTTTCTCAACACAGAGTCAAAATTGCTTAATGTTTTAGCCTGTGACAGATTAGACAGGAGAAACCTTCTGTTGTCTTATAATCTCTTTCGATAACAAGTTCGTATCATTGGAGCTAAATCCATATGACAGCTACTCATTTTGCTTTGCCTATTTTGCTTGGGATTTTTGAGCTCTGACACGCCTGTAATATGACTTGAATATGCCTTGCATTGTTGGTTTTTGTAGATGAAGATACAAACAAAAACTGGGAAAATTCAAGTTGTGTCCCACTTGTCATGCCAGAACTGTTGGCAATCCCATTTTCCACCAAAGCTGATTCTCATAGGATTTTGCATATGTGTACAAATATATGTTTTGTTCTGTTGTTTTTTTCCCTGAAATCTTATTAATTACCTTGATTGAGAAAGGTTTCTTTAGCACATAAATAATCCTTACTCCAATTTTGAAAACCTGCATGATTTTTTTCTTTACCCAAACAGCAGTGGTCTTCCAAGTCTGAAACTTCTACATAAAGAGTAAAAGAGCAACTGGGTGAGAGACCAAAGTTCATTTTCTAACATCTGCCAAGGTTTTGAAGAATGATTTGTATCTTTTTCTTAAAGTCAAATAAAAGTTAATAATTTCGAATAGATCAAAATCAGTTTACCTGAATTAGCTGAGCAGGCTAAGAACTCGTCTGAATCACCAAATTTTTGGAGGCATTACATTAGTAACATGCAGTTACATTAGAAGCAGTTCTGTTCTTTTTACACTTTGAAGTTTTTGAACATTTTTGCTTGTTCAGTATGCATATCTATTTCCATTCCATTCAATGTCCCTAATATTTGACCATACTACAAACAAATTAATTCACAGAATAATATAGAGAAAAATCTTTGGCCATTCTTTGGCAGGGAAGGTGATAGCAAAGAAGGGAAGATAGCACGTAAGAAGTTTGGAGTGCTAAGAATAATAAGAATAATTAACGCATAGCTTTTTCATGCACATTTTCAGTAGTGGATCTCAAAGAAATCTGGTTTTTAATCCTACATCTTAGTTCAAGCTCATACACTCTTCTAAAAGTAAGATTGTGTTCGGTTTTATGGTTTTGATGAATTTTCTTTTGGTTTTAATAGTTATAAATCTGTTTTTCTAGCTGATCCATTTTAAGGAATTAAGTTTCCTGATATTTTACCATTGTATGCCAATTTTTGAGACCACTGCTGCCTGCGTCTTCCATCTGGATACTGCTTTAATTTGTTGGCATGTGCTTTTGTGCTGAAATACCTGTCTCTTGGAATTGAATCTCAACTGAGCTGGATGGGGAATTGAGTCATGAATGTTAACATTCACTTGCCTCAGTTCATTTTTACGGGCTTCTGCAATTGAGCTTAGCCCTTGGAAAAGGACTTGTGTTCTTTTTGAAGAGGATATCCTTTTGCTTTTGTGGCACATTAAAGGTCTGTCCCTAATATCTGCCAAAACCAAAATAACAATTCCTTAGGCATTTCCTGTTTTCTCTTGTTAAGAATTCAAAAGCATCTATCAGCTTAAAACAGTTCCTCCTCTTCCGTGCTAGCTTTTAAGAGTTGCGTCAGCCTTAAAAACAGCCCGTTCTCAGCACATTCCCTTGAATTTGACATCCTGATTTTTCTTTTACTAGTTGGTCTTCAATTTCATTATTTTTCTGTGTATTGAAATTTTTTCACTGCTTGTTGCCTGCTTGGAAGTCTCAAAGGTCTATTCCAGACAAAAAGACAGTCTTTAAGATGCTCAGTCTCTTCCTTTGCCAAAATTAGAAACATGCTTAAGGCTTTTGTCAGTTTCTGGTTTTAATTTCCTGGTTAAAGGACTTCCCCTCCTTTTTTTCCTAATGCCTTTTTTTTTTTTTTTTTACCCTTATTTTCCTTAAAATTTGTTACTTGTTTCCATGCACAGTGAGATGACAGTTCTGAGAATGTTTTTGGGCATATGAGTTCATGGGAAGAGGATGCTGGGGAATAGGCACTTAATGGCACCATCACTGCTTTCCCATGCCTCTTACTGCTTGGTTGAGAGAAAAGATTCT
Organism: Cephalopterus ornatus; assembly: GCA_013396775.1. Classification (NCBI taxonomy): domain Eukaryota; kingdom Metazoa; phylum Chordata; class Aves; order Passeriformes; family Cotingidae; genus Cephalopterus; species Cephalopterus ornatus. The sequence continues at coordinate 19,741 of VZRE01004970.1, forward strand.
AATCTACTCTATTTTTATTCTTTCTTATGCTTATTGAGTTTTTCACTGTATAAAAATAAAAAGGGGCAACTTTGGAATCTCTGAGCGCTACATTGTCAGTAGTGTCATTTTAACAGCCCACAGAAAGCATTTTTCCTCCTGAGACTCTAAATACTTGTCAGAGTTCAATACTTCCTGAGCAGAGTTCCGTGTTCTATTACTATATTTGTTTAAAGATATTCGACATTATATGGGACTATGATTTAGAAGAGCAATACAGCAATAAGCTAAAACTACAACACAAGCATGATATAGCAATCGTTATCTACAGCAGTACCATAATAGAATCATGATTCCTAGGGCCAGTCTCTGTATGCTTCTCCATCATGATGCTGAGCATTCCCAGTCACTGCAAATGAACATGTGGCTTGAAGCCAGCTCAAACCTATTGCCTTTTCTTTTTTTTCCTAGTTTCTTTTATTAGTTGCCGATAAGTTATGCTTTAAACGGGCCTGAAATCTGTAGACACTTCCTCCATGCTAGTCTGGCTGGTTTGGGAGGACATTCACACCTTTTGGATGAACTCAAGGAACTCCATTTACACAAACAGGAAGTCCACTCAATAGTACTGCTCATCTAAAATAAAGGCTTCTTTAACTTGTGGGTGTCCACTGTATTGAGTTCAGTTTTCTTTACGAGCCTGTGGTCACCCTGTGTATTTTTCACCAAACTTTATGATCACCTACCTCACCTCTGCCCATCTTCCCTTCCAAGGAGGATGAGCTTTTGCCAGTGATTTTCTACCTGCATCTCAGACCAGCAATAATAATAACCAGCCGTCTTGGTGGCCCCACAGTGAGGGTGGGAACACATGACTATAGGGAATTCTGGTAAGCCCACTTCCCTGAGTTAATTTCTGTCTCTTTGCTTGATGGGGTCCACCCCATCATCATTTACACAAGCACTGGAGGTGACTCATGCGACAAAGATGTTGTCTCGGATGTCCCTTTTCTTAATCTGTTGCCTATTCTTGTCAAACAAAGTAATCTAGTCCACAGCTCAGTGAAGTGCCTCTTTGGCATGCCACCCAAAGGACTGTGCTTGACTCAATCTTGTTTGCTTCATGTATCCTTGGAGACATGGAGCATCAGAAGACTACTCTGATGGTCACTGAGATGTTTGCACCTGCATATGGCCACCAAAGCAGCCTTTTGATAGCATGAGTCACCTCACTTCCCTACTTCCCGACTCACATAGAAACACAGGCCCCTCTTGCTGGCCCACAACTCACCAACCTCCTCGTCCTTGTAGCACCAAAGAAATTTGGCAGCTGCCAGTCGTGACCAACAGACTGTAGCCTATCCAACTGGTCTGAGGTAGCAGGATTGTTTAATGTTTTAATACCAAATTTAGGTATTTGAAGATATTTGATATTTCCTGGAATTTTGATTTGGAAGACTCATACAGAAGTATGTGGAAATTACTACATGATCATGACCCAGCAACTGTAATACACGATATTGAACCACAATACAAACCTGATTCCAAATGCCAATGTTTGTACAGTCCATCATCCCAAAGAGGGAGGTTTTGTCTTCATTAGAGAAGTCCCAACACACTGAATAAAAAGCATCCTGGAAATGTTTAGATGGCTGCATAGGGAGGCAGTCTTACCATTTGTTTCCTTACACTTTGCATTCTGCTGCTTATTTTGTAAGAACAAATGTTGTAATTTTTTTCCCCCCATGCTAACTCATGGGTCTCATTTTAGCCACTACTTACAAAGGAAAAATCATTGTATTTCACTAAAATCAAGTCCTGAAATTGTTGGGAGAAGAGGAGAGTCTGCATAATGCTGGAAGTTATTTGGAGATTCAGAGTCAAGGACTCTAGGGTAATTGTGCGTGACATTTCAGATCTGAGATCTGTCTGCTTCAGGAAGGGGGACAGCTCACTTGAAACGTTTCCCAGGATCAAGGTTTTTTCTGGCTCCATCAGGAGTTTCAGGTTTAAATGGCAATTCAGTCAGATGTATCTTGTACCATCAGCATGTGGATGCCAGCTTAGCCATGCAGGGACAGGGTGGCTTTGTGTGCACTGGTGGGAGGTGCACCGGGATGTAAGGCTGCATGTGATTAACAGACTATAAAATACTGTATATACTGTTGATTTTTTTAGGCATTATGACTGAAGTGAGGCAAAATCAAAACCACTAAAGTTAATTTTCAATTTTCCATGCTAAAAATGTGAGAGGGGAAGCAGCCTGGATAAGATGCAACCCATATATACATGAGGCTATCCTAACCTTTGATATACTTGTAGATGGTTTCTGTAGAGAGCAGGAGCAGCTTTTAAGAAGCAGCAGCCAAAATGTGGAGAGCAGTGGGCATTGTGCATCCCATTTTCAGTGCCATGGTTGTGGAGCCAGGGGTGTCTGATGAAATCTCATAATGAAACATGTAAATGCTTTGAGCAGTTGAACACAGTTCAGCAAAGCAGAGCTGAACTAATGTGGACTGCCTGTTTGCCAGTAAACAGATAATTACACTCTCATGTTTAATTGAATTTTCATGAAAGTAAAATAGATTTTGGTAAAGTCCACCATGAAAATGTGTTCTATTTGTGGATCCTGTATATAGGGTATCATGATATAGGGAAGAGAAGGGGCGTCTATCAGATTTGCAGATAAGGCTTGAGGTTAAATTGTTGCAAAAAAAATTCAATTTCCACATACTACGCAGTGTAGACATTTTTACCCAGAAGGTTTCCCATTACTGCTGCTGTTATCGGTAGTGATCTCTTCATAGATGGATTTGAGTCGGGAAACATTATCAGGCCACAAAAAGTTCTTTTGTTTTTGCAGAACAACCTTGCAGCTGTATCATTCATACATGGTTAGTTTGCATTTCTTGGCTACCAGCCATTCTAAATGGTAAAGAGCATAGTACTGGACAATGTGAGCTTTTTAGTTTTATTTTAAAAAGGAAAAATCAAAGAATCTTTCTGATTCATGTTCTTTCTCACGAGGCTATCATTTCAAAGGCTCGGCATGCAAGTTATGTCATCATAACCTCCTCTGATCTTCTTTATTTGCCTCCTGAACAATTTTCTCATGGAGGAGGGGCTGGATATTCTCAAGAATATTCTTATTTTTTGAAAATAGTAACAATTTTCTGATTCCCTGAGGTGCTGTGGGCAAGATTAATAATTCCAGTTTGTTGCTTCATTCACAGTCACTTTCCATTGGGCATTACAACTTCACTCTTATTTACAATTTGGGATTTGACTTTGGGTTGGGAAATCAAAAGCTTAGTACTTGCTTTTTCTTGATATGCTTTATAGACTGCATTGAGGAATCAAGCAGACATGCGTGACTCCCTCATAGCTCTTGCCAATGAAAGCTGAAGAGCCTAGGCAGAGAATCTCTTGTCTGGTTTTCAGATGTCCTTTTGGTTTAGATACCTAAATTTAAATACCTGAAGATATTTTTCAAAGATAAAGACCACTGAAAATTTTAGTGCTTAACAGAAACCTCAGGAAATCATGCTCTAGATGAGAAAAGAGACACTTTTAAGAACAGAAATATGAGATGGAGGGAATTCTCATAATTCTCTAACTCTTTCAGTTGGAAAGAAGATGATTAAATGTTAGTGGAGTTTCTATAATTATTATTGTCTCTATTTAGTATAGGTAAAAGCAGTGGTCTGGATTTTTTTTTGAGCAGTGGACAGCCTTGATCTTCTATAAGCAATGAGAAGTTTTTGAAGGTTATCATCTCACTGCCTTTTAAATTAGAAACACTATCCTGTAAGTTTGCTGTGAAGACTGTGTTCTCTGATCTTATTGGTCCACAAGAGGTGTTATAACACAGTTTTGAAAACACACTGTCTCTAAGACATTCCTAAAATATCTAGATTATTTTAATGGTTGTTCATAGGATCCTGATTTCGATGCTAGCAGCGTATTTTCTTTCATAAAACCCTGTCCTTGTAAGGAAGTAATCCATCCCCCCAGTCAATTTCAAAGTTTCTTGTTCACTTTAAATATTTCATTACATTAATTTTTCAAAACAACAAAACAAACATTCATCAAGTGAAACTAAGCATGTCACCCTTGAATCTGTACATCTGTTGCTCTCCTACTGCTTTTCTGCATAATTCATTTTAATACATTTAAAGTGTACATCTCATTAAAATTCCTTACCCACATTTATATACACAATTTGTATTTAAAAAAGTAAAAAGGTGAGAAAGAGCTTTATGGCAAGGAGATTCATTGGCATGACTGTTTTTCTTTTTTTCCTTAGTTTTTTGTCTGTTGAATGTACACCTGTAGACTACCTTTAACCACCTACCTCAGCATACAGTGTCATCTGTCTCTCTAAGTATGACTCATTTCTTTAGTGCCATTAGAAATTTCCTCCAGGATATTTTCTCTTGCTCCTGATGGCTTTGCTTCTCTCTATGTGCATACATCCTCTTCTCTTCATCCTCTTTTCATCACGTCACATAATTTGTGTACACAATGTGTTCTATGCATCAGCCCTGCTATCAGCCAAGAGAATATCCATCATTTGCTCAGATGCCCTAGAGTTCTTGTGGGCTGACTGAAGTGCTGGAGAGGATTTTGATTTTCATATTTTGTTATGTTCATGGTTTCTTTTCCTCTGTCAGTACTTTCAACCATTGCACTGTTTAATTTGATTTCATTTATTTTAGCATTGTGGAGTTGTTTGTATTTCTTACACCAGATGTAGAAAACAAGTCAGTCTAGTAGCTTGAGTTGGCAACCCTTAAAAGTTGGTGACTTCAGTGACTGCTGAAATTTGTTCTCTGAAATCTCTCATAGATGTTTAGGATTATGTGTAATTGTTAAAAGCAATCATAAAGTGTTATAACACTTGAAGAATATTAAGAAAAGCTTATAACTGCATAAGAGAACTCAAAATGCTTTGTCACGAAAAAGAGGTGAAAAGAAAAAATACAGAATGGCAATTTAAGGACTTATCTTCAGGAATCATTCTTGGGCAATAAATGATATGTTTGGTAAGGTGGCTTATGGTTTCTTTGGAATTTCACGTTTAGCTTTTGACATGTATTGCTCATCCACCTCATGAGAGGTGTATGTTAAATGAAATTCAGAAGTTAAATGCATAGCAATTGTCTACTTGAATAACCTTTTTCCTTCTCTAAAATAAGAGTTGAAATACACTTACTGGAAAAGTTTATTCAGACCTTACATGGGAAGCTCCTCTTTGCTTCCTGGATGTGATACAATGTCAGTCAGTGACGAAAAGATTGAAAGCCATATATGAGCCCTTTAAACAGATTAAGTCTGGTGCATTCAGTCACTTTGGTTCTCTTGAAATAGAGTAATAGAAAGTGCAGCTGTGAAGGGAAAATTGAGAGAGTTCCATTCTGAGGAAAAGTTATTTCATTCTATTCCGATTACCTAGACCCAAATAAGTAGCACAAGTTTGCAGTGTCAGATATAGGTTATGAACTACAGGAAATGAGCTCAGCCCTGGGAGGTGGTGGGTCTGGAGGCAGCTGAGCTCCTGTGCACTGGAAGGCCTCCCCTTGCACTTCAGTGAGAGTTTGGTCTCTTGAGCAGCAGGCAAGCATAATTTTCAGGTGCAGACAGTTGTGAGATTAATTCATCCATGTTCAACATCAAGAGAAAAAGAGTTTCATGTGGGCTCTAAATCTATTGTATGTGTTGCCCCTGTACAGATATATGTTGCTGGATTTTGGAGTAATGCACTTGTATTATTGTGGGATTTTATCTGATGTATCATCCAGTCCAGGCTTTTTCATAAATACAATAAACATTGCATGCTACAGCAAGAGAAAAGGTGAATATTGGGAGCAAACTCTGAGGATGGTAGACTGCAATAATTTATCTTCAAAAGGTCTTCGTGTTAGGAATGATTGATGTGAAATTCCTTTTTTGTGCTTTTCCTTTGTAGTCACACGTGCAGCAGGATTTTGCGTGAAGGATGAGAATCATACCATTTGTTTCAAAGTATTTCAGCTGCTGGAAGCCTGTGAAATTTAAAAGAGCATTTAGGTTCACAGGTTGATTTTCCCCAAGTTGTGCTAGATAATTTCATTGTATCCTAGTGAGATTAATGAGTGAGAACCCTGCAATATATATGAAGAGACTCAGGGTGATAAGGCAAATAATGTTTTCTTCCTGTCTGTTTATTTCACAAATGTCTACAGTTTGCTTTCTTGAACTTTCCTTGTATGTATTGGATATAGAGCATTGTCTGTGGCAGACAGAGCATCAGTCTGATCAGGTCATTTCTGGTTTGCCCCAACATCTTCTGTCTGGCAGCTATGTTCATTTTGCTGTTCCTTTTTGGCTTGCATGGCACTGCATTCAATGAAATTGGGACAAAAGTTACCAAACTCTTTGTTATTATTTTTATAAGCTAGAAAACTAAANAAAAAAAAAAAAAAAAAAAAAGTTTCTTATTCCAAACTGCTCATTGAATTCCTAATTAGTCTATGAACCCAAGTGATTTTTGCTTTTTGCCCCCTCACTACTCATACTTCCATTCATTCTGTTGCACCAGCTTTATTTAATTTAATCTTAAACTATTTAATACTTAATCTCTTGATGTCAGAGACTGGATTTTTCTATGTCTTGGAAGCTCCCAGAAAAAATGAGCCTGGGAACCATCAAGTGCTACTGCAGTGCGAGAAGTAGTTGATTAGGCTGTGGTCAAGTCAATGGCTTATTCCTGATCCAGAGAGAATTTCATGTCCTCTTGTATTAAACTTCAATGATGTGTAGCATACTTTAGTCAATAAATAGCATTTTGCTGTTCATTCCTGTTGGAAATAATACATGATGCTGTAAGTATTGATCAAAAAGCTCTACTCTGTTAATCCCTCTGCTTGTAGCCATGTTAAATATTTACAGATTCTCCCTTAGTCTCCTGAAAAGTGTTTTGGCCCTGCAGAGGATGCTCAGCCTTTCTGCTTTATACATGTTTTACAAGTATGTTACTCTTTCTGCCTCTTTTTTTCAAGCACACACGCCTGACAAAGCATTATACTATGCTTGCGCCAGTTTTGAGCTTTATTGCATAAGCATGTTGTGAATGTATACATTGATTGGGATGATATACTAATTCAGAATTAAAAAGGAGAATGCCTCAGAGAGAAAATCCATCAGTGCCTCATCTCCAGTGGCTGTGTTACATTTAGGACAAGGATAGGCTAACAGTGTGCAGCATGCTGCTGTATCGTGATATAGCAGATAACAAAGAAGACATTCATATCAGGTTTATTTATCCAAATTATCTGAAAATTAATGGAGTACTAAAAAAATGAGTTATTTCCCTGCTAACTGCTTATTTATTGTATCTGTATTCTCGTCAAGTCTCAGAGGTTTTTAGCAGAAGATACAATGAATCATGTAGGCTTTCTAGCTCCTGTACTTTTCATTGACCTCATGTAAATGTAATCATTTATCTTCAATTTTTTATACTAATGTATTGAAGGCAGACTTGATATTGTCAGGCATGCAATGGAATACGCTCCAGGAAACCTTCCTTCCAGTGGTGAGGTGACAAATGAAAAAGAAAATAAAAATGGATTTTGCAATTTAAAACATAGTATGCTCAGGGAAGAATGCATAGCCAGCTATAATGTGATATGATTCATTTCTATATATGCAGGGAAGGATTTTACACAAAAGCTTTATGGGAGATGTACAGGATATTTAAAGTAACATGAAGACTATTCTACATAATAGTGCTTGCTTTATCTTTCACAAGCTAGAGGGGAGGTTTAAATACTTGTGTCTGCCCTCTTATCTTTCAGTAAGATGTCACATTATACCTCATTCCATTACCTATTTAATCATCCCTTAGACCTGATTATGTGTTTGGAGGGGAAGGTTGGCAGAGAGAGTAAAACAAAATGCACACATGCTTCTCTCACTCTTCAGTCCCTGAAGATCATGTTCATACTATGTAAAGAAATTACCTTTTAGATATCCTCAAAGCTGGTTTGAAAGAAGTCGGTGATTTATGTTGAAAATTTTACATGACTTTGAAGGATTTTCTCTTCTAGGTGGTCAATGATGAGTGGATTTTAGTGGTTTGAGCTGCTGTGATGCTCATTAAAGATAAAATACCCAGTGTTTCAGATCCTTTAAGTGTTCAGTCTTAAATGCCAACATGGCATTTAAGGGGGACAGGGACAGGGCACTTTTCAAAAGCTAATCTTCATGTAGGGGATTTTTGCAGGGTGAAACGGTATGAAAATGTGGCCATTACTGGGGACAGGGCTTGGGAGAGTTCAGTGGCTGATGGTACCACAGAGTGGCAAAGAATGACTGCAGCTGCCCCTTTCTTTCCTCATGCCTGAGGATACAAAGTTGTTCATATTTAGAGCGAGCGCAGGGATGCTATCTTATTTCTTCTCAACAGTTTAAGAAACCTGTTTTTGCCAAGCAGTATTCAAGGTAGTGCTTTCCAAATACCAATTATTTTAGCTTACTTCAGTTCCTGTATATGAGAAAAACATCCCACTTTTCCCAGTAAAGATACGGTGAGGTGATAGGTTGGTGGGCTTGACACCTTTAATACTCAGCATCCTGCTCAGATGAATTGACTTCATCCAAAGACTCCTGCTCTTTCTGGGAAGTGCATGGAGAACTGAAGCACTTAAATTTTTGCCCACTGAATTGCAGAGGCAGTTGCTGTGCGGTCAGTGTGAAAGGCTCCCAGCATGAATCTCTGAGGCCTAGACAGAAACAGAGATCAGATTAGAAAGCTCAGAGCTTTCTAAACCTGGGTCTTAGTTTTGAGACCAGAACGTAACCAGAACATATGTTTGTAAACCTCCTAATCTAGACTGTCTGGCCCTCAAAACAGAGTATAAATCTTGGGATTAGTGAGAACTTATTTCAGCGTAAGTAGTTGGGTCCTATGTTTTTGGAGCATTTCTGTTTAGAATGTATTTCACTGATTTCTACTGGCGTGCTTTCATTTGTGGCAGACAGCTATATCTGAATATATGATTTATTGTTTTGTATTACATTTTTGAGTTGATTTTTCATCATCTATATGTAAATAAATTCTGCTGCCAGAGTTGGGAATTGAACTCACAAGGCTGGCATAGCAGTCATAATCAGGTGTATCTTCAGGTGACTTGACTGAATCAGTAAGTGTTCAAGGCCAGGTTGGATGGGGCTTTCAACGACCTGGTCTAGTGAAAGGTGTCTCTGCCCATGGCAGGGAGGTTGAAACTAGATGATCTTTGAGGTCCCTTCCAGCCAAGGGCATTCTATGATTCTATGGTTGTATGCTTGAGACTGATGACTCCTCACTCTCTATGCAGGGTAGGAAGTTACGGGAGATGCAGCCACTTCTTATATTCTCCCTAACCACTCACGGAAATTCAGGGACATCCATGAGTGAGGAAAGCTGTCTCTGCTCTGAGTACAATGATGTATTTTTCTATGCAAAGGATTTGAAGCTAGAAATTTTTCATTAAGTGTTTCCTGATACTCCAGACCATGACATGAGGAAGGGACCCGTGCCATACTGTGCTGGTGGTTCCAGATTTCCACTTTTCATGCATTATATGCTCAAACAACAAGGTGCTGGTTGCAGTGCTAGTAACCTGCTATGGATACAAATGTAGCACAAGCCTTATGCTCAGCTAGACATGTACTTGAAAGTACCTGTATAAATGTATTTATTTGCATTGTTTTGTTGGCGTGTTTTCTAAGTGTCAGCAGTTTGTCAGTAACACGGGATTACTCTTAGGACTTAATGGACTGCTGAAACAGTTGCAAACTGGTGCCCTGTGGGTAACTGAACTGGTAATAGAAGAGACCCTGTAGTGGATGGCAGCTGGCATATTCATCAGGAGAAGAATAGCCAGTTCTTCCTCATTCTGGAGGGAGAAGATTCCGTTATTAAAAAAAAAAAAAAAAAAAAAAAGTAAGGAGTGTGCTAAATCATAAAATTAAGAAATAAGTAGAGCTGAATTGAGGTGCACTGCAGTGGAATGGACTAACAATGGAAGCATGCTGCAGAGCGTAAAATGCAAAGGGCATGTTATTTTTTAGTTTGGGAATACTTGTATGATCAGAGCTGTGTGATGAAGAGCTTTAACTTTTGTAGGTGGATGTTTAGCAGAGTGTATTTGCTGGAATATCTGTCCTTCGTGGCTAAAAGCTCTTTTGTGCCTTGTAAGCCCATGTGGCCTGACAGAGGTAGTTTTGTGTCGATGCTGAGTGATTGCATGCTTTCTGGGTCATTCATGTTAACATTTTGATTATAGTGGTGAGTTGCAAGAGAGGAGCTGAAGAGACTGTGATGTTGCACTGGAATGTACTAACTCAGATGAAGAAAAAAAACATTTATCTAACTGCAAAGCTTTGAGACAAAGTGAATCACATAAACAGATAATCTTTAAAGCAAACTTTCTGCTCTGTGTTCTGGTGGTGTTGTCAGCTGATGTCCTAATCTTGGTGTCCTTCAGAGTTTGCTCAGTGTTTTACAGCAGCTGTGATCCTGGGAAGTCTGTATGAAATACTAGGATGGGCTCAGTGATGGTAAGGTATGAATCCTTATGAGAGCTCTGTTTCCCTGATAATTCTGTCATGTATTGGGAAAATATACTTGATCCTGGAGAGCAAACAAATGAAAATTCTGAGGAATAGAGAGGGGCGTAATCCTGCATGGATGAAAGCACTTTGGATTATAACCAGCTCTGTTCTGCCACTTCACCACCACCAGAAGAAAAAAGACAAGAGTAAGTACTCTGCTGTTAAGCCTAAGTGTTATATCTTGATTCTTTTCTGCCAAAAGCACTTCAGACTAAGTGCACAGCTATACATTAGGTTTGAGAATCCCACTCGATTTGGAATTTTTACACCTCAGTGCATCTATATGCTGACTATGTGTCTGTTCTGGATGACAACAGTGACTTCTCTTTGCTGGACAGTGTACAGAGCTGCATGATGTGCCTCTAGATGAAATTAATTCAGTGTTCCTTTAAAAGGAATGACAGGTAATACCCCAGACCTTAGGCTTTCAGTGAGTTGTATAAAGCCTGAAATAAATCTTCTACCAGTCACACAGGGCAAACTCACCTTCCTTGAACTTGATTTTTAAGACTTATCTACCTCAGAGATCTCTGTTGCTCATTCCCTGCCTCTTCTATGAATAGAAGTTTCATTGATCTCAAAGGAATTTCTGCACACTAGGCACTGTCAGGATATACAGCAGAGACCTGTGGTGCAGATAAGAGATGCACTACACTGATTGGATAGAAAATATGCATCAGAAGATTGCCCACCAAGAATGCACAGTTAACTTTTTACATGGAGAGTGGCACTGAGCTGAATTTATGTTTCATATCATTCGTACTGAGTGTAATTTATGTTTCATACCAGTTTCAAGCTTCATTCATCTATACCTTTGTGAGTGCTCTACGTCCTCCTCTGCTGCCTTCAGATGTAGGCTCCCTGTTTAAACGTTTGATAAAATAGGTATCTGTGGCTATGAAGTATACATGTATACAGTACAGCCTATGAAATTCTATATGAAAGGGGAAAGGGGCATTCTGTATGTGTTTAGTAGTTAGGAGAAGTATTTCTTTTGGGAATGACTGTGTTCTGAAGGTAATATCAGGTACTGGATTGACCTGAAGCTACTGTATACACTTGCATCATCCGAGCAGTGCTGTGTGCAAGCTTGGAGGATTAGCTTTGCAGCAGTGCAAGTAGGGAGACATTGTTATGTCTCCCATAAGAAATAAGAAAGCATAAAGAAATAAGGCTGTCTGGAGAAGAATAAATGGCTCTCTGCTATGATTTCAGCCAAATAGTTCCTCTCGTACTCTGCAATGCCTAAACTGTTTTAATCTCATTATTTTACTGCAGCAGGTCAAATTTAGGGGAGAAGCCATTCTCTTTCCATTGCTCCTGTCCATGTACAGAATATGTTAATAAGGCAAGGTTAGAGGAGCTGTTAGGGATCTCTTCCTTGTTTTGGTTTTAGTAGCCCACTCTTCTCTCATATAGACTTGAGCTCTCATTAGCTCTTTTTTTAAAAATTTAAATTATTTTTGTCTCATATTGCCAACAAATCAATCAGAGGAGCCATCCCTATGAATACAGAACATCCATGGAGGCCAACATTGATTTCTCCTCAGCTGCTTCTTATTATAAAGTTCCCTGATGTGAGGAAGACACTAAATAGAAGCTAATAAACATTACATCTCTAATACATTTTCACATTCTGACAAATGCAGTTTGAGATTTTTTTTTTCATTGAGAATTTAGCTTTTCTTTCTTGAAAAAGGTAAAAAAAACATTTCTCCAATTCTTTTTTTTTTTTTTTTGCATTGCTGGAGAGTAGAAACTTGCACAGGTATTGGGAGTCATCATTCACCCTGATCAGCAGAGTGTGATTGCCTTGAAATGATCACTTGCATGGTAGAAATATTTGTATTTCGTGCTGTGTTAATTGGTGTTACTAGTTAAGTCTGGAAGACAGGAATTTATCAGCTACCAAGAAGCCACTTGCTAGCCACTCTGATTAGTAAAGAGAGTGAAAGACAGCCAAGTTATTTTAATAGGATTTTTAGTTTTTCCAGAAAAAAAAAATTGCAGAAATAAAAATAAACCACTGAGAAACCTGCCACTTTTTGTTATTAACACCTTACAGCCTTTTGTGCATAAATTTGTGAAATACCATTACATCAATGGCCAGTGTTGTGAAAGGCAGCTGTGTGAGGATAAGTAAACCTGATTTTCCCTTGTTGACACAGAAGGTGTCAACACCTTCTCCTCTTATGTCATTGTAAAAAGGTGTCCCAAGTAAAATTTTGAAAAAAACAGCTTACACCTACCCTCAAAGAGTGCTCTTTTGTTGGGTGTTGTGCATATGGTGATTGTTACTAGGGGTTGTAGGGGCTAAGCATCTCCTACCACTTCCACAGTTACACTTTCCCCTTGCCTCTTCTGACAGGTGTAGGCCAGAGATCCCCATCATGACAAGGGGGTCCCAATGAGCACAGCTGTCTCTCCTGGTTCAAATTTTCTGGAAATAGCAAAAAAAAAAACAAAACAAAAAACTGTCCTCCATGGAGCAGAGCTGTTGGCTCACAATCTTTGCCCACTGCAGATGAAATGCTTACTGCAACTTAACTGTCCATCATCTTCTTTAGTTCAAAGAAGGGTCAGGATGGGCTTGTGAATGTGAAGACAACTTTCACAGAATCACAGAATCGGTCAGGTTGGAAGGGACCACAGTGGGTCATCTGGTGCAACCTCCCTGCTCAACAGAGTCATCCTAGAGCATATTGCACAGGATTTCATGCAGAAGGTTCCCGAATATCTCCAGTGAGGGAGACTCCGCCACCTCTCTGGGGAACCTGTTCCAGTGCTCGGTCACCCACACAGTAAAGAAGTTCTTTCTCATGTTCAGGTGGAACTTTCTGTGCATCAGTGTCTGTCCATTGCCTCTTGTCCTATTGCTTGGCACCACTGAGAACAGCCTGTATCCATCCCCTTGGCACACTCTCTTCAGATACTTACAGACATTGTTAAGGTCCCCTCTCAGTCATCTCTTCTCGGGGCTGAACAGGCCCCGCTCACTCAGCCTGTCCTTGTAAGAGATGTGCTCCAGTCCCTTAATCATCTTTGTTACCCTTCACTGGACCCACTCCAGGAGTTCCATGTCCCTCTCATTCTTAGAAGCCCAGAACTGCACACGCTACTTCAAATGCTGCCTCAAACAGGTCTCTTCACTTTTGTTCATCTCTCAGCTCTTATGCTGAATGAAATTGGTTGTGTTGGTTAAACACCAGAATCAAGCCTGCTGGGTCTAATAATCTATTTAGAAGTTTTAAAGGATTTTTTTTATTTTTTGTTTTCTTTTTTTATTCCACCTTAATGCTATCAAGTGTCTACTTCTCTAAACAGGCTCTATGTAGGCTGTTGGCTTCTTTTAATCCCTGTATATGGTGTTTTGCCATGATTAAGAGAACCTAAGCATTCTTCAGATGTCTACAGCTTTGGAATTTAAATTTAAATTGCTTCTAGGAGAAACAAATCAAACATGCATTGCAGACTTACAAAAAATACATTAATATATATTAACCTGAAAGTTCTTGGTGGAATAAATTGAGAGATTCAGCAATGCTTCTTTCAGCAGTGCCATATCCAGAGACGTTTAAATTCATTTTGATTTTAAATTGAGTTTCTTTCCAAATTCCAGGCCAGACCAGTAAGCATCTCTATTTCTCAGCCTTTTTAATGAAAGCATCTGCTATGGTGGACCAATGTGATGTGCAAGTAAGTGAATGGTTGAGAGAAGTAAGGGACTGAAGACGATAACTGACCCCACAATGTGGATCAAATATGAGTCTCTTCTGTAGGTAGAAAAAACGGGGCAATGTTAATTTCTGTCATTATTTTTGTCTTTCACCCATCTATATGATGAAGACAGTTTTCACAGACAAGTCAAAAAGAGAGAAACACTGGAGTCTTAATCAAACTCTTCCTTAGGTTCCCTCTTTTGTTTTGCACAACAAAGAAGCTGAAAGGAATCCTTCTCCCTGAACTCTCGTTCACATTTGCCCATTACTGTGTCAGAAATAAGACCTGTTTAGCTGAAGGACAAGCTGATGTAACACAGACAAAGAAGAGAATATCCTTGTGCATAAGCAGCTTCACTTGATATTAAAGCGAGCTGGTACACATACACACTCTCTCACCAACACACATGCACACATACATCTCACGTATAAAATCAAGGTTCATTTTCCTTTTGGCTTTGGAAAAGGAATTCTGTTTACAGTAGGGCCACTTGACATAATACAGCAACCAAGAAACTTTTTTTTTTTTCCTATCAGAAACACTAACTTCAGTATGTAAAGTACTATTGCCTACTTTCTTAGCTGATTTTATGATTTAATTGTCCTTTTTTTTCTTTTCTACATATTTTTAACATGATCAGTATATTTTATTAAGTATATTGCTGTCTTTATAGTATTGACAGACAGAAAGATCAGAAAAGATCAAATCTCACTCCATTTTGATAAGTACTTCTATGAGTAACAGTTCTAATCTGCAGGCTCAAGAGACTGAATTTAGCCACCAGAAGCTAGATGTAGAAGCTTACATCTTACTACATCATCTGGTTTCCTGTCATAGTTAGTGGAAGGAAATAGGCATTTTCAATTCGTGTTTCATCTTTTCCTGAAATTGGTTATATGTCCCAAGCCACGAGACTGCTCTTTTGTCTCTTAATTGATTATAGAGGAATCTCAGGAGGAACAGCTCACATGTAGAAGTCTGTAATGCCCATTTGTGTTTTAAGGTGAAACAATTCCTCCCGAAAGATTGAAGTTCAGTACTATGAGAGGATTTTGCTTAGAAACTATAGAGCTGATGGCAAAGGCTTTCTTTATTCTTGGTGTGGTTCCACCATTTGCGCTGTGTATGTTTAGTTCCTTCTGTTGCATTTTCCCTACCTCTGGAGAGAGAACATATACCCTTAGCAGGATTTTCACCCAGTGAGCGTGTTTATAAACTTCATAGGAAACATGATATTACTAGAAGCAAAATATAATAGTTGTCCCTGGTAAAACCTGCTGAGTTTGGTTGATAGGCAGACTCTGGCAGAAGCAGGTAGCCACCATCTCTGTAGCATTAGGTGTTGCTTAGAAAAATTGTCCTGAGAAGCGCCCCCCCAACGAACTCCACAGAAAATTGACTTTGATTGTACCTACAGTAAGTGGTGGTCTGATGGTTTAAGTGTTATTCTCTTCAACAAAAATTTGGTTCTGATTGCACACAGCAAAAGGAAGAGCAGTGTAAGTTTTTCCAGGTCTCTTAAAAAGTTATTTGGAAAGGTGCTAACCTGTCAGTGAGTGAGAAAAGTAATTTGTTCAATGTCAAAACTAAATACTGAATGCAGTAGAATATAAAAAATTACTTGAACTGTGGATGGCACGATGCAATCTTTTATTATGGACTTAGCTGTAATGCCTCTCTCTTACAGTTCATTTTGGCAGAGAGTTGAGACTCCCCCATCTCCTCCCTCAGAAAGTGAGTTTGCAGATGAGCATGCTGAGCGTAGTCTAGTATCACAAGTTATAATAAAATATGCGATAACACAGCATGCTTGGCTTGAAGTTGGTAGTTTTTCTGTAATAAACATTCTTTACTTTGTGCTGTGAACACAAAAACCTTGGACTGAGACCATAATGTACCACTATGGTAATAGTGATTGATTCGCCAGATGTTCTACAGTACGTAGTGCCTGTTACAAGTATCAAATCAATAAATACTGGGTTACCCCACTTACAGAAGGTGCAGTAAAGGAATATTCAGGCTTATTATAACGTCTGCAATTTTTCTTCATTTAAGTAGGAAATCAAAATAGTATTTAGCAGCTTGACCTAAAATGGGAAAGGCAGGAGCAGATCTCAGCCTCATTTTTGAAGAAACTGATTTTTTAACCACCATCATTAAATGTATAGGCTTCAAAGAATTTTGGATCTAGCCTAGCCTCATCTTTCTCTCACAGTTCTCAAATGCATGCTACAAGCAGAAATAAACACCTACATAGAATTTCTTGGTGTTAATATCTTTGCAAATTTTGCAGTCATGCTGCAGCATGGTAAGATGTGTCAATTAAGAGGAGTTAACAAAAAAAAGAGCAAGAAATGTTTTTATGGAATATGTGTTATTTTCAATTCATTTATGTGCAAATGTGCTATCCAAAGGCAGTGTGTGTTTCTCATTATATTGTCTCTCTAATTTAGATTGTGTACTCTTTGTGGCATAGATATTATCTTGGTATTTTCCAAGGCAGTATGCATGCACTGCTAACAGCACTTCTAGTGATAATTGAATAATCACCTACTGAGGTTTTTTTTTTTTATTTCTGTGGTTTTTACTATACAGTTGTGACACAAGCAGTAGATGGTTACTGAATCATTTTGAATGTTGATGGTGTTTGGATACATAGATGTGGGATTCAAGTCTGTGCAATGAATGTGTGTGCTCCCCTTTGTTGTTTCCAGAGCAACATAGGGAATAGCAAATAATTCTTTGTTCAATTTTAATTTTAGAGTTAGTTCCAAAGTGGTAAAAAATGAAAAAAAAACCAACAAAACATTTTGAGAAATATTTAATAGCTTAATTTTTTTTTATTTCATATGGTTAGTCAAAACGTAGATTCAGTGCTTTAATAGCCACAAAACTCTACAGCACGATATGTTGCAGATACATAAAAATTAAATGTTTTGATGAAAAAAATGGGAATAACTGAAAGAACTATTTGGGTGAAAATGGTAAGAGAAAGAATTCACAAAGGAAGTATCAACAGCAACAATGCTGAACTCCAGCTTTTTTGATCTAATTTTCATTTTGTCACTCAGAGCGGGAGAAGTTGAAGTCAAAGTTAAATATCTCTAGACAAGGGCACAAGTGGCAGAACTCAGGAAGAGTTGCCAGCCTCTAAAAGAAGTGCTGATTTTTTCCCCTTTAAAAATTAGAAGGGAACTTTTAAGTTGAAATAACAAAGAAAACTGAGAACAAGGAGAGAAAATTTGAAAACAAACAGAAAACTTGGAACCAGACAAAAGTACAGTATTTTATTTTATTCCAAAGTATTTGTTTTCTTTCTGAAGAGATGTGATTTCATAGCATTTCTCTCCTGAATGAAAATCACAAAACTTTCCTGCATTATGATCAAGCAATGAAACATCAGATATTTCAATGGTTCTGAACATGAGTTTGAACTAACTTTCATTTGGATTGTAACACCTTTTTCTTGGTCCATCTTCCCTGTAAAATGTGCATTATTTTTCTTTTTCTGTGTTGTATGTATCTAGAATGTGTAAGCCCCTCTAAATCCCCTATCGCAGTTCTTCTCCTGGTGGTCCATCCTTAAAACTCTGTTCGCAAAGTCTCTATCTACTACTAGAAAACTGACAAGTTACATTATCTGTGCATAAAGAACAGTGCTAAATATTGTCTTTATGTGTCTTTTGTTTCTAGTTTTGTACTTCAGTAGTAGACACTTTGTTCGTTCCTTGTTGGGAACCCAATACAATAGACTCCCTTGTGTCCTAGTAATTCAAACCCATAATAATGGTGAGGGTGATGATAGGCTGTTCAGCCCTATATGCTCTAATATTATAGCAATAAAATGGTCCATTTATGCCTTTAGGGGGTGGGTTTGTTGTTGTTGTTGTTTTTCCTCTGCATTATTCTGTGAGTGGAATCAGGGTTATTGAAACATGAAGATATTTTTAGTCGAGATTTTTACTTTCGACTCATTGAGTGTTGTAAGACTCAAGGCAACCAATCAGGTAGTCAAGAAATAAGTGTAATGGAAAATACAATATCACCAAATATGGAGTCATTCAGTGCAATAGGGAAAACTAGACTGGTGGGGAAGTTGATCAGATGTCCAAGTGAGAGTTGATATGAAATGCACTAGAGCAAGGTTTTAAGGATAAAGGGTTTTTCTTAACTTGCCATGTGATAGAGTACTGAAGAGCCCAGAATCTTCAAATATCTCATTCAGAAGAACTGGAGGAGAGAGTCAGCAGAGAGTATTGAAATGAATATTTCAATTTTTGGTTTTATGCTTTGAGTTTTGTAAAATCTATGCATTTTCATGGTTCTCCAAAAATGGGAACTTTTATTGTCTCTAGATCTGTATTTCTGTCCTGGCTATGTGTAAACTGAAGCATACACATTTCAGAGACCATGTACTTTGGCAATGAGACCAGTACCGGCAAATGTCCTAAACTGCATTCTTAATTCCATGCTTATTCTCAGTCCTGTATTTGTATCTTTACTAAACAAGGAGGAAAAAATTGAAAGGGCAACTATTTGAGATGAAGAATAGTGAAACTGTTGAACAAGTTACCTTACACACACTTTCCTTTTGAAATACAAGTTGTAAATGAAGTATCAGATGACATTATCTAAATTCATTGCTCTATCAGCAATTTCATCCAAGTAATGAAAATATAGTCAGGATGGTACTTGGTGGATTTGCATAGTTGCACATCTGAAAGACTTAACTGGTAATAACCATTGTTAAATTAGTTCGTGATTTTTTTTTTTTTTATTTCAAACTAAAGTTTCAACAACTACTAATTGAAGGGAATTAACGAAGCATGACTACTAAAAACAGGCACAACACATTGTCAATTTGATCTTAAAACTTAAATTGTATGATTTTCTTGTTTGATTTGGCTGGCTTCTTGCTTGTCAACCTTACCTTATGCGGTTCCCAGGGCCAATGTTCTTATGTTCATATTGATCATCAGAAAAGTCATACAAGAAGATCTGATGAGGTCTAGCTTTCAGAAAATAATTTTCAGCCACGTGTTTCGATGGAATTGGAAATGAAGATTGCATTGTCATGTTTTTGCAGCGAGATGGTTATTAGCAAACTGAACAAACCCATGGGAGTCGTACAGACTGAGTGGGAACCCTTTGCATCATGCAATAGTCCTGTACACCTGAACATGTATTTTATTCAGTATGCCTCCTTAATTTTGAAGAAACTGGGAAGATTGTACAAAGAGAGCAGACAGGTTTAGGGGAAGGAGCCATGCATGGTGTCACCATGCCTGAATCATCTGTCACAGTAAATTGGAACACCCTTCCCTGAGGTGAACCCTATGTCACTTTCCCCTTTTTGTTTAATACGATAATGCAAGAGAGGCAAATACTGAGAAAATCGCTACTGGTGCATCATCGAGATCTTTGTCATGAAAGTCCATTCATATCAATGAATGTAGTCCACTGCAAATGATAGGCTTCAGACAGGCCAGATACTATAGCAACTGCATTACGTGTAGAGAGGTCTTACATACAAATAAACCTCTTGCATGTTAACAAAGGTAGCAGATGTTGCATTTGGAAAAGAGAGGACCAAGAGGCAGAATAATAATAATGGGGAAAAAAACCCCAGCTGGATAGATTGAAAAGCACATTTGCAGCAGGATTTTCTTTCTCAAAAAGTTTTCATGAGAAGTCTGTATCTTCTTTCTGACAGAAATTTTCGCTTTCTGAGTATAGCTTGAATCTGTGCTATAGAATGGTTCACGCAGACAGTAGAGAAGAACTGTGGCCATGCCATCATGTGGCAAAAATTTGCTTTCTGAAAGCTGGATTCCTTCAGAATCTCGGATCACAAAGGTGGGAACTGTGTGTGTTCGTGAGTGCATGCAAAAGAGGGGATCATTCCATATCCTTTTACCAGAATTTATTATTTAAAAAAAAAAATTAGTGACTTAAGGTAAAGCAGAAGATTGTAAAAGTTGTAGAACAATAAGTGTCGTGTTGAGATGTGTGCTCTGTGTGATTCTATTTAATTATTCCAATCACATAGCATAGGTTATATATTTATGAAATATCCCAGCAGACATGCCAATTGAGTTAAACCCATTAACAGTGAATCTTGTAAGAATCCCTACAGCTTCCCATCACTCAGTATCAGGCATCAAGATTGAATACAGGTATCAACACAGGCGATTACAGTCTCTGCAGAAGCGACACCAGAGAATGGAGACAGGCAAGTCATCATCAGGCACAGAATTTTTCTGCTCAGAATAATTGCCTATTTGCTCTGCATTTGGGCTTTATTCCTTAGGCTTAGATCTCCTGCACATCTAGTTAGAACTTGCAGAATTAATATCAGGTTTCCTGTCACCTCACTCATTACTTTTGTTAGTAGAATTCAGGGAGAAGAGTCAAAACCATGTTCTTAGAGGCTATTTCTTAAGAACTTCTATTTTTTTTTTTTGCTTAAATGGAAACCTGTCTTTTAGCATGTCAGGTTATTTCTTTAGACTACACTGGAAAGGACATCTGAATAAATTGCAATTTTACAATACAGGTATTGTTGCTTGAAGATCATTATTGCGTTATCCTTTCTACCCAGAGCCACACTTCCAAAAAAAAAACCAAACAAGCAAAAAAAAAAAAAGACTTTAGAATGGGAAAAATAGGTTAAATAGCAGATTGGATGTGTTCTCTTTAGACTTCTCTTTCAGAAGACTTCTTTTCTGAGTCTTAGAGCAGGGAACAATCTTTTGAATAGTATAGCAATACAAAAATGCATTTAAGTTGTTTAATATAGTGCTAGGAAATCTTGGTAAGTCTTTGTAAAGAATGATATACAGATGTCATATTGAGAAACTTGACTGGAAAAAAAAATTATATTTCCCTCTGAGTCATGTAGGGTTCCAACAAAGGTCACAAAATGCAATTGTCCTTTAACCTTTTTAGCAGTTTTCTTTAGAAGGATGACCTGCATTTTCATGCATTTATGAATGGAGTGGTGGGTGGACCTGGTGTGCCATAAGACCAAAAATCACAAGGTTCCACTGACTTCAACAGCTTTATACTGGCTGAGGAAAACCAAAAAAAAGTAGTTTAATTCTTCACACAGATGAAATTTGAGTAAACTAGTATAATTCCAAGGATACATTCAGAACAATTGCTACTACAACCTGCTTTTTTCCAAAGATTGTAAATGGTCTTATAGCAAATGGATTACCCAACTTTATTAGTCACTGCCACTGCCATTAGTGAGTATACTGGAATTCTTACCATTTCTCTTCCCTTAATATTGAGATTTTTTTCCTTTTTTTTTTTTGTGCACACTCATACGTCTCTCAAGTTTTAGCTATTATTTCTCTTTTCTCTGTTATAAAAATGTAAAATATATAATTTTCATTTCTTAATCTGTGATCTGCCTAATCATTAATTAGCTAACAAATCTTTACAATAGAGTAACTATGCTGGCTGGTAGCTTGACAGAAAAAATATCTGTGTTCTTATACTGAACTCTTTTGTTTTGTCCTCACTCAAATGTTTTCACAAGGCAGATTTTTTTAAAGGTTAACATACACAAAATAATTATTCATTTCCATTATAATTTTGGAACCTTCTTGGAGAGAACATGCACAGAGGAGTTCAACATGAAAGAGAAAAGTTAAAAATATGGGTTGATTTTGCTTCTCTGCTATAATTGATCTTGGCTTTGTAGTTGTTTTACAATACCACTCCATATGTTATTAAAGTAAGGAAGTTTCAGATCGTGCAAAAATCTTCTGGAAAATAGATTTTAAATCAGAATTAGAAATAAAATGAAAAGTAATTACAAAAGAAATTAGGTTAAAAGGCCAGAAAACCCATTAGAAACTGTGTGTTTGTGTATTATCTAGCAAATCAAATGTCAGGGGAAGACATTTGTGAAATAATTATCAATCATTTAAAACAAAAAGGAAGCAGACAACAGAAGCCTTCATTTTTATATTTCAGAGGCTAAGTGCAGGCTACTGAATCCATCAATAAGGCAATTACATGGAATAATTCTGCTTTTTAAAGATGTTGAACAGTCACAGCTTCCCTTGCAGTCATACTGCAGCAGCTTCCAGCAGCTTTGCTGGGAAACTTCATGACCCAAACATCATTTTCTGTTCAGAGGTAGAACATTGACATTGAAGTGAGGAGTTTCATTTCACACCGGGACAAGAAGAGACCATTGAAATTATGTACACCAGAGTTGTCAGAGACGTAGCATGCAAACTGATCACTGTTGAGAGTAGATGTGGAGTGCAACACAAGAAAAAACCTGGGCCTTGCCAACAGGAAACTTTGCAAAAAGAACAATAAATGAGAAACAGCAAGGCAATAAACACAGGCAAGAAAATGACCATTCTGTTTTCCTTCAAATTTCCCTTGTGCAGGCATTCAGATTTCTGCATGCTATTCTCTAAGGCCTTAGTGCCTTGAACTGTCTCTTTACTTGTGCCTTATGCTATTTGACATTGGGACATAGTAGGATAATCCCAGAGGTTTGTAAAGGGAGTTAAATTTTGAACAATCAAGCTGTTCTTGAAATCAGCCTTCAAAACTTCTTGAAAGTAAACAGGGACAAGTCTATATTTAAATAAATAAAATTTTATTAAGTACGGACTTACTTCTGTCTGTCTTCACAATAACATCATCTTTGACTTCATACAAGGATGACAGGGACATGAGCACAACCTGTTAGGTGACATTGCCCTCTAGGGATATAGATGGGAGTATTAGCCTGGAATAGCTAAATATTACAGTGGATAATACACATTTATTTGAAGCTTTAGATAACTGCACTTTGATTGTTCTGATATTCTATATTTGATAACTCTCTACAGATACCTGATAATATATATATGTATATGCATATATGTTATGTGCAGAGACACAAACATGCACAGAGAAGTGTCTGCGTGTACACCTTTAATTGCATCCAGTCCTTACTATCACTACAAGCTCAATTTTCATGAGCTAGGTGGATCAAGCTGTCTTCCAATGAAGCCTTTTAGTGAGCCCGTGGTGTCATTGCAAACTTGGATAGGTGAAAGAGATTTTTCCTGAAATAGAGTAAAGTGGGAAATGGGGCTGAGAAAATAGCACAGCTAGGCAGAGCTATTTGAGAATGGTTATCTTGTGAATAAATCTGCACAGGAACCCAGGAGATCTGTACTCAGTGCCTGTGTGACACTGGACAACTTGCATTATCCCCATGCTGCAGCTCATCTCTTTGTGAAACAAAGGAAATAATTCACTACCTACTGGGAGAATGAAGTCATTAGTGTTTGTAAGGTGTTTGCAAACAAAGTCTGTGATGAGCACCATAAAAACCCCCATGTTACTAAGTATGCAAAAAGTGGCAGCTGAAGTTACCTTAAAGCAGCATGGCATGACACAGCTTGAGAACTACATAGGCGTGCTTAAACTCTAATCCTGCAGCACTAGTACATATCGCATAATGTAAATATAAGATAATAAAAGCAAGCTAGTTTGGTCTGAGTTGACCATTTCAAATACCTATATTTTTCTTTCAGTATTGTAAAGCAAGCCTTCCTGGAGCAAATGTGTGATGTTATTCTGGTTTGGCACATAGGTACCCTAAAAGCAAAAGCTCTTGCCCAAATGCACTTTCATCTCTGCTTATACAGGACCAAAGCAGTCTGTTGGAAACTCAGCTGAGCCCTGAGTCACTGTGGTTGCATCTGATGTCACATGTCCTTATATTTCTGTCCAGGTTATATATTCTGTCCAGGATGGTTAAAAAAAGCCCGTGCACATACCATGTAGCTGACCAGTAAGTTTCTGGGAAATCTCATATGACTTTCCCACTGAATGCACAATTTGATAGATCCACATTAAGCATATGGCACATTTCCAAGTAGGCCAGTTCTCAGGGCATCTAAGACAGACAGAGAAATCTTGCATTTTCCATCTTCTGCTCCACTGACAAGTCCATGCTGGCCTATTCAATACAGCTTCCTACACCCTTGGCATGGAGTCTTAGTAGCACTGATTATCAGTATTAGAAGCTTGTCCTTCTCAATTCAGAGCAGAGTTTGAGGCTTTGTCCTCCCCACTGGTAACAACCCAAGAAGTGGAATTGTACTGCGTAGGAATAACAAATGTGGTTTAATGGCAGCATTTTTAACCATAGATTTTGGCTCTTGTTAGAATCAACAGTCAAATAGAATCCTGATGCTGAATAAAATCTAGGGTTCTGTTATTCCTCTCCTCAACACTTCTATTAAAGTTAAGAATACCTATCTATTAAAGGTTTAAATAAAGCACTTTCTACTATGGTTTTTTGTTGCAATCAAGTCTTATAAGGCAGTACAATATTCTACTGTTGTGTTAATTCAGTAGCATTAATACTGATATCAGTCTGTTGTGGTTCTATAGCTAGAAATTTTATTTGTGTGCAGATCCTAGCTGAAGTATTTGGAGAAAATTTGATCATTTGGGCAGTATTGATGTTTTCATTACTCAGTCTTTACCATACCCTTCATCTAAAGCTCTTCTGACCATATTCAGGACTGGGATTTTTCCTCTGTCTCTGGGTGTGTACCAGTAAGCATTCTCAAAAAGGTTTTCTCCCTCTCATTTCAGTATGTTTGTCTCTTATCAGTTTGCAAGGTTCAGTACTAAGTTGCCTTCATGGCATGAGAAAGCCATGAGGTCTCTGCTAGTCAAGTAGAAAAATTGTTACCCTCTAATTCTTACTCTACTGTGTTGTCTTCATTTTTATTAGCAACCTGTTCTAGACTTTGTTCTCTGTCTCCAGGGAAATACTATATTGCAAGCAATAAAGCTGGCAAAAAGTTAAAAGAAGAAAAAAAAAAAGAAGAAAGAAGGGAAACAGCCAGATTAGCATCTCTGTTAACAGTAGAGTGAAAAATATGATCATGTTTTCAGTGGACTCTTCTTAAGCTGATGGAAATTGCAACCCAAAGGTCATATACTTAGTCACTGGCAGCAGAATGTTGTCACTCCCTGCTGGCTGATTCATGAAATAATTTGCTCCGAAGAAAATTGCTGTTTCACATTAGCTGGAAACAGCTTTTGTCAGACTAGACTTTGATACTGCTGTTGAGTTGTAATCATGCTTTGAGTTGCACACAGACTCATCATGCCAGCATGGCTTCATCCACATGCCTGTAAGCCAAGCAAGGATCCCACTCAAATGGGGACAAAACCTTAAAGAATGATTGGATTTTGGCATAAGAGACTATTACTATTTCTCATAATGAAATTTATATGGAAGAGAGGTCCTTGCTTTTTCATCTTTATGTAGTCATCTCTAATTGTATTTCCCATGGCATCTAATTGTTGGCTCATCTGCAGATTATGAGATAAGCTTTTAAACTGACTTCGATAAGAGAGACTTGTTTTTTCGTGTAGAGGAGACTCAATAGTCTCCCCAGTTCCGTTAGTGATTTGATGCTGTACAATTTGCTCTGAGACTAACCACAGTCTTAGTGGGTTCCTCACAGTGCAACAGAACATGTCTTCATTCTCTGTTTTCAGATAAAGCTACATTTTTTATAACCTTCTGTCATTCTGCTTGCTATAGGCAGTGACATTTAGGCAGTTAGAATTTATTTTTTTGATGCAGTCTTTGTGTTTGTGAAGGCCCCTGTTGTCAACCAGAAATGGAGAAGAACATGAGTTGCATTCGCTTTTCTGTGAAGCTAGAACATTTTCAAGGGCAATTTAGAAGCATTCCTCTCCTTCTTTTCCTGTTTTTCCCTTAATTTTCTTAAAGTGTTTTACTTTGCATATTTCTATACCTTTTTTTTCCATTTCACCTATTCTTCCTTGTTGTGCTTGGCTTACTTCTGTTCTGATTATTCCAGTATTTTTAACTGAAACAGTAGAGGACTGATTTCTGCTTTGCCAATCTTAGCATCCTATTCTTTCTGTAATTTTTGGGTGCATGGCAAAGTAGGATCTAGTATGACCTTCATACAACCTCTGAGACATGTATTACACAGAGTTAAGGATTAGGCTATCACTCAGTCTCTAATATGTAAGTTTGCTTCCTTGTCTACCTTCAACCGAGAGCTCTGCATTTGAAAATTTCAGAAGGGTTTAATGTTATCTGTTTAATATTCTAGGGTATTGTCTCAGATGATAATAAGAGATTTTTAAGCTGCAAGGGATAGAATTTTTCTTATGTCATAGCACGTTAGATTTAGTGTTGGTATCATCAACACATTTTTGAAAAGAGCTAAGAAGTATGAGTAAGATATTCCATTCTCTTGGGAAAAGATTATAATTTCATTTTGTCTTTCCCTTGGATAAAGTGTCATCATAAATAGATAGTTTAGTGGAAAATTCCCAGTGAAAGCACTATGCTGTTTTCTGTCATGGAAATCACAGGTACAGTCGTGCTTTGAAGGAAGAGACTTTAATCTGCTGCAAAGCCTCCATGTCCTGGCAGGAGCTTCAGGTGGTCGCATGCTACAGGGCCTTGCTGCCTTCTTGCCCTTCAAGAAAATGGGAGTTACTCGGCAATTTTTTTTTCCCCCATACATTTTTGTTTATGTCCTTTTCTAGCGCTTACTTGCCAGTGCCACACAACTGCTCCCTGCCTGCAGGCACTTGGGGAGGGGAGCAGTTGACGTTCAGTACAATAGCACCCAAAAATGTGTGTCTTTCAGACTCAGTGCTTGGAAGTTGCCATGAGGAGCAGCCAATGCACCCAGTTGGAGCTGTGAGGGGTATTGGTCTGTCCCATGGGTGCTGCATAGTCTGCAGTCCATGTTCTGCTGTCATGTGTTGTTTCTGAAGTATTCCCTCCCTCTCTTTGGGCCCATTTACAGAAGAAGGTGGTAAGAGCATGCAGTGAGGTTTTGTGGTACACAAATTATTCTGTCCAATTTTTTTAGCGTGATTTGGATATTCTCTACCATAGCAAAATGGACTCCTGCCTTTAAGAACCAGTCAGTCACTGTCTTGTAAATGGTTTGTGCTGTGTAACCTGTACCAGTCAGGGTCAAATCCACTTTTTAAAGTTGTTCCTGCGCTGAAGTGAGGAAGCTGGCAATGCTCTTAGCAAACTCACTCATTTTGGAGCCTACACTTTATACCTTTCAGTGAATGCAGAAGAGTAAAATGAAAGAAGGGCAATCACCATAAAAATAATTTTCCCTTTGGCTTTTCCTTCTTTCTCACAGTAGTGGCAAAATTATATGGCTCATCTGTGTTTTAGAGCATAAGTGCCTGGAGTTTTTGTTGCTGCACCCAGTAGTCGTTATTAGAATGTGTGTTAATTACAACCGATTTAAATGAAACAATTTTCATTAGGGAGAGGAAAAAAGTCTGAATAATTCTGAATATTTTTAAACTGTTTAGAAGATTGATAGCTGGCTAGAAATTAGCTTTTTCTTTTCCATTTACACAGGAATATTTCATGCATCCACAGTAATCAGTGTTTTTAGGAATATACTATTTCAAGTGTGGTATCAAGAAGGTCATGTTACTGCTTTGACCACACACAGGGCATCTTTACCCAAACAAAATATTTTTTCCCATTGTATGTATTTTTTACTGCTACTCTTTAACAGGCTGTGAGTAGAGCTGCAAATAATGTTAGCATTACATATATGACCATTTTTTTGTTGCAGTGACCATTCCCAAAGACACAGCAGATGTGTCTTTCCCTAACTGGAAAAAAAAAAAGTATTATTTAGACACATGTGTGAATTAAATAAGCTAATGTTCATAACTGACTCCTGGAGTATAACACTGGGTTGCATAAGCTCTTCCGGACATTGACAGTATACTTGTGTTGGAGCGTGAGCAGTAAATGCCAAAACTCAACCTTAATTATAAAAATAAATGTCTGTGTACAGCAGTTATCATTATGTTGGTGGAAAGAAATAATTGTATTGACATGAAACAGTTGGCCTGGTTTCCTTGTTTGTATTGAAAACATATGTTTGAAGAGATTTTTTTTTTTTCCTCTGGTTTTAGTTCTAACAGTATCATACAGATGAATGATGTGATGATAAAGTTCTGGTTTAAATAAATACATAATAAAAACAAATAAATAATTAATAAAATAAATTGACATAAATTGCATACTACATGTTAAAAAAATCCTTAAACGGATACATGAAATAACCTTTTATGAACAGAATGAGAATTAATTCTTTGTACTGCATAAATTCTGACAATTTTATCTCTGGACTGTCAGTGCAAGTACATTTTTCTTAGTGGGAATAATAGCAAAGTCTCTGTGATCAATATTATTTGTTTATGAGAATAGTAAAAATAGATTTTATAGCAGAAGAGCAGAGCTATTGTTTTGAGAAGCAGCTTCAGATAAAAGCTTTGCATTTGCTCTTTTCTCCTGAGACTACTAAAGAGAACACTAAAAAGTAAAATGGGTGACCACAGAAGCAAGTAGGGTCACCCATTACCAGGAATTCATTTTATTTCCATTAGAGAGGAACTAGAAAGCATCTGACACTATTTGTACCTGATTTTCCATTATAAATTACGGTACATGAGATCATTTAAAAATCGCTGAGCCTTTCAGATGAAGCCAACTCTGTCGCTGTTCCTTAATAATTGAACAGTAAGAAATACAAGATCTCCATTTTCATCCAAACAAAATAACTTCTGAGATGGGAGAGGACAAAAAGGTATAGGAAGTGCAATTTTCCTGAAAGCTCATGGGGCAGTCTCAGAGGGGGATTTAAAGAGCGGTTTTGGATCCACATTAAGAGAGTGAGATTTCCTCTATTTCATCCTACAGACTGGAGTCCTGGGGCCCACACACTCAGCTGGTGTGCGTTGGTAGAGGAGCATTCAGGTGGTACACCAGGATGAAGTAAACGCACTAAAGTCAGGGTGCTACCTTTTAAAAATCATGATACAACTCAGACCTCACTTGCCTCAGTGTATGAACTTTAAGCTTTAATGCCTCTCTGGGATGAGAGGCAACACAGTAAGACAGCAGAACATTACTGTGTAATTTTTTTTGTCTGCAAACTGGTTCTGATGACAGGCTAGGCATTGTCTTGCCTTTCTTTGCATGTTGTTGTTAATAAGAAGCGATTGCAGCTTTAAGTTTAAAGACCCAATAAAACACCAGCACTTGAAATTTGTGAGTGGTTGCATGGAAAAAAAAAATGCTGGAAGTGAAAACAAAGTTTGTAAGAGATACTGCAACATAATTGCTGTCGTATTTAGTTCCAGGTCAAGTCATAGACTAGGAGCCTGCGCTGCAACCCATTGAAGGTATTAAAAGTGTTCTCATCAACTTCACTAGATCTTGGTTTGGGTATTATTCACCTGATCCCTCCTAGTTCCAGCATGTGTCTGTGTAGCAAGTCATGCATGGTCTAGAAATTCGCAATAAAAAACAGCAAAATGTTTTAAAAAGCTTTCAGGAATATATTTTAAGTTTGGCTTTTTTTTCATTTCACTTGGAGCAATCAGCTCCTGCCCAAACACGTACTACTGCAGCAGTAAGTCAATAGCATAACAATGAACAATGGGACAAGCAACCCATTTATTTTTTTTTTTTTTTAATCATAGAAGTCAGAGTCCCAGACAGTAATTATTATTTTCAAAATCTATAGAAAGACATAAAAAATATAATATTGGGGGGTTGTTTGGTTTATTTTGAAAAACTGTTCACACTGTTCAGCTGTTGTCAGTGGGAAGAAACTCTTGATAGGGGACCATTGTATTATTGTAAATCTTTATCCTACTAATTATTTACATAGTTTTGAGAAGAGCTGCATAGAC
Organism: Cephalopterus ornatus; assembly: GCA_013396775.1. Lineage (NCBI taxonomy): Eukaryota > Metazoa > Chordata > Aves > Passeriformes > Cotingidae > Cephalopterus > Cephalopterus ornatus. The sequence continues at coordinate 49,861 of VZRE01004970.1, forward strand.
TATTTTTTTTATTCAGTGTCTTGCTTAGTTACACTGGCATGACAGAATTACGGGGAAGCTTTGTTTCACACAAAAATTCTTTAAACATGGAAAGGTGGGTTGGTTTCTTAAGCATTCACTTTTTAACAGTGCTGATTGAGCAAGTTAGAAGCCTTGCTTATTTAACAAAAAAGCCATTATATATATATATATATGCTTGTTTCAATATTATTTATTATCTATCTCACAGATAATGTGTGAAGTGCTTTCAAGACTTGGAGCAAATAATTCTCTTAAAATATGATACTGTCTCAGATTTTTTGTACATGGCTTTTCCAGTGAGGCAGGAATCCAAGGGAGTCTATCAGTGTTTTTTGAAGGAGATATTTACCCAGCCAAATTCTACGTTTTGTAATTAGAATTGGCACATTAAAAGAATGTGCTCTAAATTTCAGTTGGTTACAGATCCTGTCCAAAAGTCATGGAAAACACTGGCCTGAGCATAGGTTATGAAATGATTTCTGCAAACTGATGAACATACGCAGTTTTGGTTGCACAGTCATTCAATAAGATGATCTCCTCTTTTGATGTAAAGGCTTTTGGATAAATTTTAAAACTGCAAAATAATTCACTCCTTCAGCTTCCTTTTCACCCAGTAGTTAAAGGTTGGGAAGAGCTGTCATAGCATTGGGTGCAAAGGATGAACTACATTACACTAGCATTACACTGGGGACCTCCAATAGGGCAGAACTTTGCTGTATCATTAAGTTTGAGGAAGCTGGTTTCTCTGGCAAAACTCGTGGACCAGAGTCTACTCTTACTCACAGTTACCTCAAATTTAAATTTGGGTTTAGTAGAGTGGCTTTGCATTCAGTGAGAAGGTCTAATTTCTGTGAGCTCTGATTCAGGCCTTTTGTTTAAAATAAAGAGGGAATCCAGTGTTAAAATGCAGTGTGTTATTTAATTAGTTAAGAGTTAATAAAGTTAAATAATAAACTTCTTAATTCTATTCTGGATTTCCTTGTCATTCAACAGAGACCAGCACTAGAGTTGTTTGAGGAATGAAGTTTGTTAAAATAAAAATGTACCATTATATTACAACATTTCAGCACTGTTTTAATCTCAGTTTTGCTACTTTGATTGATTTAAGTTTCCATACCATATTGAGGCATCTGTTTCTATAACAGTTCTAACAGTTTCTCCTTATCAGCAACATTGGAATGAAGCACTTTAATAGGCCAGAATCAGGCTCTCCCAATCCTCTCTTCCGTTGAAAATTTTAAAAGGAAAATAGTTTTTTAGACAAAATCAAACAGTAAAATGAGTGTTGCAATTTCTCATGGAAAGGCAACCTTAGTTGCTGATCTGCTCTAAAAAATATCTGTGGGTGTTTCTGCAGCAATATGATTAAGCATAACTTTTCTGTGTAGTAGCTTGAGTGTTTGGAGCATTTACAACAAAATCTGGACCACACTTCAAAGTTGGCGTGCTCTTTCTCCAACACACACATACATCTGTTCTACCTGCTCCGAGTAATTTGTGTTTTGCAGCATAGAAGCACTAACTTTATGCTTAACACATTATTTCTCTTCTAAGATTTATTTTTCTTTTCCGATGTATTCTTGCTCTTTAGAAATAATTATTTTACAAGGAGATGAAAGAATTGCTTCCCATTTCTTAAGACAAGGAGTTGAAATAGAGGTAATTAATTAAGCTATAATACAGTTTATCAAAAGTAAATCACTTTTTCTTTCTTAGCCAAATAGATGTTTGCCTTATGTTTGTTGCTTTGGCATCCTTTTCTGTTATGTGAAAGCAATAATGTTGTAGAAACTAAAATGCAGTGGTAACTCCTTGTTTTGCTTTCATAATCAGCTGTACATGTCCAGTGAATATCATGTAGTTCAGTTTAACTGTACAACTACTGGACAAATCTGCCAAGATGGTGAAGGGCCTAAAGGGGAAGCCATATGAGGCTGAGATCAGTTGGCTTGTTCAGCCTGGAGTAGAGGATACTGAGGGGAAACCTCGTAACAGTCTACAAATTCCTCACAAGCGAATGTGGAGGGGCAGGCATTGATCTGGTCAGTGACAGGGCTCAAGGGAATGGCATGAAGCTGTTATGGGGAAGGTTTAGGCTGGATATTAGGAGATTTTTTCCCCCAGAGGATGGTTAGGACCTGGAACAGGCTACCCAAGGAAGTGGTCACAGCACCAAGCCTGCCAGAGTTCAAGAAGCGTTTGGACAACACTCTCAGGCATATGGTGTGAATCTTGAGGTCCTGTGCAAGACCAGGAATTGGAGTTGATGATCCTTGTGGATCCCTTCCAACTCAGGATATTCTATGATCCTGTGATTCTAGTAAATGTGCCATATATTGCTTGACCTGTGTTAAAAGCACTAGCTCTTGTATATTTAGGGTCTGTCCTGTGACATCACATTCTGTATCATGGACTTCTGGGACAAAATGTATTGTTCTATTCTGTCCTTCAGCAACTTCATGTGGGGTAGGATGAAGTGTTTATTTGCTTCATTACTTACGGTTTCCTTACTAAGCTAACACTATGTGCTTTTGTCCCTTTGTGCCACGTACTATCTTTTGTAATTCTTCATCTGCATTTCCCAAGAGCAGAATAGCTAGGATTTTGTTTTATAATCTTCCTTGAATTTGAGTTTCATTTATTTACGACTTTGGGATGAATAAGTATTGCGTGACAGAACTTTCCTAGAAGCCAGTGGACTCACTAGAGCAGAGAGTCACTCTACTGATGGAATCCTGGAACTTTTACATTTTCAAAGCTAACAACAGCAAAATTCATTTTGTAAATGAACTCTGAAGGACCTATGAAGACCTTAGTCCTGCTGGGTACATGCATCTGAGCCCAGATATAGAATCAGAATTTTAATTTGTTCTGTCCCAGCTTTCTCTAGAGCTTTTGTGTCTGTCAAGTCTCCCTCTGAAATCCTGTATGAGTAAACAGGTCTCCTTAAAAAATGGCTCTGATGCTATCATAGGGTGAAGTTTTTCTTAAAGACTACAAATGATAGATCTGTAGCAGACAAAGAGGTTGGTTCTTGCGTGGGTGTTTCAACCAGATGTGATTTGTACATGAGAATGTTATCAAGATAGTTAAAATTTGGAATGCAGTTAAGAAGAAAAATAGTTATCGGAGCTTGATCAGTTTGTATGCTTTTTGTAATTGTGAACTCAGTTATTACTGTGTTTAGTTTTTTTATTGTGGAGGAGGATTTTCCAAGGCTGAAAAAGAAATTAATCCAACTTTCTCATTAAAACATACTTTGAAAAAGATCATTGACTGTGCAATGACCACTCATTGACATACCAATGACTCTCTCATCATTTTTCTTCACATTAGCAAAATAGAGCTGTCTAAAGACCCACATGAATGTTCACAATGAACGTTACTAGGCTGTCTACTGAAAATGTTACTTGCATTTTTGCAAAACATGAAAAGAAGAGATTAAACTCTTCCTGACATGCTAAAAAATACTCTGTCTTCAAAAATATTCATAGGAAAAGAAGATGTAATGCATAAAAATGTTCTTGTAGTTACTTTTTATATATGTAATTCTTGCCATTGCTGGACAGATGATGCTATATGACTGAATCAGATGCTGTGGAGGACAAGCTTTTCTCAGTAACTCATAAAACATTAAAAGTTTCAGAGCACCTGAAATAATGAAAAAGATTCACTGAATGCAAATGACAGCTTTCATCTTCCTTTATGAAGCACATGCTCATGAATATATACATTTTTGCATATGTAGAAGCTCAAGTATATCTGCCTTCCAATGAATGAAAAAATAAGGAAATTATGTATTCAGAATTAGTTAGAAGTTTGTTTTTTAGTTGTTGTTGTTGAATTTTCCAGTTTAATTGAAGTTCACTTCCTGAGTTGGAACATTTCTTAGAGGCTGCAACATTCGAGAAGGGGGCACTGTTATCCCTATCGCCTTCCTTCTAAAGGTTTTGGGCTATTTTAAATACCAGTGTTGCTTCTGGTGATATTAACAGCCTTTTGGCAGTTCTGTGCTGTTTGTCTGCACAATCTGTCCATCTAAAGTAGCAGAGCATGAGAAGCTGATCTCCTGAGCGAACTCCAACAATATCGACAGGCTTGATTGACATAAAACCAGTCTCTTTCTTTCACCTCCACTGAACTCTTAGAGTAAATTCAAGGTCTGACTGAAGAGAGATAGGGGTTTAGCCATTGACTTCCATGGGAACAGAATTTAAACATTAGCAACTACTGCCCTCTCCTAAGGCAGCCCTGAGTATCTTGGCAAATGCTATTTAGAAGCACTATCAATTTGATCCCGCTTCCTTCTCAGGACTCAAAGCCAAGTTCAGGGCTATTTATGTCTTATTAACTAGAGCAGGCTTTGGATGGGAACTAAAGCAAGCATTTAAATCTTCTCCTTGAAAAATGGGTTATGGCTTAATGAACCTTGTTCAGGCTAAAGCTGTTATTCATTCTTGATATTTGTGTTTGTTACTGTCAGGTAGAAGTCAAAGAAAGAGCAGTGCCTTCTATCTTGAAGAGTTTATCAGGCTGGAATAGCCTGAAATTTGTTTCAAGTGAATCAATTCTCACTTTTCTGACAGGAAAATAGCAACAGTAGATTTTCCAGATATGCTTCAAAATACCACATATGCTCAAAACTTAGAGGATGTCAAAAACCATATAAAAAGATATGCTTATCGCTTCAAAATGTGAACATCTACAGATATACAAATTACATTTTCTATTAAGCCAGCAGTACAAAAGGTGAGAGAAGAGGCAGGGACATAGGCATTTTTTTTTCAGTCAGTGTGTTCATACAGAGGAAAAGGAGAAAAATAAAAATGCAGCCCATAAATTGAAGAGTATCTGTGTGGAAGGAAAAGAAAAAAAAACAAAAACAAAACAAACCAGGAAAGTTTAAAATATTCCAAATTTTCCTTCCTCTCCTTCAGATGTATTTGGGGGTAAAATATACCACTTCTGCTGAAATCTGTCATTATTATTCATCTAATGTTGATATTGTTGTACTAGTTCCTAAATATTTTCTTTTCAAATTGATAACCATAGTAGCTAATTGTGATCTTTTTCTTGTCTGAAGTAATTTATTTTTTTTAAAGCACTTTGGAAATTTAATGAAACCATTAAAAAATAATTCTACTTAGAAATAGTTTTGCTCACATGGTGGAATGGTATATGCTCTTTCTATTAACTTCTGTTGCTCTGTATTTGATTAGTAAGAATGCCAAATATTTGTGTGCATCTGATCTTGCAAAGCCTGGAGAACTTTTCCTACAAGGCATTTCAAGAGGGCTGAAGTAAACCAGAGATTTGAGTTCTTCTGTGTACTCAGAGCAACATCTTTAAACTCCAAAGACTGTTACACTCTACAGTGTCCTGAAAGAAGAGATTATTAATTTGATTTTTTTATATATTTTGAGCTTGGTATTTGTTTCCAGGTGTAAACAAACCAATAGGACCTATACGAACTCAGAGTTATTAAGATAATTTTCTGTCTTGCTTGATGCTACAATGCCTGTGTTTAGGAAAAACAAACAAACAAACAAACCTCTCGAAACCAAAAATGAAAACTCTCAACCCAAACCCATCTTATCTGGGCTCTGTCTTCCTGTCAAAATATTTTGTTTTAAACTTTTTGTCTCTTTTAGTGTTGATCAACACAGACTGACTTTTTTTCCACAGAATTGTCCTCAGTTTGCTCTAGAGGAGTAACCTCCCATGCAGAAACTTGCCTGCGTAGAGCATGGTACCACTGTCTTGTTCCACATTCTTTCCAAACTCCTGAAAAGTCTTTACAATGTTTTTCACATTTTTTCTAGATTGGGCTAATAAAGTTGTTTGGCGGTTCTATTCCATCTCAATCAACTTTAGGAAGCCACTTATTAACAAATATGAGGTTGTCAGATGGTAATGCTGGATAGTGGGAATTCTGGAAATGGCAACAGCTTCTTATTTGTGGTTGGCTAATTATAGAGAGAGGATGTGTAGTAAAATATGTGATTTCCTAGCTTTTTCAACCACATCATAGTATGTGGGCTAATACCACATCTGTACATTAGCAGATGATCACGGCATGTGTAAATATCCAGTGTGCAGATGGTTTTTACATGGTCCTTCTAATGGCATTATGTGTTGCTTGGTAGTTCTTCAGTGCTTAAAACAAAAAGCTTTTGAAGCTTCAGATGTGATGTTTAATAGGTCTTTCTTTAATGCTGGCTAACCACCTGCTCCTCCCTCACAGTCACATCAAAGTGAACTCTGCGTAACCACTCTGAAAACGTGCAGCATCGTGCTGTGGAGTAAAACTGGTGAAAGTGCAGGGCAATCAGCCCTGTAAAATCTCTCCATCTGCAGAAAAAAATCTCCATAGCCACCTGGATGCTTTAAAACCTTCATTATTTTAAATTTAAGATGGTTGGTTGAGCATTGTTTCTACCAAAATCTGATACAATAATCGAAGTTGGAGGTGGGGAAGGATCTCCGGGGTCACAGAGTTAAGCTTTCTGCCAATAATAGACTGTTCCCTGCAGTTCAGTTTTTAGTGACCTTGGAAATTACTAGCCTAGTAAAATGGTAATGAGAAAACAAAGCTGTTATAGCTTCAGAAGTAGCCAAAGTGATGCTGTTGCAATGAAAAATTGGGTTTTTTTGATGTCTACATGCATGGCTTCTTGGTTGCAGTTTTTGGGTGATCACAAGTCTATGCTTTCTGACCCATTTTGAACTGGCTGTAACTAGGAGGTTGGGGAGATTAGCTTGTTTTAGTACTCTATGAACTTATCCCTTAAGCAAATCATAATTTTTATTACAAATAAATAAGTCAACAATTTAATTAACCCCTCCTACCACAATGTTTTCTTCATATCTCTGCAGTTTTATTCTTTCAACATTTCTAGCCTCTCAGAAACAGGAAATGAGGAGGAAAAAACCAGATTTCTTGTTTTTTTCCATCAAACCCCCTGGTTAATTAGTTACAGACTTATCCTTCCTGGGAACACAAAAATTCCTGAAAAGATTCAGATGTGACACATCAGTTTTAGATTTCCGTCAGCCAAGCTAATATTGGTTTGCTTCTCTGTTGACATAGGCAATAAAGAACAACCCTAACATACACCTAACGAAGTGGGTAGAATTTGGCTCCTCTTCTAAGGATGAAGCAGCAAAGACAAGCTAATTACATTAAAAAAATATTTTAGGAGGCTGTTGTACACTGGGTGGATGGGAAAAGATCCCAAGACACCAAGTTCCCTTCCTGTTGCACCCATTTGATGTGTGGTGATTTCTTCACTAGGGGGCCCTATTGTGGGCTGCCTTTTTGGATGTGCAGTGCTGTGAATATCCTTTCTTCCTCAGGTTCCCCTCACTTCTGTATTGTATTCACACACATCACATCTCACTTGGAGACGAAAAGGGTTTCCTCAGCTGCCAGTTGCCAACTTGCTTAAAAGAGGAGTTAAGAGGAAAAGAAAGCTAATTGGACTGTGCTTGGCAAAAGTCTCTATTCTATTCTGTTTATTCAGATTTTTAAAGGATTGGGTGCTGAGAAACACTGAAATAGTGAGAACACTTATTTCTTAAAGAGGTTATTGCAAAGTTTTTACAATAAAAATAGACAGCTGCTTTAGTAAAGCAGTGTTTATCCTTGCACTAGTGCTGGTCACAAATACGTGTCTAACTTAGCTGGAACTAATGCCTGACTATACTGTTCCACTACAACAACTTACCATTTTGCGTAGGCTGATTATTTTTTCAACAATATTTGTTAAATTCTTTTAAGGGCTGCCAGTATATATTTTTTGAAGCTTAGTTAATAAGAACAGCTGCCACTGGAGTCAAGGCTAAAAGAGACAAAAAATATCTGCAGAAGGCAAGATTTTACTTCAAAAGATCAGTATTACAAAGCACTACTGTTGCTGGTATAATCACTTTCTTTGGGGGGGATGCTAATATAGACTGGGTTTCTTGTCTTCACAGCCCCCACTGAGCCTTTGCTGTGCAAATTTGCTGATGGAGGGCAAAAGAAGCGCCAGAATCAAAGCAAATACACACAGAATGGAAGGCCGTGGCCCAGAGAAGGAGAGGTAAGTGCCACGCGGCAATTATTTTCCTGGGGTTCGGCAGAAGTCAGCTACAGACCTGGAGATCTACCTTTCAGGGCTATGAAGAAATCAGACTACACACAAAATACAATAGTTTTGTACAGAAAAAGCTGTGTAAGCAGTGGGGAGATGGAGGTTTATGATGATGTGTGGAGTGTAAAGTTACAGGGAAGGAGAATTTCCAAGCTTGGTGTGGAACTGTGCAGAGCCTGGTCCCACCGTGAGCGCTCTGTCTGCAGCCGGACCTGAGCCAAGTATTCTTTTACTGGTGTGCCATCAGCACCTGTGGTGTACCTTTGACAAACCAAATCAAGTTACACTGAAGCAACTGAACAATGTTATTTTCTCCATCTAGTTCCTGGTGATAAAAGATCATTAGGAAATAGGTGGGCTGTTCCAAAATGGAGAGATGCACTTACACATCCAGATGTAGGGTCCATGTAAAAGTTTTCTGCAGGCTTATTTGGGCTGAGCTCTTATTCTGTTCAAGACAAAATGGTTTACAGTAGTCTCAGCTACATCATGTGTACAAAGTTTTAAAATAATCTAGTAGTTGCTTTCTGCTCTGCTGCAAATAATCTGTTACTGGAGTTTCTTTTCTGTGTTCTTGTATGTGAAGTGTCCCCAAATGCGGGTGAAAGAGGAAAGGAAATTATTTAACTCTTCAGGAGTTTGTTTACTATTTTGGAATAAAGACCCTTGAATAAATAAGGTAGACCTGGTCATAGTCCCTTCTTATACACGGTGGATAGATAGCTATAAAGGCTGAAGGACTTACAAGTATTTCTATCCTAAACAACTATTCTTTGTATTTATGATTGAGACGTTAAGGAAAAAAAATATGTTGCTCGATTGTGATCCACAAGAATACAAGCTGGGGGGGGGAGGAGTGTCTGTTTTGTTTGTTTGTTTGTTTATTTGTGGTTTTTTGGTGGCTTTTGCTGTATCTACTTCAATTTTACAAGGCAAATTAAAAAAAAATATAATCGGTGTTTCTAAGTTATATGAGGATTACTAGATGATTTCTGCTTTTTTGTAATGATTTGATTTTGCTAGCTGATAGTTTTCAGACCATCAGTTTGTGACATACATACCCTAGCACAATTGGTGAGCTCCTAAAACAAACAGAAAGGCTGTTTGAAAGTGTACAAGTTTCTCCCACCATCAAGGTGGTTATTGTACACTGTTCCAACAGCAATAATCCATTTTTAGCTCCATAGGCTGAAAATCTCAGTGCAGCAGACACATTTGCTCTAGGAGATTGCAGAAGTCTCCAAAGGTTCATTGCAGTCTCTTGTGCTGTATGTCTCAAGAAATGGAGATGTCTTCTCGGGAGCCATTATAATTTGTCATATTAAGGGTCTACTGAGGAACAAGTGACCAAGAAGTACTTCAAGCAGTAGACTCTGGTCAGTGTAAACAGAGCTTGAAAAAATGAAGATATATATAAGGTATATATAGGAGACAATAATAAACCCTCAATAAGGTCAACAATCTGTATTTTAAAGACCTCTTAATCCCTGTTTAAATACTAAATACCATCATAGCTGTTATCTCCAGTCTTCTATATTTCCTTCAGTTCAAATCAATGAAAAAAGAGAATATAACTATAAAGCCAGCAAGCCACCATTATACCTGTGGCCTCTGGGCATCAGCTTATTATATCCTGCATCGTTCATTTGCTGCTGGTGGAGTGTTGCCTGTTAAGCACAGTGATATCTTGGTGAGCTAGAGGCAAGGTGTGGTTGGTGTGTTTATAGTATCAACACTTAAAAATTAATTTTCAGTGCTGGGAGATGGCATTCCTTATTGTTGATCGCAGTCAACTACAGAGCTGTTGTCATGGTATAATGCACAAATGTGGAAAGATTGTAAAGATAAAAACTCCGAAATATTTCAGACTAGATTTTATCAGATTTTCTCTGTTTACTAACATCTGCTTAATATTTTGTTGCACATTAGATATTTACTACTCAGAGCATCAAAGACAAGGATACATGTTCTCTTTTAGGGTTATTAATTTATTGGATTTCTTTCCCACTGTTAATTTTCTTATCTCCAATGTGAATTTTTTTTGTATAATTACTCTTTTATTTTATATGCAATAGGGTTTTTCCAACTCTTTGTCCTTTAATGATCTTACTCTAAACATGATGTATCATTCACTTGTTCTCTGTGTAGCAGCATCCAGGTAACCTTTCTACAATTACTCCTGTCAGCTTTAATTTCTTTTAAAAAGAACAGGCAGTGAGTAGTGAGAAATAATTGATACATGACAAGTGTCATGGTTCTGATTACAAATAGTATCTGGAAATATTCCCCTCACCTCTACTTTTTCTTGGTTTCTTCCCCAAAGAAAAGAATCGAAATAGCATCCAAGAGATTACTCCCTTAGTATTTTCACCCTGGCCAAATCCTGTGGTATCTAGATCAAGATGTATTTTGGCTTTGCATTCTTGAATACTTACGTGAAGGGCATTTCTAAAACATTGAGCGTGCATGAGGATTATTTGTCAGAAGTGCAGATCCAAGAGAAATTACACCAGCTGCTCTGCCACTGGCCTCAAACTTGAGCATGCGAAGTAGAGACAGACAGCTGTGCCCAGCACTCTGCTGAAGTGAGGGAATGGCAGAAGATTCAGTGGGGAGAAGCAGGTTTGCTGCAGTGTTACCTCTCTGGCCATGCTGTTCTCAGAGGTTTTACTGTCTTTTATGAAGAGCTTCTGTGGAATTTTATAAAACAGGATTACTCTCCTTTTTTTGGTAAAGTTTTCAGGTCATATTCCAGAATGCAATAGAAAATCTTATTCTCATCATGTACATCTTTATAGATTTCTTCATAGCCATATAGAAACGCTTTAACTGGCTGTTAAATTGGCTTCCCTTTTGAAGTCAAGTCTTTAGGAATACATTGAATTTCTCTCAGGCTTTTTGGGGGGTAAGAGTGGGTGGGTTTGGTGTTTGGTTATTTGGCCAGTAGTAACAAGGGAAGAATGCCAGATCTTGAATAGCACTTTCTAGTCCATGCCCTTCCCCTCTTGCTTGAAGTCCCAGGAAATGCTCAGCAGATTTACTGAGAGATTTAACTCAGGATTTGTAATGGCTGACCAGTTCTGGACTAAGGAGCCAAGAGTTTGGATTTAGCAAAGGCTTTGTACAAGGCTGTCAAATTAGACATCTAACATAGAAGTGCAATAAATGTTCAGTGAAACCTGCAAATGCTGGAAATATTTGCAGTGAAATTCTGACCTAACCACTGACATAATTTCTGCATAGAGGTCAGTAATTTTTTTTCAGGCTACTTTACTTTCACACTGGTTTAGTTCAGCACTCTGTTTTGAAACTTGCCCTGACAAGATCATATTGAGATGGTGAGAGAGGATAATCATATTCAAATTCTGTCTGTAAAATATTTGATTTAATTTACCTCTAAATTGCAATTGACAAGTCTGGAGGTGGGTGACACAGCTCCCAAAAACTGTTCATTAGCTGAGAATGAACCCAGGGAATTAAGTGTAGTCACAAATTGAGATCAGATTGGATTAAAAACCTCAACACAAATTTTGCAAGATAATCTTCTATTGCAGATTTACTGAAACTTTGTTTTGGTTACTCAGAAATACATTTTTTGATAGTGTATATAAGAGAGAGTTTATGTGAAAATTATCTAGTAGAAAGGGAGAAATCTACCCATGTTTATTTGGGTTTATAGTTTACAGTTCTGGAAATCGTAGCTTTTCTATATCTGGTCAGCCTAGAGTGATTAGGGTTTTTTTAGAGCCACAATATTTTTAAGTCTTTGATATTTCATTTACTAGTTTCTGCAAAATTTAGGTGATTAAAATATTTTTGTTGCCTTTCTTGTAAGAGAATATCACCATTACAGTATTGCTGGATATATCACAACGAGATGCACCACTGAATGCAACCCACTTGCCATTGAATTTGGTCTGCTGCCTATAATGATACTTAATAATTGCCGCCAATAATTCTTCTATTGATTGCTTTTTTGCTTCTATAATCTGGATTGCATTTTTTGTTTCTAAATAGCCAAGAGGTTACTCAAATTTCCTCCCCTTTCTTCTCTTCCTCCTTTCCTCATTTCTCCTTTGTTTTCTTTCAAGACCAGTTGAAGGAATATCTAAAGAATTAAACATGCTTTTAATTCTTTCTTAGAAAAATAAGATGACCCATCTTAGTTCAGGAATGTTGCTTTTGTTAACAGTTTCTCTTTTTATCTACTGCTTATTACAACTTTGCCTAATGCAAACAGTAATCTAGAGAGAAAAACATAAAATAGGTAATTTATGAGACTTCTGGAATTTTGTAAAGTCAGTACCAGCGAAGGGCAGAAGCAGTTGTTCCTGGAGCCAGTTGTCCCTTCTTTACCAGCAGCATGCTTTTAGAAATGATTAGTAGTTCTTTGGCAGGCCCATTTATAACTCAGACATAGATTGTTTATATGCTTCCAAGCAGATAGGTACTACTTAGTTGTGCTCTATAATCCTCAGTGCCTAGGGCTGATGTATTTTATACCTAGACAAATAATTTTCTTTGCTGTGAGAGGCAATTTCCAGTTCTGTCCAGATAAGCAGTAGTACCCTCATATGTAAACCACCCACAAAGTCATTTACTACATATATTTAGCATGCGTGTAAGTTAAATATTGGCACTTTGCATGCTTATTTTCAACAAAAGCTTAGTTTAGCAAAGAGAGGAGTTGAACCTGAAGAGAAGCCTGCAGAGAGGGAGAAAGAGAAGGGCAGAAGATAATTAACCAATAAGTGAAAAGGTGCAAAGCAATGAGTTAAATATTCTTCAAGACACAAGATACTGTCATTGTGGGCAATATTTTGAAAAGGTGCCTTAGTGGCCCAAAACCCAAACACCAGTTTAAATGGTTGGATTTTGAGCTTATAAAGCACATAGTAATATTTTTGACTAATTACCTATGAAATCACTGTTACTGAAATCAGGGTTTTAAAATGGACTGGTTTTACTCTTCATAAAGGCCATGGTTTGGTTAAAATAGAATCATCACTGTACCTGTTCTCAGAGATGAATTTTCTTAGTTTTCATTTTGGTTTTGAACTTCCTTCCGTGGTGAAAAATGTCATGCCATTTGCCCTGGAGATTTTTCTGTAGTTGCGTTTTCCTCCAAATTCTGCTGCTACAACAATGTTTTCTTAGGCAGAAGAAACAGATGTTGTAGAAAGGGGGAAAGGACATACTTTTTTCTGCTGTATCCCCAACAGGTATCTGATGGGCTGTCATTTTCAGTAGTGCTGCAAGCCATCCCTGGAAGTCTTCCCAACTCATTGTAGCACTCACATCTAGTGTGCAGTTGTGACTGTAATCCACAGCTGATATCACACTGGATCAGACTGATGGCAAAATGGGTGTGCTGGATCCCTAAAAGCAGATGGTTCATAGACCTGAAGATGGCAAGGTTAAATGTATGAGCTGGCCATGGAAACAGAATAATTATGTTGTATTACATGTGTCCTCTTTTCTTTTTCTTTTCAAAATTTGTAGACTTCAGCACTTATGTTTTATCTAATCAGATAAATTAAAGTGGGAACAAAGTGACTCAACCCCGAGAACAGAAGGTGTGTAGATCAGATTTCCATTCCAGTTCTGTAGGGCAAAAGAGTTTCTTGTCATTCATTTAGGTATATGAACTTGTCATTGTGTCTATCAGTGCAGCCTCTGACCTTCTGAGGTTCATGAATCACTTCTCAAGTCTGACATCAATGTTATATATTTTTTTCTCCACAACCACCTTTTTTTTTCTCAGAACATGCAGTAGCTTAAGGACCACACATTGCTGGGAAATGCTCCATTTCTTTCATGTACATCTGTATATCCAAGAGGTGTCACATTGACATTCTAGATTTATCTTTCTCTAAAAAGGAAAGGTAGAGGGGTTTATTCAGAATTGAATTCAAAAGTATTTCTAATAATGTGAAATATTTCTGACAGAACTGTTTAAATAATCGAAGGAATTCTACCAAGTTGACTTTACTTGTGAATGAGCTTATTTTATAAAATTAGTATTTTAAATGAATCTCATTTGGGTTGATGATTTCTTCCCCCTATTCTCTCTTCTTTCTTCCAAGTGTTTCAGAGTATGCTGTCAGAGCACAAGAGATGCTTGTGTTGTGATGCTTGGCAGATATTAGCAATGGTAACAAAACAAGTACAGGAATTTGAGTGCTGAAATTTCAATTGATTCCACTGTAGTAGCCAAGGGCACATCCTTTCCCCTGGGATGGCAGTCCTCCTGTGAAAAGATGAAAGTATGAGTCAGAGGAGATGGGGGAGAGAGACTTGTCTTCTGGTCTAACTCCCACATCAGTTCATCACAGGAATCCCTTGAGTCTGAGTGTAGAAATTCCATGCAAATGTTTCACAGAACAGGTAATTCTGTGTAATTGCCACAGCAAAATGCAGAGGCTCCCTCCTGCTGGCAATCACCCTGGGACTCACCTGAACTAAGTCTGTCAGCTTCTCTCCAGTCTCCCGTGTGGGGCCACCACTCCCAAATAGGCTAGAGAAGGTGTTTCCAAGTTCTGCGTGATCTTTCTACTACCTTAACCTTTCCAAACCTCACCTTAAGGAGGAGAAATCCAACGGGTCTTCTGCTTGGAAGCCCCATCACATCCATGGATTTCACCCCTTTTTAATTTGTAGGCCTCTGCAATTTTTTTCTAATGGGACTGTGGCCTTTTGCACAATATGAAATTCTGTGGTGGCAGCAGCCTTGCCTTGTGTGAGTGCTCCAGCATTAGGCATAGGCTGACCAGGGCAGGTTTGAGGAGATAATGTGGAAGTCACACCTCTGAGGAAGAGGCATAGCAAATCTCTGTAGCACGTCGATATTATGGTGAATTTCTGCTCACAGTGTTGGAAAGACATGTACACTGAGAGTAGGTGGTGATGTGGTGGTGAAGTTGTTAATGTAAGCTGCTTCCCAGCAACACAGAGGAGGCTGAGATTCACCCAAAATGCACAGAACAAAATGGTCATTTATGGGTATTTATGTTTGCTGGAAGACAGATACTGCGCTCATAAATGTTGTTCTTGTGAGACATCACAGAGGTTTGGAAGAGAAATAATGAACTCAACTTGTTTCACAGGATATTGAAGATGTGATCATTTTTTTAATAATCACTCCATAACTTAATCATTTCTTTGAGAGATGTACAAATCCAATTTACATAAGAAATGCAGATGTGATGGTCTGAGTCTTTTTAATGAGGCAAATGTGCTCATTTATGTTCAAATTATAACAAAGAGAGGGGGGAAAAAAACACCAAGAAACAGAACACCTTGTTTTTGCCTCTGGAAAATTTTTCACAGTGAAATGTTGAACAAAGGCCTTCAAACTTCCTGGGGAACCCTTGCCTTCCATCCTTTTTGATGTTTCCTTCTCTTCATTGAAGGAAAGAGCTAAAATTTAAAAAAGGTGCAGACTGAGTCTCTTGTTCTTAGAATCTCTTTGTTTACTGATGTCAATAGTTAGAAAAATGTGGAAAAAATAGCAAAAATTTTCCTTCCTTTGCCTTAAGTATCAGAGATAAGTAAACTTATGTGGTTTATATAGTCTTTTTAAAAAATGATACTTTAAACAAGCTGGTTTTATTTCTATGTCACCTGACTTTCTGAACAGACCAGTAGTCATTAAGAAGGATCTTTATTTCCATTACGTATGGGACTGATAGCAGCTATCCCTTTTTTTGACTACTTTAAAGGATTGCATATTGAAATATTGAGGTGCAGGATTTTCATTCAATAGCTTAGTGTATATCCATTGTCTGGCTGAGTGGCAATAAAAATTCTGTGGTTCAGTTGTCCCTTCATAGAAGATTTATCTGACAAATACTTTCCTAAAGCAGCAGTCCATCATCAGTACTACTCTCTCAAGTTCCAGCTCATCAGGAAGTATCACTGTCAGAAGAAGGAAAAAGACCCTGTCCTTCCACTGAAACATGAGCAAAGCAGTGTATGCAAAAAAAAACAGAAGAAAACACAGCACAACAAAGGCAAATGCTATAGAGGCATCAGCCTCTGCCTTGGTATAGTTCAGTCTGTATTAAGCCCTGTGATGGCTATATTCAATTCTGGATTTGAAAGAATAAGCTGGACCTTTATCACATGGCAGTCTGATACCACCCTAATATTCTGTATTTGGTATTTTTGGAATTCCTGTTTGTGTGCTATGGAGGAAAGTGCAGACAATTTTCCAGGAAGTTATTATTGCTCATCAGTTTTTATTCCTGATGAATAAGAATGCTTCAGATCATAAATCTTTGACTGGTCCAGGCTAACTGTTGCCCCTCCTGGGCTTCTAGCCAGCATAATTTTGTAGGGAGGAATTACACAACTTGATGAGAAAGAAGTAAATAGTCCTGTGTTAGCAGCTATTTGAAATAGCAGCTGTTTAAGGCTATTCAGCAATGGGGGATAGTAGCAATATTACTGGGCAAACTGTAGGTGATTACCATATGCACATATGCATATGTGTCCTGTTTGTCTAATGTGAAACTTTTCCTTTACTGGTAAATGCCATGGTGATATTTATAGTGGTCACTGCTGAAGTACTTGAACAGATTCTGGTAATCTGTCTCCATGCATTGTGGAGCATGGATAAGGAGATGAGTGTCTAGCCTTTCATATTTTGTACTCTCCAGGTACAAAACTGTGTATCCTATTCTTAATAGTGATGCTGTGTAATGGGCCTGATGCTAATATATAGAGAATGGAATATGTGCAGTTTGCCTGCATGCACCCACACACAGGTCTGGGACGTGAGGATTTGGAGGACAAGCTGAAGGTCCATGCAATGACCGTTTACTCAAATATCCATGAGAAAAGCAGCATAACTGAAAGTGGCATAAATATGTGTTTGTGGGTCTCACGTGGACGGTGAACATCGTTTGGGCTGCAGTGAAAGAGCTGCTGCAGTTTGTCCCTTCTGCAGTCTCATTCTTATTTATGTAAAAGAAACTAAAATAACACCAATTGTTCATTTTCCCCTTTCCTCACAGAACAACCTCCCTTGTTGCCATTTTGTCCCAAGGTCACTAATGAGAGCTGTGGAATATAGTTAGCTCTGATCTAGGCAACTCTAAGGATGATTAGATGTAGAAACTCTCTAATCTAGAAAGCTTGGATCTGTCCTTTCCCAAGAAATTATATGTGGTTTTTTCCTTAGTCTTAAGTAGATGTGTGATGAGACGTTAAAATGTCAACACCTCGATTTATAGAGAGTATCTTAAGTTATTTAAAAGGTTTGGGTTTTGATGAGTGTTTTTTGTTTGTTGGGTTTTTTTAATTGTTAGAGCTAATTTTTCTGTCCCTCTAGGGCTTTTACGTACTATTTAGGTTGTCTTTATCAATGCAGGAGTATAAAAACAGAACAATAACAAATTTTATAAGTGTTGAAAATAGAAAGGAGAACAAGACAGTATTTTTCCTCAAAAATGTATTGCATTCAGAAAAGGTTTATGATATTAAAGTTTTATTGTCTCTCTTTTGTTTTGAAATCTACGTGTTCCCATTAGGAATTAATGCAACCTTTCAAACAATATAATATGCTGAGAATGTATAAGACATAAGAATATAAAACTAAGTAAGGGACAACAATTTTCCAAGATAATTTTTTTTACATCAAAATTAGTAGTGGTTGAGGTCACTCTAAATTCATTTTTTTGGACATTTTAAACTTGCAGAAATAGCCATTTTATTTTTCTTTGTATGAAATCAATACTTTTTTTTAAAAACAGACATGTGTACTTGGACTTAGTCTCCTTTGCTTGGGAGAGACTACATATTTTATTAAAACAGTGGCATTTTCACAAAACAAAGCATTTGCCCTAGCATCTGTTTAAAAGAATTATGAGAAAATTATACAAATTTAATAAAGACATGAACCTTTTGTTTGGCGACATAAGGTAGTGTGAAGCCTTGCCTTTCAGAGCAGAAACTATTTTTGGCCTCTGGAAATTTGGAGCATCTCCTCTTAGATCACTGTGCAGCTGCTGAGCTAACCTGGCTCTTCCAGGAGTGCTGCCCACTCTCTGCCTGCTTGTCACCAGAGCATTTACCCTGGCTGCTCACCTGCCTGCATAGGAACCTGCCAAGCCCAAACACTTTCCTGACCTGTTGGAGCAGCCATCTGGAAGGGGGCAGACACCATTATTCAAAAGTACTTTAGTAGATGGGTTTAGGGGCATTAAAAGCTCCCAGCAGGAGCACAGACTCTGCCACATGGTTGGTAAAGCATCTGTCCTTGAAGAAAATGCTGCCTATCTCAGGCAACAAGCATAGGATATGTGTGACAAACAAAGAGAAACAAAGTGCCTTGGAGTGGGGTGGTGCCATGGCATTTTTTCAGCTGCTCCCAATGGGAAAGCAACACCTTGAGTAATGGGGCTCCTCTCCCCTATGCTTCTAGTCTTGTACAAAGGGCAATTTCTTCCCATCTTCCCATCTCATGGTAGTGTCTTATGCTGGAAAGTATTTCACAAAGAGAGGGAAAAAAACAGATAAGGAAGGCAAAAAGTTAAAGCAAATGCAATATGTGGGAGGAGGGACTGTCACTTCCATGTCTTCAAGTAAATGCTGGGGGCAAAAAAGGTCCTTCCTGCATGACCCTTACTGCTGTCTTGGAGCATAAGGTGGAGCAGTAAATTCTGTCTCCAGCCCTGTTCTCTCACTTTCCTGTGGTACCTGTGGATATGTCTGCTAATGGTGGCAGTGATGACAGTTGTTAACTGGACAATGTTTTGACACTGCCAAATCCTTTTGCACAGGTCATTGTCTGCCTGGTGGTAAATGGCAGCTGAAAAGCTCTATGTAACACATTAGCAAATTCTTTTGCAGTCCAGACCTCTGAAGTATTTTAAAAGCCATGTTTAAAAGCTCAAGCTTTTCTGCTTCACAGCCATTTTTTTTCCTTTGTCTCATGGTAATGAATTAACTGTAAATATGAGTGGCACCCCAGGGAGATGATAGGCTAGGGTCATGCAGGGTGTGACCTTAGTAGAAAAGATGGGATTCCTTCCTGAGAAGCTCTCATGAAGTTGACTTTGGAATGTTAACCAACTACCTGTCTCACAGGCAACAGCAGGATTTGGCCCTGTCTTTTTATAGTGAGTAATCGGCTGTAAACGCATTGATTTCAAAGGAGTTATTAACTGATACTGGTGCAACAAAAGCACCATTTGCCCTAAATGTTATGGAGAGATGACAACCAACAGACTGAGCAGATCTGTTTCTCAGTGATCTCTCAGGCAGGGGAGGTAACCAATCTGTTCCGTGCTGCTTTGGGCTATCTGAACTTCCCATAAGAATTCAGATTTCCATATAAGTTGCATTCAGTTTTTATTCATATTGGCTTAGAATATGTTTCTTGTCAGTTTTTTTCCTGCAGTAATGGTAAAAATCTGTTTTTCTTCCCTAACTATGTGCAGGCTGGCATGGCTTTGACTTATGATCCAACAGCTGCTATACAGAATGGGTAAGGAATGCATGTTTTCTTATGCCTTTTTAAAAATTGTTTTGAATGTCATCTTCTATTTTCTCTTTCTGTGGTGAAACTTCTTCAGAAGCAAATTGACCCAGTCATATTTTGTCTGAAGCATGTAATGCTATACTGTCAAGTTCTTCTTTTAGTTTCCCTTTCCTTTTTATGCCCTCTTGTTTGCAATATCTGTTTGAATGGGAAGTTGTTTTTCCTAACAGTTTCCATCTCTATTTGCCAAATGTTAGTGGATGTTTTTCTAATCTCTCTCTGTCATGAAGTGGAAACCAGTAAGGTTTTCCTTTACTGACTTTGCTTTTGTTAAAATAATCATTGAAGATTCCAGTGTATTTTGGATAATGGAGCCATTACTTCACCTGGGGTTCTCTCTGCAGGCTGGCTAGCTTCCATGGCATTATCTGAATAAAAACGCTATATAGGGAGAAAGGCTTAAATTAGTGTGTAAGCAGATGGAATTTAGGAGTAAAATTCTGAGCAACACTCTTCTTCATTTCTCAGCTACCATTTGCTGACACAGGGAATTGCAACTTTTTCTCAAACTGAGCAGAGAAATTACATCATCGTACTATTTACCTGCTTGATTGCAGTTCCAAATATTTCATGTACTAGAAAAAGATATCCTTGAAATCTAGCTCTCCTTTCAGAGAGGTTAACAATTTGAAGAGAAGCAGGAGATTTGGCCCTGAACGCTTTCACAGTCGCTCTTTGATCAGAGAGATGTTTCATATGATTATTAAATTCCATGCATACTCCAATCAGTGCTCTCCAGCTGAACGGGAAAAGTTATTGTTGTAGATGAGAATGGCTTTATTTGTTAAATATTTGTTAGGGCATTGCTAGTTGAAGCATTTAGGAAAAAAACTAACATTCCCACTAGTTACAAAAAACCCCCTCACCAAAATCGATAGTAATAGTCTATTTTGCTTAATTGCCCTTTACAAGCAGTGATTTTGTAGGACTCGTGATATTCCCATGAGTGGAGAAAGAGGCCAAACTCAGAAGAACAAGTAGTTTATTTGGAGTTGTGATTTCAGAATCCTTCTGTTTCCCAGTTCTGACCTCCAAATGAGTTTTCCTCTTCTATTGTTATACTTTTCAGCTGGTAAAAAATTATAGTCTATAAATAAAACCATCACTGGTTCATAATCCACCAGTGTTTCATGTGCAAAACTGGGTTTTATTTCAAATAAATTCCTGCATGTCAGTTATGTGAATGTTTTGGAAACTGTAATTTGAATGATCCTTTGAGAATAATATTATTTTAATTCAAAAACAATTTTTTGAAGTTATGAAAGTTATCTCAGAATCAGACATGATTTGTATCAATGAGTATGCATAGTGTTCAGGTAGTCAGACTGCTCAGATGGTTTGGTCACTCAATTGTTTGAACACGCTGTCACTGATCATTGGGAAAAGAAATTGTACACAGTGGAGAATTTCAGCTCTGCAGTTTTTTAAATATTCTTTTATTTGTAGAGCAAGAAATACGCTACAGTACCAGATATCTCTCTAAGAGTGACAATTAATTACTGCTTTGACATATCTCTTCTCTCTAGAGTGTCAAAATATTTTCAGTTTCATTAGAACTAAACTATCATTCAAAATGCTCTTGCGGTGAGAACTTGATTGTATGCAGTATCAAAGAAGCTCTTACTATGCAGAAAAATTTGTCCATCAAAAGTTATGCAATTGTTTTCCTGTCCTGTTACGCTGAATTTTTTTTAATCTGCCCGGGCATTCACATAGTAGTCTCTACATATCCTGTAGATATAAATTTTTACTATTTTTCACAAACCTTTCACTTGCAAGAACAATAAAAATCTCACCCATGGAGTTTATTTTAGATAAGTCCCAGGAGCACCTCGATGCTTTTTCCTTGTAAAATACATAAATGCAATCTGTTGCTTGCTGACACAAGACACAGACGTCATAGCAGGTGTGTGGCCATGGTGCAAGAGACTTAAAGGCTCTTAATCACTATGAAGTAAACAGGTTAACCCAGTCATCCGTGAAAGGACGTTAGGCAAACACACCGATATTCCCCATGGTGAGGGCAGTCTGGAAGTGAGCACAGAGCTGCTGCTTACAGCCCCCCTGTGTTGATGCTGTGCCCACACCCACCCTTGCACGTATGATGCTGCATAACACTTTGGCAGTACGGTGGGTCAAGCTGTTAGGTTTGCATGAAGCAATGTCGCACAAAGATCTGTAAAACAAAGGCCACTTCCTTGTAGCAGGCCTGGTCTGTGCAGCAGTGGGGGCAAGCAGGTGTTAACCTGCTGTGATAAGCATGAGTTGCGCAGAGCTGTGTGTGCTGGGTGCCCGCCAGTGTAGGGGCTTAGTGAACTGAGGCTGGGGATGGGGAATGTAAAAGATAACCAAGTCAAGGTGATGATTCAGAAGATTTATGAATTACCAATAAAACTTAAGAAGAAAGATTAACTGCACATGCTGACATCTACCAGAGCTCTTTATTGGGTTGATAGATGCATTTTGATGCATATAAGTTGCTAAGTCAACACAGGATTATATGGACCATGAAAGCCTACTAAAGAGACATGTCTCTGCAGGTGTCATGGTATTTAAAACTTGCCGTTCCTTAAGAAGTGTGGATTATATTAGGTTTTGAGTTGAGCCATAACCAAACCTCAGGGAAAAATCTGGACTCTTGTTTCCAAATGAAAAGATGGGTTCTCATTGCACATGGTGTAGTACTATCACTTTTATTACCGTATAACTGCATATTTGCCTTGAAAATCTATAGCCAGAATAAAACAAAAGAGAGTGAGAGAGAGGCTTTCACTAAAAATAACGAAGATTTTTTCCCCACTAAGCAATAGATAATTTTCTTCAGAGTCTATTACATTGTAAAGCTTGATTCTCCATTTCATTATATTGTTTTTATGCCCGTGTAGCTCTGTTTAAGCATCCAGTGGAGTTACATCAGCATAAAGCTGGTATAATGGAGTGGAGAATCCAGCCCATAGTGTACCATAGCACTGCAGTATGAGTTACTGAAGATATGGTAAGCACACACTTCAGTAGATAAGCTCTTTTCACCTGGCAATATCCCAGTGCCTTTTTTTGGTAATCAGTCTTTTCTGAATTGCATTTAAAAAGGTAGTCGGGTTTTATTTTGGGGAGTAGTGTGCCTGTTGTAATATGCTATTTATTTTTCAATTTGTGGTATTAACATCATTTTAGTAGGTTTATGCACTCATACTAGGAGCAAGATAGAGGTCTTGTGCTTGCACGGTAAGGAAGCTCATTTAAAATGTTCCAGAGGCTGGAGTCCTCCTGGCCATTTGTCTAAGATTGCGATGTACTGTAACAGTTTAATGTCTGATATCTGGGGGACTGTGCTGTGCCTTTGCTGGCCAATGGGCTCAATATTCAGATAGGTCTTTTCCAACTCAAACATCTGACTGTGTGGCTTATTGCAACAGAAAATTGCTGCCTTGATAATGCTCGGTAATACTCTTACATTATGTGAGCCCCAGGATACTATTTATGAATCTAACTTTTTCAGTACTGCCCGCAGGCATGAGGCATGAGCAAATGGTGTTTATTGCAGTGCAAATAGGATCTTGCTCTTGTGCAGATTCTGTGTGGAAGCTTGCATATTCGCCCCCAGAATAGGAACCATATGGATTTTTTTTTCTACTTTTTGGCAGGGAAATAGCGACCAGACACTGCAGATAATGCAGTCCCCAAATGCGAAGGGAGGGTTGATGTAGCAGGGGAGTATGTGCTTTGTCTGTTAAGCAACAGAAACTGTTGTTATAATGCTGCCTCTGTGTGTCTGATGACGTATTGGAATCGTGGTTCTTTTCAACATCACTTAAAAATGTTCTCTTTTGAGCCCTTCTTTATAAACCCCTCTTCAGGAGCATTGAGGAGCATCTTTTTGCCTCCTAGTGAGGAGTTTCCCCAGTACTTATGGCTGTGCTGAAAAAGGCCATTTTTAATACAAATATGTCCATTTTGCCTTGCCCTTGCCACCTGCACGCTTGTGCTTCTAGCATTGCAGCTGCAGCGGAGGAGCAAGGACACTGTCTTATGCCTGCAAAAAAAAACAAAAAAACACAGACCATTGTGAGGATGCAAACTGCATTTGCAGAAAATGCAGCTGAGCTTTTTGGAAAGCTCTCCTTGGAGCTCACAGGTCAACTACCACAATGTCTACAGCTCTCAAAATACCATACTAGGTACTGTGCACTTTAATGCCAGGAAACTTGGAGGCATAATTTAGTATATCTAAAATGAGTCAAAGACAGTATAACTCATATCTTTTTTCCACTCCGCTTTCTGATGTAGATATTCTGATGACTGAGAGTCCTGTATTCCCTTGAATGAACTTACAACATGCATCTTCCACCTCATTTAACCTCTCCCTGAGCCTAAAGAAAAAAAAAGGCAAAGCCTAAGACTGAATATAGCAAAGTCAGCAGCTGCAGATATTGTTGGCATGCTTTAGGGTTTACACCAGAACAGGCCACTATTGCATTTGTGTTCCCCTTGTCTTTTATTAGATCTCCAGTATGTCGCTTATGCCAACTGCATATTAGGACATTTGCCTATTTGTATGTAAAGGGAATTTAGGGAGATGGCTCGGAGTCCCATGGGTGAGGGTATGTTGAGCCGTCTTTGTCAATGGGCCCTGTCGTGGCAGTGCATGGCTCCAGCACTTTGGTAGGTTGAGCATCCTGTACCTGAGGGTTGCTCTGCTTGAGTCTGTCAACATCCCTATCCTCACCATACCACTGTATTTCATGTGTGGCAGAGATCCACGTCCTTTACTTTTAGATTCCTTTGGCCATAAGTGACACTGTGGAAAGAAGACAAGTCTTTGTGTCTTGGTGTAAGAGATTCCTGATTGCAAAATGTTTGCCCTACAGCCTGTCACAGTGAATCAGATTGTTAAACTTGGTGTACTATTATTATTAAAATTAAAATATGTGAACTGGATTTTCACACAGTGTCATTTGCACCATAACATTTTCTTCCTTTCTCTGCCTTGATGCCCTAGTACACGAATTTTCACAATATAGCTGAGTATCCTGGTAGTATGTTTTATTTGATGCTTATTTGAGAGCATTCCAAATGACAATAGATAAATGGTACTGGCAGGGGTGTTGAAAGGGCTGTATTTTTCACATTACCATAGTGTATATTCTACAAGCTTATGTACTATTCAGATAACTGCATCTCTAAGCTGAAACTGAAATGGTGAGCTATCTGTCAAGTTCTTGGCTTAACACACATTTTCTGTAAATTTGTTGGTATTTGCTGGGATTTATTGGAGAGTTGATTCCAAAGAGTCATCACTACTTCCAAATGGAAAGTTGTTTCCCCCCTATTGTTGTCTTTGTCCAAGCAATTCATACGTGGTATGAGTATGAACCCAGCATCAGTGCCAGGCTGATGAATGGAATGAGAACAGAATGAACAAAAACGTGTAGTTTTCTCAAAAGAGAAATCTATATTATCTTTTAGTTTAAGAGGTTTATAGGCATTTCTATACATTATGCATCTTACCTATAGAGTAAATTCTGTCAGTCTGCCATTGACGGTTTTCATTTGCTGCACACAGCATTTCTTAGTTCATCCACTTAGCAACAGCATAGCCTAAGTGATTTCTGGTTAACATTGATCGGGAGAAGACCCCTGTAAAGGACTTAGATAACATGTGTCATGCTAATGCCATAGATGGACCTGGCTAGTGGTGTAAAAATCCTTTCTACCCTGATGTTGTGTGAACTTAGTGTTTGATATAAGCAGTGGGATAAAAATGCCTCTAAGTTTGCATGATAGGATATATATAAAATCAGGCAAAGGCACAGTTTTAAAATAGCCTCTGTGCGAGCATTGTAAGGGCAGATAAATGGTCCTAAAATAGCGTTATATTTCTATTAAACAAGAAATCACTCAGACGCCACCTGCTGCTTTTGGCATTTTAAAATCTGATTTGGAATAGAGAGAACAAATGATTGCTTCTCTGTCTCCCTCTCCCTTCCTAACTTCGAATGTTTCCACCCAGCCTTCAAAGAGAGCAGCCTGTTTTTCCAAGGCTATTGGTTGAAGTCAGTGGTTATTTAATCTGCATCCACAATGAATGCATCCAGTCTGAACTAGACTGATTAGTACTAAATCGGTGATGCCAGGGTGATCAGGAAATAGAGCACTTGTTTAAACACCAGTAATGATTTTTTTTTTTTTTTGGTTGCATAGTTCTCATGGAAAGCTACTGTTGATTGCCTCAGAGTGGGGAGGAAAAAAAAAATATATAAAAAGGGAGGGAATGTAATCCACTTCACTGTGCAGAATCTTCTATTACTCATTGGTGCATGCTGTATGAGAAGGATCTACGTGAGGTTTAGATCAGACAAGAAAATGCTGCACATGAGTGTTTCTGTATGAGTCCAAAACATCATCATTTTGACAACTGGAAAACCACAAACATTCTTTTTTTTTCAAGCAATTTTATTGTTCTGGCTTGCTGTTAAAAGTGAAAAAAGGGCAAATGCAAAAATCTTTATGAGCACACACATATTAAGTACTTACACAATCCAGCAATAGTGATATTTTCCAAGTGATAATTTTATCAATAATCATTAACCGACAGGGAAGGAGAAAAATATAACATTTATTACCGTTGAGAAGAGGTAGTGCAACTTCTGTTCATAGTATGCAACAGTGGAAATAAAACCAACTCCATCTCAAATTTTCAGTGCTGCCTGGGGCATTTAGGCTCGTAATTCTTCATACATTTCTCCAGAAGAAGGGTTTTTTGCTCACTGCCTAGATGAATATAAAAATTTCAGCCAGAGTTTTTGTAGCCACCCCTTAATAAAATAATTCAGGCATGTATATAGAATGTGTTTTTCTCAGTACTGAAGCATTAAGATCTGAAAAGAAAACAGTACAGCATGTAAAAATGAAATCAGTAATATTGTCTTCAATATCGTGTAAGAAATTTCCTTTCAATAGCTAGCACCCTGGAAAATCAGCTGTCTTTGCATTTCAGATAATTACTTCTTGTATCATGAAGTTCTGTATTTGTGCTAGTTGAAGTGAAAAAAATATGCTTTGTGTAAATATTCTTCCTCCTTTCCATTTTCAAGATCTGCTCAATGGAGCCATCACATCTTCTTTATTGTGGTTTTGGAAACAGATGGACATAAATTACCTGTGTAGACTCTTTTTGTCTTTGCCTGGGAGGCACTGAATTAGTCAGAGCCTAAGCAGTCAAAAGGTTCAAAAAGTCTCCCTTTTGTTCTTTGTTTCAGATTTTATTCCTCACCGTACAGTATTCCAACAAACCGCATGATTCCACAGACATCAATCACGCCATTCATTGCTGCTTCCCCTGTCTCTACATATCAGGTACGTCAGATTTGCACTTGTCTACTATTTTTCCCAGTTAATTATGTTTTGGATGTGGATGAAGGCAGAGTGTATACCATAGAAAATTGTGTGGGTGCTTGGTGTGTGGGCTTCTGGTTTAAACAAAGGTCTTTCTAGTAATATTCAGGTGTCATTGGCTTTAGAGTTTTAAGTGTTTCCTGCATTCTTTACAGTAGTAATGAAAATCACCATAATTTTTTATTTCAATCAGATGCTCTAGGAAACAACATTTTGCTTAACTTACAGTTGACAATACCAGAAGCTTATCATTCTTACTGAAATGTTTTCTCAGTTTGGCTCCCCTTCATTAGTCAAAATTTGTTAACTGTGTTTTTTCATCATTTGTGTTGACTGCATTGTATTTTGACCTTTTGACCTCAGTTGTATTTGCTCCAGTAACAGCATCCTTTAAAAATGCTCATTTTTATCCAGTAATTTACTTGACAAAAAAAATTACTTGAAGATAACTGCCCTCATATCCTTCTTTAGTCTGCTACATGCCTCGTAGTTCAGAATTTCTCTTTTCAGCATATCCCTCGCAGATTTCCACTGGGAAATTATTGTCTTGCTTTGGCTTTCTGAGATGGAAGTCAAAACCAGATTGTATCATTTTATTATTAGCCAATCTCTGGGCACATATCACTTCACAGAAGCTGGTCATTGGCTATACCTTTTCCAATTTTAGTTATTTCTGTCCTATGCTTTTCCAGTCCTGAGTCTTATCTGAAATAAGCAATCCAGACTTGCAAAGCTGCAAGGTGGATTGTTCTTAATGTTTGGGTTGGTTTGTGAGGGGTGGGAGTTTTGAGATGGTATGATACTGCTTACAGGTAATTCTGGGAGGTTACTGTGCTTTCAACTTGATCTTCAAAGACAAATGATTCTTGTAATTTTCTCTGACTTTTGTGTTATTTTATTTTAGATGGCTATGTAACACTTGCCAAACCAAAGTTGTTTTGATGAGGTAAATTCAGTAAATTTCAGTAAGTGGCAACACCAAAGAAGTGTCAGTGCCAGAGGCATACAAATGCAGCTCACATGCACTTGGTAGCAAAGCTGGCTTAAGAGTTATACTTTACTCCCTCTTATTCAGGCAACTGAATTCAGGCCACCCAGCCACCTATACCCATCACTGCTGCACAGTTCACGTTTGCTCCCTTCTTTCATTCTGGTTGGAACGATTGCATCCGTTTGTGGTTTGATGCATTTGCACCAAAAACATTAATTTTTGGGTTTTTAACCCATATCATTCTCCTCAGATAGTTTGCAGTGTGAGCCCAAAGGCATTTGCCCTGGCACAGAGAAGAAATTGGAAGGGTACAAGAGTGGAAGCAGTGAGCAGCAAGCTGTGGCAGCTCTAGTGTATTGTAACTCATGGGGATTCACAACATAAAATGTTGTAGTAGGGGTGTGTTTGCGTGTGTGTGTGCTGGTTTTGGTTCTAAAGATGTTTTGAGGAACTTGCTTTACAAGAAAAAAATATACTTTGATAAATGTATACAAATGTTGAAACACACGGTTACACAATTAATACTCACCACTTGCTTCATGAACAAAATCCCAGGGCATCTGGAGAACTGGGACCTTGTAGCTTTCTCCTTTTTATCCCTGGTTATGTTCTGTCTGAGGTGTTACTTGCCCATCTCTGTGAGCTTGGGGATAGCAAGTGGGGTGCCCACTGATGTCTGCAGCACAGCTACATTTTCTGTTTACTTATTGTGTGTTGTGGTGCCCAGACTGATGCAAAAGGAGACTAAGATACACAATTCTTGGGGCTGAGTCTGAGTTATTGATAACATGTGGGCCATTCACATGTAGTACCAGAGTGAGTTATGGCTCAGAGATGCCACCGCAAATATGCAAACACTCTGTAATGTGTGTAGTTATTAGTAAAATTGTTTTGTCCTTGGAATGTGTTACATGTCAGTCATAAGACAGAACAACAAAGAAGGGCTTTGGTGAGGCATATGGTGGGAATAGACCCCAAGATGCCCAAGCTAAGAATGATCCTGGAGTGGAGAGACTTCTTAAGCTGTCTTTGCCATGAGAGCTTTCCATTAGAATAAGTTTCAAAAACTCTGAATTAGGTCTGCAGCTCTTACTGAAAACAGAATAAATCATTCTGGGATGTCTGAAAATGTTATACCTCTAAAAGTTCATACAGATACTTTTGTAAATAAACTTTGGACACTTTATGTCTCTGCACTGTCAGTTGGCTGATGTTCATGATTATATTGATAGATGAAAGAAAACAATATAAATTAAAAAAATAGGGCAATATGGAATGTTGAAGACTACTTTATGAGATAAAATGGTGTGGATCATAGAAGTGGTGCAATCACTCAGACTTTTGACTTTGATAGAAAACATTATCAAATGAAATTTGAAAGCTTTTTTCTTTGTCAATAACTTTATGAAACATAAATTAATTTTGTGTTAAGTTGCAAAACTTAAGTCTTTTGTCAAAATTAGCACCACAGTTGTAGTAGAGAGAATATTTTCAAGGAAATCTTTGAGTTAAGTTTTAAACTTTTCTGTGCTAATTGTAAGTATTTGATATGCAGGTCCAGAGTACTTCATGGATGCCTCATCCGCCATATGTTATGCAACCAACAGTAAGTGGATACTTGGTTATAACCAGCTAAAAGTGCTTACATTGTAGCCTCACTCTGCTTGTCTAGGTTAAAGTTCTGGGTCAGGTAAGAGCAGCCAGGCTGCTCCCTGTGACAAGAGCCCTCTGCTGTAAAGATCCTGTTCCTTTAAGGAGCGCCATTTGATTTGGTGGAAAGAAGAGAATGGGTGATCTGTTATCTAATTGCATTGGTTGTGAGAGAGTAACCAGTTCTGAAGTGTTGCTTCTGAAGCTCTGCTTTGGGGACTACAAGCAAGATAACTGCATTCATTCATACTTTGAATTGCCAGGGTCGACATGTTACACTTCCTCTATATGTTTATCCATCAAAAACTTCCTGTGTAGTTTTATATGAAGGATCCTCAGTGCCTCACTAGTGCATTTCAACATAGTGGGAAAGGGTGAAGCACCTTCTGAGACAGTCTCTACCAAATCTGAATCTGCATTATGATTTGATCAGTCAACTTTTTCTTTTCTTTTTTCCCCTGAGTAAATTGCCATCTCTATCAATTTATAACTACTGCTTAAAGCTGCATTACACTTCTAACTAACATTCATTAGAAGTAGTGCAGCTCAGCTGATTTTTTGTTTGTCTCACCGAAGAGTTTTGGTCACTTTGTCTAAACGTTAGCTATCTACCAGAAGCAATCAACATGCTGAATTCCACTATATACATAGTGCTTTAGTTCCATTTCCTACCTTTGATCAGTTTTTCAGGTATGTATCCATTTAAGAATGTCATTAATCAATATTTAAATGTATGCTTCACATGCGCATCAATAAATTGATTTATACGACAAGAGTAAAATTAAAATGAAAGTCTATACTTAAGGATTATTTGTTATTCACATTTGCATTCAAATATGATGACTTCACAATAGAGTAACTTCTGGTGAGAGTTTGCTATACAACAACATGAATATAATTACACTACCTATAAATTTAGTAGCACAGAATTCTCATCGGAATATGAAGCCTCCTTTCACTTCCTTTAACTCTTTGGAGGCAAGTTCTTCAGTTTTCTCTCACCAGGCAATGACCATAGCATGGGACTGACTGTCTCTAGGATGCCCAATTCCTACCTCTGCAATACTGCACCTCTCTGCAGCCCTTGGGGGAAATTTCCATTTCAATGAATTAAAGCTGCTGCTGTGTTCCATGTAGGGAGATGAACTGTACTGAACAAATTCACAGTTACAAATCAGTCCTATATTCTAATATTTGGATTTAATTGCAGGCCATAAGAAATCTTAGATGTGTAGATATGATGAGTTATGAGACTTGTGGAAGTCTCCAATCCTTGCAGAAAGACTCACTTTCTAAAAGAAAAACCTAAGCACTTTAGCTATCCCAGTTTTTATGTATATGTGTGTTTGAGTTTTATTTGACAATATTCAGCATTTTTCTGCAGTACTAGAAGAGGCTTTTTGGTGTGGTTATCAAATGTATTTACCCCTTGCTAAGGACATGAAAAGAAAACTATCTTTTATAGTGAGTGGCCCCCTCAATATGCCAAGTTAAATTCATGTTCATTGTCAGCCAGAGTCATGTCAAAAGTGTGTGGGCTTCTGGGTGCAAAAGCAGAGGGACAGTGGCTAAGTGGTGCAACATTTCAGTTCCAGTGTCATTTACGTTGTGGAAACATTTGCATGGTTTTCTGTAGCAGTCCTGGTCTCTTCACCAAAAGATTTTTCTACTGCGTTTCCCAACATTATGTTCTTAAGTAAGTGGACATGAGGCATTTAGTACTGAAGCAAAAAGGTAGAACTACCATTCCTCAGGTTTCATTCAGAAATGAATTCTTTATTAGAAATATTCGAAAAATTGTCAGAGTATTACCACACGGAGGACTCATGAGGCTTCAGAATTAATGGTCTGTTTTAAAAGAAAATAAAGAATGTATGTACATTTTAAGTTCACTGTAGTTTCATGCCTAACTGTAGATTCTATTCTAGGCCCCTCCATTGCTTAAAAAATAAAATGAAGAAAAGATTACAATAAAGTTGGCAGAATTTAAGGTGTGAGTTTTGATAACCCCATGAGCTGATGAAATTGGGAATTTTCTAATTTGGTTAGTTGTTTTTTCTTCTTGTAACTTAGTTTTCCATGTTATTATCTAAATTGCCACCACTTTACTTCATAATATTTTATAAGGTGATTGATTGTGGCACATGATGTCCCCCTGGAAACCACTGCGGATAAATATTACATTCCTCTTGCCCCAGGAAGGAGAACATTTTGTTAAGCCTCTATTATTCTTTGTGAGTAGAGATGAACTCATACAGAAAGCACAGTTTGAATTGCTCAAACACTGGTGGTTAATTCTTTGTTTTGATTATAAGTATCCACTAAATCATGTTACTAGATGATTAGCTTTTCATTTCTGACAGAAAGTCCTACTTCATATTTATGTATAATTTAACATAATGTACTGTCCCTCATGGCAGAAAACTAGGCAGAACCATGCTGTAGAGTAGACAAAGGAGGGTTTTCTTTCTGCATCCTGTTCACACACAGGGCAGTCTTATCCTAGGCAGGCAAGCTTGCCCACAGAGGGAAGAGCTGTGCCGCACAGTGCTACCATGCTGTGTCTGCCTGCCTCTTCTCTGCCTGCCCGCCTCATCTCCCTTTCCACTCACCTTCCCATGCAGTAAATACCAAGTCTTTTCTTCAGTGATTTTCCTGTAATAGGAATATCTGCCTGCCAGACACATCGCTCCTTTATATATCAATTTCAGCCACATTTTCCTGATGTGGGCCTGTGTGCATTCTGTATCCATTTACTTGGTGGATTAAAAACTCCACTATAGTAAAAGATTGTATCTCCAATTCTTTCTGTAGCTTTTTAACTAAAACCACATAAGCCTCTGACCCTAACAAACAAAAATGACATATGTATTAACTGGAAAATATTTGCATATATTGCATTCCCCAGCCTTGTTTATCTTCTTACTTTTGTGATCCGTTAAAAACAGATAACAACCAAAATGTCATTTTCTGAGAAAATAACAGTCAGAAAATTTTTGTCCAAATGGGAGAAAGTCAGATGGACAGTCAAGGACTCTGCAGGTATAGAATTGATATTATAAGTTGATGCCAATACAGTTTAAAGGGCCTTTATTTTTTGTTATCAGTGATTTTTGCTGATCTTATGCTAAGAGCCATGGAAAAATAATATCAAATAGGTTGAGATAGTATTGCTATTTCTGAATAAATAGTATTAAAAATAAACTTCTGCTGGCATAGTAGGGTCACACATGAAAACTTCTCACATCTTTGTCCTTGCTCAGGCTTCGGAGTTTTGGAAAACAGGATTCCTGAATCAAGTGGACATCCTGGAAAATTTACCTTGAGGCTCATGTGTGACTCAGACACTTCTAAAAAACGTACCCTTTGTAAATTGAACCTTCACCACTTTTCCCCATATTGACTGCACTGTTTCCAAGTAAGAATAACTAAAATTTGCCAGTTTTGTTGCTTTGCTACGTGCCCTGGTCACTCTCCATAGCTGTAATGCAAGAGAAGCTCCAAAAGAGCTATAGCAGTGTGGGTTTGGATTAAAATTGGCATAACATTTAATGCACTGATGGCAGTCTGGGCTCCATTTAGTTAACTGTAGCTTTCAAAGTACAGTGCTCACTCTTCCCTACTTGAAACAAGTCTTGTATTTCATTACTGCCTCAGGATAAGGATAGATGGATAGTGATGACAGAATCAAAACATAAATAGGATAAGAGTTATTCTGGGGATTATAGAATTTGCTGTATTATTGTGTTTTTCCTGTAGTCCCTGAAGGCTGTCTGACAGTTCAGGGGTTACTTTAAAAAAATGTGTTGATAGTAAATTCACTTATAGACAATCTCATTTTTACTAACAAAGACATTTGAATAAAATGTTTTGATTGAAATCTATTTTACAAAAAATACATGTACTTTTCCTCTTTGAAGGCAAATTTGTTTTGGTGAACCAACAGAAATATCCTACCCCAGTACTCAACGTACACATTGGTTTTACACTTACCCTCTTTTATTTGCGAGTAAAACTGTGTGACTGTAAGTAATCACTGAGTATGCACAGATAGATGTTCTTGTCAGTCTGGAATAGTTTCTACATAATAGCCAGAGTATGGCAATGGAGCATAAAGGATGCAAGCAGAGTAGCATATGGAAGAAGCTACCATTGATAATGATAAAGGAGAGGAGAACTTCTCTTCTGGATGTTTCTCAAGCCCTTACAGTCCTTTTAGAAAGGTCAATGTCTTAAAAAACACCCTTATTATTTTTTTCCGTCTTCCTTCCTGTGGCCCATGGCTGAATGAAATCTGCCTTTAAAAGCAACAACAAAAACGTTTCATAAGCAGTGTCAAACCCCTGCTTTGGTGAGAAGCAAGGCTGAGTGAGGACTCCAAATTCTTGCCTTTTTATTGTTGTGCATGAATGTAGCATAAAAGGTACAAATTGTTCAACTGAAATATATCAGTTTTCATTTTCTCACTAGTGACTCTGCTTTTTTGGATAATGCCCAAAATACCACAGCAGTTTCAGTGTTTTGATTCCTCCACTCTGGAACAAAGAAGTTCCTTGTGCTCCAATCCACATCCTTCTCCCAAGACAGCTTTCTCTACCTCACATTTATTCCTCTACCTCTTTAGTAAACAGATCCAGGAGTCAATCTTGAGTTTGCCTGTTTGAGTGTAAGGAAATAAAGGAAGTCCTTTGCAGACAGTTGAGTCCTGCTTCCAAGATGAAATGTGAGAATTCGGCTAGCTGGTATAAAAAGTAAACAGGAAATAATCCTTAGAAATTGGAATCTCCAGCTAGTCTTTTAACTTTTAGCTGTGTATTTTTGATAGATCCTTTGAACATGAACTTACTTGAACTTTTAAGGCTAAAGCGTTTAGAGGTTGAAATAACTAACCAAATACCAGTGCCAAAGTTCTCCTGAACAATTTTAATTTCAGTGTTTCCCAAGGCAGAAAATCAAGGACTGCCAATTCTATAACTGATAATCAAGACAGTAATTGACAATGTTCCTTTGGGGCAGGCAGGCTCACATGAGGTCATTTCTGCCTCCCTCTCGCCCAGCGCCCGCTCTAATACAGATGTTGTCTCAGTGCTACTCAATGGGTAATTTCAGACTCAGCTGAGCACGTGCTGACCTTCTTTAGTGCCAAGTGTTTTTGTATTGAGGAGAGCACCCAGGACAGAGAAGCAGTGTTCAAGCTCAACCATCTCAGACCTCTAAAAAAAAATAGGTGTAAACAATTCACCTGAGTAACATCTACTTGGGTGTAGCAGTTTGTACGTTTGAATATACAATCAATATATGGAATCATACCAAAGTATTGCTGCAGTCATTCACTCTGCTGTTGTAGAAATTAATATGAATGCCAGGAAAAGATATATTTAAGTTAGATTTCCAACTTTTCTTGACACTCTACTAGAGCTCCCTAGTGAAAATGAGCATTTTTTGTGATGGCAGCAAGACACCCCACATATGGATTCACTTAGAAAACATGGATGGGAGAACCGCAAATGTTTCCAGTAGACAAGCCTGTGCATTTGAGGAACTTGTGCTGTGCTGTTTTATCCTAAAAAAACTTAAGAGCTCTAGTAAAATTTTCTCTTCTTTCAAATATTCTGCAGACAGTGTGAATACTAAATGGATAAAACATCAGTCTAAGATTTTTGTTTAAAGGCATCTACATTAGTGGAAAAAGCATATATCTATGATTCATAAAAATCTATAAACATAAATGGAAAAGATATTTGGAGAAGAAGACATCTGACACTAAATTTGAAAGGTACCTCAGAGACTTTGAAGCCAGGAAATTCTGGTGGAGGTTATAGAATATTGATCTTTTTTTAACAGGAAAGATGCAACCTTACCCCTCAACCTTCATTGTCAAGAAAAATCTTAACACAACAGCTGTTTAAAAGCGGTTTTATCAAAGGGGACTATTCTTTTTAAAGATAGTTATTAATCAATAGAAATAGAGTACCTTCTGTGGGAGAATGTAGTGCATTTGTAAAAAAATCAATCTCTAATTTTTTACAAAGCCTGCATTCTGCTTTAACTTTTCCAACTCCATGTACATCACCTAAGAATATTACTAATACTTTATTTTATATAACATAGGTAATATCTCTGGTTTCAGGTAGATCTCCATTTATGTCAAGTTTTAAATGTACAAAATCAAAACCTTAAGACAAACTGTAGAATTCATGTCATGTTTGCCACTTTGAGCAAAAATTCCTCATTTGTTGAGCACTGGTCAAGTTAGTTATTGTCCAGGTGTTAGATTAATAAGTAGGCATAATGTGATAGGATCAGGAAAGAGTGATGGACTGCATAAGCACATGGTATTAATTATAAGCCAAGAGTTAGAATAATGAGCGTGCAGCAAGTAACGGGCTCAGCAGAGTGGTGAATTAGGTAAGCATGCGATTTCTCAGATGACATCTCAGTTTAGCTCACCATCAAATATTTTGTCCATTGTGGTTATGCAAGCATAGGTGTGCTGTGAACAGGCTGAGGCATGTGACAGGACATATTATAGTCTCTCAAAGTTACCCTCCATCATGGACCCTCTCTTATTTTGTGCCTAGTATTATCCATTGTCTTGCAGTTGATGCTAATATTATCCATCTTCTGCAAGGACCACTCTGCTATGCTGGCTTAAGCAAATTAGATGATATGCATGTAGTAAGTGGGACACAAGCCTGATTGTGGCAAATTTCCAAGTGTGTAAATTCTGTGATGGTGGAGGGAAAGGCAAAAATTTTCATCTGCCACAAGCAGTAAAAGGCTTTGAATACGCTCTGTGGTCTGGAAGCACAGAGGTTTCACACTAGCTGGTGAAAAGGCTGGGAATGATCTGTGGGTGCTTTTCCCATGATGGAGCTGTGGTTCTCGTTTCCATAGTGCAGTTAAGAATACAAGATGTTACTGCAGGACAGTTCCCCAGCAGAAAGGGACCTGGATCTCCTTTCTGCTTCCCAAACCCCATCCCTACACTGCAGAAAATCAGCTTTTCCATTACAGATGAGGCATTGGCCAGCTTTGGAGAAGGGAACAGCCTGCAAACCCAGAAGAGCATTACTGAGGAAAGGCTGTGTTTTACAGCAAGAGTAATGCTAGGGCAGCAGCACTGTAACTGTGATAACTCCAAAATAAGAGTTATAAAGACTGTCACAACCTGTCAAAGTTGTAAAGGTGAATTCCTGATAGTGAAGGATCAAGTCAAGTTTTAGGCTATTGACAAGATGTCCTTTTATACACAACTGAATAGGAAGGGAGCTATGTAAGGACCAAGGTATAATCTTGCAAAGTTAAAAATTGTATTATTATTTTTTAAAATATGGTATTCATATGGGATTTTGTCTCAGAGGCTTCAACTGGTTTTGGAAGAAAATTCCAAATGGAAATCATGCATACTTGTTCAGCTGTAAGTGTATTTTATAGCTTTATTTATCCTTGCTGCAGCTCCTTTTTGACCTGAGTTTGCCTTTCCTCACCCTGCTTTCAAAGAGTAAACATAGGCTTATAGCACTTAGTGGCAGATACTTTTTCAGCTGCCACTGATCAGTTTTTTGACCTTGGATAAAACATCTTTCTCCTAGGCTCAGTTTCAGATTTGTCATTTTTTTAATCCCAATCTATTTAGTTTATTAAATTGTCATACACTAAATAGTATCTAGTAGATGTTTGTGAAAAGTCTGATGAAACAAGGGTCTATCTTGACTGATGTCTCTAAACACATCCTCACTATGATATTATTAAGGTTTGAGGTTTTCATGTTAGATTTGACTTTTACCATTATAAATCAAGAATTAACTTGACTTAAGAAAATTGAATTGCATAGGTGTGAAACAGTAAGAATTAGAAGAGAATCATGCCTGCAGCAATAAGTTGATGAAGGAGACTCTGGCACCTTCTTAATCCTCTAGAACAAAAGCACTTCCATAAATCACCACTATGTTATGCAAACAGTATTCCAGGACCAATTTACAGAAGTAGGGGAAACTAGCTAAGCTATGTATTACTTATGATTGCATCATGATTTATTAGTGCAGGAGTTGTGTAAAAAATTATAATTATGTACTCTAAGGACTTAGTGACCAGTTTATAAGACTCAAAATTCCTGTATCCAGGGACCATGCTATATAATCCCCTGCAAAACCTGATTAAATTGTTTGATTTTATGCCTCTTGATAATCCTATCAGGACATTTGTTTCCAAATACCTTTGCTCTGAGGCTTAGCACTGCATTTTTAATTTCCAACCTATACGTGTTCCTATTTATTTTGTCTCCATCTGTTCTTGGTCATTTTTCCCTACCTTCAGTAACTCTTGTCCCTTCTCCATGTTCATCACAATAATTTATAGACACAAATTTTAGCTACATTTTCATTTTCTAGGCTAACTATGTTAACATCACTGCATTTGTAGTAATTTAGGGATTTTGTACCTCTCATTGCAACAATGACCCTTCTTTGGATCTATTCCACTTTAAATTCATTTTTCTGAGTCATCTGGTGCTCACAGTTTTCCAACTTTTTTGTGCAAATAGCACTAATATTTCTTTCTCTTCTATGGGAAAACTGTGCTGCATTTTAAAATAGTATCTTTTTTCCCTTTTGCTCATGGCTGGGAGTGCAGTAATCCTGTAATTCACTGATACAGCTAAGTTTTCTCCTTCTTTGGGTGTCCAGCAGATACTCCTGTGTGATGAAGGAAACCACATACTAGCGTAATTGTCTTCATGAATTTGTGCTGCCTTGCTCTGTATGATCCAGTCCTTCCTGTATGGTAGTTTAATCTGCCACTTTATTAAATGTACCTTACAACTTTACAGTTTCCCCAAATCTTATTATTTAAGGGCATTATTAAAAACATTGGATGGGAACAATCCTTATGGCGATTTTAGTGACCGTCCCACTGAAGCAATATAGCTTGTATTTTAGCACAACCTGTTATCATTTCCTCTTTAGTTAATCCTTTATCATCCCCGAAGTTTAGTAATTTCTGGTGTAGCACTGCTTGAAATACTTTTATTGACCTTCAGAGAGTTTAGATCTGCTGCCTGTCCTTTGTCTAGAAAATAGGTCATTTTATTTTAAAAAATGAGGTTAGCTAGCTCTATCTTTGATTTATCTATGTTCTATCTTCATTAATATCCTTTAGTCCTGGCCACCGGACCTGTGCTTACATGTGCCAGCTCTGCAATAGAGATGTTCCAGTCCTGGTTCCTCATTTCACCTTGAGCTCATTGACTTCTGTGGGATTTTCATCTCCTTTGACTGTATTCATTTTTCTGCCCAAATGCTCATTCTCAGAAAGCTGCCTCTGCTGTCTGATGTCTACGTGAGAAATTGAGACTGTCCTTGTCTTGCTGGGGCTACTTCTGAAGGACCTTCAATGTGTCTCCCTTCCTCACTGTATGGGGAGCTGAACTGTAGCTTCTCTCCTTGGTTTTCATTTATCTATATGAGAAACCTTTTTTTAGATGTTTGAATATCATTTGCAAAGTCTCAGATAGACTTTTTGCAAATCTTACTTCTGGCCTCCAGTTGTAGCTTTTTTCTGTCCTTTTTTTCTTCCTCTCTTCTGTGTTCCTTCCTGATACACTTATTGAGGTGTCTGAGTAAATGTCTGACTAATTAACACCTCCTTGACTGTAACTGTTGAAGAATCTTAATAACATAATTATTTTTAAATTATTTTTGCAGAGACAGTGCTAACAATTTATTTTTTTATATCAATGTATAAATGTGCACTGTGATTTGACATTCTGGAAGCTAGAAACATCCAAGATATCAAAAGTAATATCTGATTATTGAATGTTGTTAGGTCTAACAATATTTTCCATTCATTTTTTTACTCTTATAGATAAAATGCTTTCTTTTCAGTTCAAATGCCTTTAGAAAGAATTTAATATTGACCTAAGCTTTGCAGTACAGAGGCAAATCATGTGTATCTTTCCTAAACTGATTTCAGTCCCACTGAAGTGGAGTAATTGCTTAATTACAGTTTTCGAGTTGTAACCTTGTGGCCTTGTTTTACTCCTAAACTGGTGTAAATTAGGAGTAAATCCATTCTAAACCCATGCATTAAACAGACTTTGCCATAAAGCCTCTTGTTGTGAATCAGTGGTATCTGCAACGCTGTTGAGAGCGTTTCAACTTCTTTCTTACATGATTGCAAAAACAAATAGTGAAATGTAATAGCATAAACACTGAACATTCTTTGGCTGTTTCATAGTGGATTGATGAAGAATGAGTTGTGTAACACAGTGACAGATCAACAGAGTCTGAAGAATTTTGAAGGAGTGCCAAGTTGTTATTTAGTCAAACCACTACTTTTGGACTACCTGCCAAAGAGAGGCATTTCCAGCAGGGTAGTTTCTCTTATCAAATGGCCTATTTTAAAAAGAATTTAACTTCTTCTTAGCCATGGTTTAAATGCAATTTCTTATTTCTTGTTACTGACTACAGCTTTTCGTTAAAGGATGTCTACTGAACAGCCTTTCCCGTTCTATGCCTTTTAAATAAGCTACCTGGGAGGTTTTGTAATGCCACTGCAGGCCTTATTGCCCAGGAGAGTTCATCTCTAACATCCATCCCAAATCCCAGGTGTAGCCTTTCACCACTCTGCTTTTCTGAGTGAGCAGTCGAGTGGAAGTTGTCTTTTCTCTATGCATCACAAACCACACAAAC
Organism: Cephalopterus ornatus; assembly: GCA_013396775.1. NCBI lineage: Eukaryota > Metazoa > Chordata > Aves > Passeriformes > Cotingidae > Cephalopterus > Cephalopterus ornatus. The sequence goes on from VZRE01004970.1 coordinate 90,289, forward strand.
ACATCCCAAAGCAGAAAGACAACTGAGTTCCTCATTATCAGATGTCTGCTTCTGCCTCCCAAAAAGCTGTAGATTCATGGAGAAAAAAACATGTGTGTTGTCGTCATCTGTGGCTCACTCCAGGATAACTCGGATGATTACTTCAACATCACGCTGAGGATCACTTCAAGCTGATCTCTGTGGTGGGACAGGAGGGCTGGGCGTGATTCACACAGCACACAGCCTGCTTTCGAATTGCCTTTGTACTTTTCCAGTACAGCAATCTGTAAATCATTACGCACCCCCTCTTTGCCCAATCCACACAGGATGTGAGTCTATGTCAGCTCCCAGCTTGATAGCCTTCCTCTTTAGTGCTATCAATGAAAAACTCCTGCTTGCAGCTTTGGAAATTACTAGTCTATTGCCTGCTTCTAGCCAACAGGGTGTGTGTCACATTCACAGATGTCCCACATCTGACAGGGTTGAGGCTAGAGGCGTATTTTATGTGGGCAGGTAGAGGAAGGAACCTGCCGTTGTAAAGCTGGTTCATCCGCACTGCCACAACTGCTCCTGGCTAACCCCGAGTTCCAGTGGGCCAGGAGAACAGGCAGTATTACAGGAAAAGCGTGGTTATATGCATTCCACCACAGACATTTCTTCCTACTGACAGACCATGTCATTTTTGTGGAAAGGGCAGGATTGTTCTAGATGTACTTATTTTAAATGAGGATGAAGTGTTTGATGCAATGATTGTTTCCTGGTGCTTGTCACAGGTCTTACTTCAGGGAGAGGAGGGGGTGGACATTTGTCAAGAGCATTTTGAGTGTTTCTGATAGACAGGCAGATGCAACACCCCATCTCTCTGATTTATGTCTGTGGAAGTTGCAAAGCTGTATTAGCTCCCTTGCTAACTCACGCTCCAAGTTCAGCAAGCAAAGCTACTCATCACGACTGCTAAAGCTGTGACAGGCCACATCTTCCCCCAGGAACAACACAGCAGTAAGAAGAATATGAAGGGAAAGACCTGTGCAATTCCTCTGGTTTAATGCTGCATCCTACAGAAAGAAACACTCAGTTCACATCTTCAACTTCCACTTGATATCCAGTTTTATAACATTTCAACCTAAATCTTCACAGGTGTTCAACACCTTGGACAAATCAGCTTTACCAAGAGATGATTAAAGAGCCAATTTTAGGCCATTGGTTAGAACATGGTGATGGGAGGGAAATGGTCTTTGAAAGGTAGCCTTGGTACTGTTGCTGCTGCCAAGAGTTTTGTCTCAGTTCTCAAATTTGGTCTCACGCAGCAAACCTACCTTCGTACCATGCCACTGTTCATAGTAAAGCCAGGTGAGACTTTCCTGGAGTAGGTTGCAGGACCTCCATACTAGTTTTGTCCTTTCCTTCGTTTTGCCTTCACTTTCCAGGGTGGCAAAGCAAGACTATTCATCCTTGAGTGACAAAGTTCAGGCTTGGCTATAATCCTGAAAAACATTTTGCTGGGCCTGCACAGACGATGTGATTTTGTACTTCAGTGGATAGTAACCACAGATGTTTTCACAGGGATAATATAAATCGATCAATGTGCGTAACTGCCATCCATTCAGAAAAAAAATAATAAGTTGGAGGTGTTTGTCCTGCAAGCCAGATGAGCTTATTACAAAGATTTTTTTAATAGAACTTGAGAAGTTTTGAGTACTGTAATCTATGAGAACTTTCTCACAAGCAAACTCAGTGTTCAGTTGTGTAAATTTGTCATTCTTGCAAGAGTTTTACATGCCATTCAAATCTGTCTTCCAGATAAAAATCAGTGATGCAGGTCATGGTTCAAAGTGTGGGCTATGGTGATTAGCAATGATCTGTTTGTGGTGATGTTCGCTTGCCTCCACAATATGAAATGTGTTTGAATCCTCTCTGAGCTTCTTTTCATCATTTTATTCAATAGACAAGTAAAGGAGCAAGTAGAAGCATGTCTTGTGTCAAGTGAAGCAGGAGACTGTGTCTTGCTCTTTCCTTTCATCTTCTTGACCAAGCCTGGACAATATGTAACTGGGTATTATGCAATATTTATTCTTCTTCTCACAGCATAAAAAGCTATATTAACTCTTTTCTGCTGGTAAAATTCTGGTGCATAAATACAAGGGATGGAACTCTTTGAAGTTAGCAATTCCAATATCCAGTAGGCACATCAGAGGCATTACTTTTGTAATGTGCTAAAGGACAATAGTTTTACTCAAATGTGATGGTTTCCCTCTGAGAACTATTTTCTCAATTTCAAAGAACACTATCTATCATTCTGACATGCTCCTAAGTGGAAGCCCAAGCCAAACAAGCCAAGCAACAACCAAATCAGCAGAAGGACAGAATGTGTAACAGACAAAGACTAAAAATCCCAAAAGAATCAGGCACCCATTTTTAACCTAGGTATCATCGGTTAATGAGTTGCTGTGAAGTCAGTGCACAGTAATATGAAATTGTTTAACTTCGCTGTGAGCGAGTCCACTTTGCTGACCTCTGAGTTAGGAACTACGGAAAATGTCATGAGCTGCAGCCAGCTGTTGAGGCCTTCTGCATGATCTGCTTAGACCTTGAAGCAGCTGACCCATAGATATACCCAAATAGCAAGTGTATAGCAAATACACCTGATCAGAAGTGAAAAGATGAATCACTATCTCTAAAATATAGGACAGTTGCCAGCAAGTTTTAGAATTTTCACTGCAGAGTTAAGGGACTTGGAATGCAACTTCCTAAAAGTAAAGAATCAGTTCTGATGATTGATATAAAGCTGTAATTTTCCTGAAGGTTTTCAAAGGCTTCTGAAATGTTTCTGAAATATTCTAGTAATTGGTGTTGTAAAATATTAAAAATCCTGCCAAGCCGTCTAATTAAATACAGCCGTAGTTGCTTCTCAAAAGTGAAATTAACTACTCGGTTTGACATATTGCGAGGCCTCTTACACAGGTGGATAATTGTAGCTCCACAAGGAGTTTTGGTCACCTAGTTTCTCAGTTCAGTGGATCTGCAATTGAATCATTTCCTCTTAATGGGTGACTTGACTAAGTGGTTTGAAAGTAATTAGCAAACACAGTGGACTTGATATTGAAGTGTATGATCAGCATCTTATCAGGAACTACTTATTTCCTGTGGGAAACTACAGTTGACTTCTCAACAAATTCAGAAGGCAACTTTGTTGCTCCTTCTTCTAAGGAAGCTAATCAAGGAATGGTTGCACCATCCCAGGTGTGTTTTGACCTGTGATGAAGTGATCCCAGCTGATTTTAAAGGCATTTTCAGAAAGTCTATTCTTTATTACTATTGGATGTTTTATTTGGTCACTTTTAAGAGAGCAGTAATTGTCTTCTTACAGACGCAGGCTATTTTTTATCCACTAATACATTTTAATCTTGGTGCACAGCTGTTAATGGAATATGTTTCCACTCCAGAGCAATTCAGATTGATTTTGTTTCTTCTTCAGAAATATATTACAGTAGAGCCACAGTATATAAAAGTGCTCAGTGTGTTGAGTTGAACTAGCCTCACAGTATTTGCAGCTTCTGGTGGGAGCTCAGTACATTTAGAGAAGAAGTGGTGATGGATTGCCTGGTGCCCAGGCTAATTGATATGGCGCTGAGTTAGTCAGAAGCTCTCAGCCCCATCAAAATCACACATGACGTTGCTCCTGTGCCTCTTAATATTGACTGGGCAGTTCATATGATAAAAGCAACATGTTGTGGAGGAGACTTCCAGAGCTGAGTAAATCTTCGTTCACATCAGTTGCATTCTTTCCAGAAAGGCTTCCTGCCTGGAGTAACATTACTCCTCCGCTGGAAATTTTTTAAAAGGATGTTCTCAGGTCTGTTTATTTTTTATGGACTTGGATGCGGCCACTGAGATCCTGTGAGGTAAGAAGAATGGAATGAAAGTGGTCGCAGATGACACTTGAGCTATTTCCACAGCTGGATGCACACCAGCCAGAGTAGGCGGTCCTCTGCAGATGAATTAGTTCGTTGAAGTACATGATACAAAACATCTGTTACAATCAGAACAAACAAAAACAATGTGCCTTTGAAGACTGTGATTTTTTGGGAGCTGCCTGCAAGGGTGCTGAATGAGGCAGTTGTCAGAAACATATTCAGGCTTGCCCTTGTGTGAACTAAAGCAAAACTACACAGTAAAAATACCTAAATTCAATTAAGCAAAAGACCTGCTTTTCCCAAATTTTGTTGTGCTGATTCCTCATACAGCAATAGAGACGGAGAGAACCCTTCTGTACGAAGCATTTTTTTATACCCTAAGCCATTTTTAATACAATGGTATAACTCCAGCTGAGTGGCTGTAAACTTAGAAGCTACACTGGTATAGTAACTGTTATTCTGTCAGTCGTTCCCTGTGCTGCTTTATTACCAGCTGTCTTGAAGTGCAATAGATGTTTTTCATTGTCATTGCCACCTGATGACAAATAAAACCTTCAAAATGCTTTTGCTTGAAGGAGTAGCTCACAGCTCCCAGCCAGAAGTAGACCTTTCCCATCACCCTAATGAGCTGAAGTGATCCAAACGTCCCTACCCCATTTTACTCTTATGAGGCAGCTACTTTTGGCTGCCTTTGATTTTTTTTCTCACAGTTGAGCTGATGAGGAAGTAGAAATACTGGATATTTAGGGAGTAAACAAATATGCTGGGGTGTATAAAGACTGAAAACAAATCAATCAAAGCCAGGTGTTTTTCAGTTATTATGGGGCAGTATTGTTCTCATAGACAGTTTAAAGAAAATGAAATGCTCCTAACACGGTATTTTAGCCATGGTAAGGATGATGCAGGTTAGATGCAAGTATACACCAACGCACTGTGTCCCTTCGCCTTTTTTTTCTTGTTCTGAAGTGAGCATACTGTCACACAGATTTGATGGATGAGAATCGTATCCTGTATGCATAACAGGAAAAGGTTGCACTACCACAACATACTCCCAAACAGGTTTGGTGCCCAGTCTGTGTGTGCACAATAGATAGACAATAGTCATTAAAAAAAAGAGTAAATAGAAATCAGTACTTTAGATCAAGCAAGTACTGTGAATTTGGAGCTGGAAATCATTTAGTTCTTCTGCTGATGGCTTGTTATGTCTGCACAAGGCAGCTACATCTTTTTTAAAGGCTCAACTACTGAAACAGGAGCTCCCGTGGGTTTCATGGGTGTCAGATGGGCCACTGGGAGAGGGCCTATTTCCTGGCTTTGCATCTGTGATCCAGTGGTGGGTGTCAGGAGAGGTGAGAAGCTGCAGAGGAAACAAAGTTAAATAAGATTCTTGTTTAGTTCAATTGATTCTAGTTTATACTTTCCTGATGAGCAGGGTGGCTGCTTGTATATGTAGTCATAATTTATTATAGCTGTACAAGACAATTATGTTAATCTTACTTTTATTTCCTAATATTCTTTGATCTCATACACATCAAAGATGTAAAATTTTAGTCTTGTTGGTAATTAGCTAGAAAGCAAATATGTTGTCTGTCAGTACAGAGGATACAAAGCACAAGAAATTGTCCTGGGGGAGTCTAGATTCTAGACTAATTTTTTTTCTTCTCATCAGATTTTTATTTCCCTTTCATCAGTTCCCTCAGCCATTAAATAAATGTACTGGAAGTAAACTTTGCCATTGTGAAATTCATTTAGCTTATTAAACCACCTAGTCACTCAGTATCCTCAATTGAGGAAAAGCTGTTTGGTACATCAAACAAAAATGAACATCAGTGTTTCCCAAACTTGCAACAGCCCCTTGTGGTCTGTATTGACAAAGGTTTTACACTTGCTTGCTGTTAGTTTTAAGCAGGCCTAGGCTAATGCCGTGCACAATTCTGATTTGATTCACCCATTACAGTCCAAAGACTTTGATTCCTAACTTGTGATTAGGTCACAAGTCAAGAAGTCACAAGTCTCTGGACAAGAACAGCAAATGAGGATGTGTTAAATTATCTGGCTCTGCATTTGCTCTTCAAAGCTGTCATTCTGGAAAGAGAAAACATACAGGGATTATTTTGCAATTTCTGCAGTGAATCTCTGCATCAGTACTTTATGCCTACAGCTGGTGGATTTATACATCGCAGTTTATTCTGGGGATTGACCCCTCCCTCCACTTTTGTTCATGAATTGCAAAGAGATCATTATCTTCATAAATTTGTTTACAGTCCAAAACTTCCATATGAATAATTTATGGCAACATTTCAGCTTAAGGATTCTTCTCAGTGTGCATAACAAGTATTTATTAGATGATTTCATACTGGAACTTGTTATTAGACTTGCTTCTTTCCTGTCCAGAGGTTGATTGTCTTTATCTTTATTAATTACTTCAGCTTCTAGACAAGATGACTCTCTTGCCATAAAATAAAATTTTGTTTCTTGATTAAACAAGTCTGCAGGCAGCATAGGTCCACAAAATTTACAATTGTATTATTGAGGAAAAAAATCACTAAATTACAATCTGAATCTGAAAACAAGAGCGGAATCATCTCTGCTAGGGATAATTAATTAATAAAAATCTGTCTGTGGTATGAAAATCTATTGGATACCTGCATAGCAATGTACAGTTGAGCGTCTGTCTCTGAGGATTAAACAATGTGAAATACTGATAGCATTCAAGTTCACAACAAAATGCTAATTAATTACAGTGGGGCCAGAATTTCAAGCCAAGTTTTTCAAATTCACTAAGATCTGTATGTTACCGTGATTGTTAGATTATGGAAGTTTGAACCACTGAAATTGCAAACAGCTTTTACTAAAAATGTGTCCTCATCTAGTTCCAATGTTATGCTTCAAGCTGTGCAATTCTGCATTATTTTCCCGCACTTATAATCATTTGCAGTGACACTGAGCTAAAACACCACAAACCAAGGGTCCTTCATGGTAGTGCAGTTCCTCGATAGTACCAAAAATACCACAGGAAATACTACCAGAAAACCATTTCATGTTCTTTTCAGTCCCACAAATGGATTTTCTGTGTGCCTGAAAAAGTCACTGTAGAACAGAAATATGGCTGCCAAGAGGTTGGTCTCTACTGGAGTTTATCAGAACATCTGCTGTTAGTTATGATGCATCTTTTGATGTCAAAGACAAAACAAGAGTTTGTTTGTTTTTTGAAGGAAGGAGATTCACACAGAATGAAGATTCACAAGCATGCAGTGCCCAGAACCCAGCCCTCGAGTCCCCATCATTCTGGAATTAATTAGAGTGCTCTTTTTCTATCCACACAGCACTCAACAAAATATGGGAATATTAGCCATTTGCCTATCATCTCATTCCTATTTATCTTCCTTTGGATGTTTCTTGTTTCCTTTTCCTCTGAGGCTACCCTTTGCCTCTGGCTAGGACTGACAAGACTATTACATATATAATACTCTGTGGATAATAAAATTTGGCTTTGTGGGTAGAATCAAATAATAACTCTAAAACTTGTCTTCAAGTGAAAATGTGCAGAGGGAGAGGGTAGTGACATGGAAAAAGTTGGGAAAATGTTGTTTTGACTCCACTTCCAGAGAGAATTTAGGGAGTGGGGAGAGGGTGAGAAGAAGAACAAAGACAAAATATCTATAATTTTCCTGTTTTCATTTCTGGGTTATTGAACTAATTTTAAGCTGTTTTTTCCCCTCCAAATTTAGATAAATTCTGAAATGACAAGTCATCTTGAAATATAGTGGAAACATTGCTTTTTGACAGCTCCAATTTTTTTCATTCTTTTGGTCACAATTATGTGCCAAATGTGACCTGGATTCACAAGAAGTTTTATTCTCCCTCAAAGTGTTTTTTCCAAATAATTTACTGTCCATCACAGCAATATGTGTATACCATCCAGCTGGCCTTTTTTTCTCTAGCTTGTACTATGATTTATTCCTCCAAAGCATAGAGATCTTCTTACCATTATGTAAAAGACGTCTTACTAAACTCATGGCAGACTCAGCTGCCTGATCAGTGCTTCCCAGAAGGCTCGTCATTCAGTTTAGGTCAAAGACTCACTCTGGTACAGTTACCACAGTAGTGACCCACCAGGTTATTCTTCTCTGGCTACAGAGCAAGGTGCTCTATGTTGTCGGAGACATTTTCAGAGCAGTATTTGGTAGTAGGCAGTTCCCATCACCTGCCTTGTAGCCTGAAGAATTGACTTCAGGTAAGGTGTAGAAAAAGGCCATGAAAAACTCTAACTGCTCTTTCTTGGCTCATCCTAAGGACATCTGAAATTAGTGCTGAGTGGTAGTTTGACTTCTAGATGCCAGAGGAAATAAAATAAACATGAACATTTTTTTCCTGAGAAACTGAGCACCTCTACAATATTCAAATAGCTGAAAGGTCTTCAGCAAAGCTGCCCCCAAAAACATCTTTGATTTCAACCTAAAATTCTGCAAATCAGATGGTACGTGGAAACCACACAGCCACAAAGAAGTAAAGAACATCTTTGTCATATGTCAGGATCTCACTGCTTGTTGTACATTCACATGGGCTAGTACACAGTGACTGGTAGGAAATAGTGGTGTACAAAACCACTATAATAAACCAAGTTTTTTATAGAGATTATTGCAGCATGTATGGATAAGTGTAAACCAGAGAGATTTAACTGGTTTAATCCAATAAATTCATTTAGAGAAAACTGAAGCAGCAAACTTGGACTTCATTTGCCCATGTTGCACTGGCTACTTTGGTTTGTGACAGAAGAGTGCACTCAAGCAGGCAACCTGATTCTGAGATATACAGAACTCTGCATTCATCTCCTCATGCAAAAATTGACTACTATTTTCGGGTTGAAATGGATTATAATTTGATGCAAATAGCAAGAGGTTGCCATCTATGAATGTAGGTAATAATAAAGTATTTGGTCATTCTAGGCATTACTGAAAATGAGGAGCTGGGAAAGTACTTTGTCATCTGCTTTCTGCCTTCGTTTGACCAGTATTACCAGAATTCCTTTGAAACTGGTAGCGTGATAGAATGGATGTGTTCCATTCACTGATGTGGAAAAAGGGCTCTTTCAGAATCAGTCTTTGCTGGTTAACATCTTTCTGAAAAAATTGAATGCCCTGAAAAAACACAGTAGCCATAGGCTGGTGATGAACACCCTCTGTAGACTGGGCAGCATGTAGGGCAATGACCATGCAAGTCTCTCCCCTCTGTGTCATCGATGCTCTTCACTGCAGAGCTGGCCTGTGGGGATGAAGCTCCCTACCTTTCACGACCCTTGGGAAGGCTGTTGGACACCACCAGCCGCAATAGAGTCTCTTTCTGGTGGAGGGTTTCTCTGTGGGTAGCTGATGCCTGGATATAACTGAACAGCTGTAGCTTGATAATGACTTTCAGCCCCAGCAGTGACCGAACCTGGTGACCCAGCACTGAGACTCCCTATTCTATTACCAGTCCTCTGAGCCACTCTGTTCCCCCCACGTACTTTCAGCCTATTTAACATGTTACAGCTGTGCTCACTGCTATACAATAGTTAAGAGGGCTGCCAGCATTTCCAGTATGAACTTGTATTTTAAGGATAATAACTCAGCTGTAAAAATGTGCTCCAGGCTGAAACTTCATAAGGAAGATTTCAGCCCAAGAGTGACCTTATCTGAAAAAAAAAGAAAAAAAAAAAAAAAAAAAAAGGAAAAATATATCCATTTACTCATTCTTAATCAGTATAGACATATAAAAAGAAAGTAAGTAATCCTTGCTGGATCAGTTGCTTACTTTTTACCTTAATAATAGCCAAAATCTGCACCTTTTTGAACTTTACGTGTCTATTTTTTTAGACTAGTTGAACCACTTGCACACTGAATTTTTACTCTCAAGAGTCAGTTTTAAAATGCTTTTCCTCAAAATTTTTGTTTTCTTTTAAAAGTTAATGGAGTGTGGAGCAAAGTAGACTTAAGTTAGCCATTTTCTATTATTTACTTCAAATCTGCTCAGCATGACGCAAGAGGTAAAATGTATCCTTTTTTCGATCAATTTGGACGGGAGTGTGATCAAAACTACCTGTTCTCTTTGGGCCTGCAATGGTGATGACCCAAGATGTATCCTCAGTCTGAACACTCATGGACTTGGAAAAGTTCAGATGTAGATCCAGACCCATTCCAGAACCCTGATAACAGATCAGCTCCTGAGTCCTGTATATATCACACAGTACTTAAAACACTTTGGGCTCTTCAGTAAAAGGGAGACTTATAAATATCCAAGAGTTTATTCCAATACACAGACTGATTTCATTGGAATAACTTTAAAGTAAACGAGAAATTGAAATACCATATTTTTAGTTATAAAATCTGTTCACCCTCTCTAGACTCCTTGTTTCTGACTGTTGACACAAAACTGAGGGCTTTAATTTGATTTCATCTATATCAGTTGTACCTACACTAATTTAAATGTGGCTGCCTTTGAAGGACGTGCTCTGTGTGCTTGCTGGAGTCAGCTTTACTGGTTTCTTATGGTCTCATGCATCAGTGACAGAAGTTTAAGGTAAGGACATTTTTGCAGTCACAGTTTCTCTAGATTGTGCCTATATTATCAGTTGTTCAAAATAAACTGCATGTTAAAATAAACTGGTGTCATTGGGGGCATCATCCAAGAGGGGTGGAATTGTCCAGGTGCAGCAAAAGCCAGGTGTTGGTGGCAGTTGGCTTATACAGAATTGAGTCTAAATAGCAACCGGTGTGATTAGAGTCAGAAAAATCATAGTTAAAATTTTTGGGTTTAAATGAGAGGAAAGGCAGGTTGGAATAGTTTTCTTTCCATTAGTATGTGGGAAGGGGCCTTGTTTAACGTAACAGGTTACAAATCTAACAAAACATGACGGAGAGACAGATTTCTGTATTTGTCCTCTCCTAATAAAGGCACATTTTAAGACCTCAAGATCAGTCTGAACCACTGTGATCTAGAACTAAACTGATACAAAACATGAGCAGGGGCTTAGTACAGGATTTCCTAGTCTGTACTCTTCAAGTCCAAAATCCATTATTGAATGGCATACCTTTAGAAAAACATCCTTACTGAGCCAGGGTTTCATTTCTAGCCTCTCTTACTATCTGTCCTAATAGGTAGGATAGGAAGGATTCCTGGGAAGATTATGTGGATATTACTGCCCCTCATCAGCTTTCCAGAACTTTTAAATCAGAAAAATGGGAAGAGGAAAGAAATGACAGAATTTTCAGACCCTCCATACCTTTAATTTTCCTTTGTGCAGGAGCTGCACAAAAAGGAGTGTAGGCAGCAGGTGGCAGTGCTCCATTCTCATGGAGGATGGACATTGGATTTGTAGCTGAATTCAAGAGTGATACAACAATGCTAACCTCAGGGTTTCAACGTGGCTTTCTACCCAAACTGTGCAGCTGGGTGTGTGGATTACATGGTAGCCCCTGGATCAGGGGCTCTGAGGATGCAGCTTAGATTTGGGCCTAGACAAAAGGCTCTGATGTTCAAGGGTTGCTTTTGGCTTGACATTGCAAGGGCTGACATGAAGTCTGTGAGCAACTGTGTGAAACCTTCTCGCTTGTGTTGTCCATCACTAATAAATTCTGGCTTCCAAGAGCTGTCTGATCTCAGAGTTGTAGGAAGACAGCCTGATAGTTATCCATTCCTTGACTATTCTTTCCATTTTCCTCTTGAGTATTAGGAATCTCACAGAGGAGCACTCTGCTGTCTGCCACCCTGGCACCTCAGTATGTCTCCTTGGTGCTTCATTCAGTGATACCACCTCACTTTTTTGAAAGCTGAAGGTATTGCATATACTTCCATCTAAATTTGGTTAAGTCCTTTTAGTGTTGTGGAGTTAACACCATGCACAGCCATATCATTTTTTTCTGGCTGCAGTTGTGTAGGGTGTCATTTTTGTCATCTGAACTCTAATATACCTTTAATACATAGGGTTGTATTACCAGCCTGCTTTTCTGTTTTATTTTTTTTTCTTTTGTTGGTAGCCAGTTCCTCAGCATTTCTGATGTTTCCCAGTGTCAGTGTTTGTCCTTCTAATGAGTAAAACCTTTCCTCCAGCACAGCTGCTAGATTGCAGCTTACATAGTGCGAGCCCCTCCAGGTTTTGGGCAGGAAATGAAACACAGCACATCTGCTACAGATCACAGCTGCTGCCCTGTCACTGGCCATTGAAATTGTGAAGCTAGAAGTGCATGTAGAAGAAACATCACAGGCATTTCCTCCCCAAACCTGGTTAACCACTCTCTGTGCCTGGCAAATTACCTATGTCCTAAATCTCAACAGAAAAGCAGAGAACAGTGCAGCGTATCAGACATTTGGTCTGATCAAACATCTGTTGTCATGCCTTCATGGAGCACACAGAGAGCTGGGACTCTTGCCTCACCTTGCCTGGAAAACATGAGACCCAGGGAGAGCTTGGTCCTACCACATTAAAGATGCCACACATGCTCTCATGCCACCAACCTCCTCTGCACCTCTGTATTCAGGCACAAGCTCTGGAGGCAAATCTTCCTGTTAAGCATTTTTCTTGTCTTTAGAGCATGTTTCCCTGAGTGAAATAAAATAAGTAAGTATTTTCAGCCAATATCAGAAGTTCTTACTAATTGCTTACAAAATGTTGCTCATGAACAAGAAGTTTAAAAACCCGTCACTGTTGCTTTTAATTACTTTTGCCATAGTAAATCCTGGACTGAGAGTTTCAAATGTTAAAAAAAACCCCAAACATCCACATATTGAAAAAACATTGTGGCCTGAGTGTGTGTAATATAAATGACAATATCATTTGCCTTTTCATATGTAATTATGTGTGTGTGTGTGTATATGTAGAAGTAAAATCAGACTATTGAAGATACAAATATGGCATCCTTTCTGAAAATTTCGTTTGAACCCGGTAGGGCAAGGAAGTGAAAATTTAAGCTAAAAACTGGTGCTGACTCGTATTTTAATTGTACTGCTTGATAATTTCTACTTTGCACCTTGTTCAAACTAGGTTGTCCCATTAAGTCAATTTTCATGCCTGATTATAGGCAAGAAAGGAGGGAATACAACAGAATTGTTTGAGAGGAAATATTATTTGGATGTAGCTTTAATAGATGAAACTCCATTCTGATGCAAAGAAAAACTAGTCCACAGGAAAGAGACACCTGATTCCCATTAACTAGGATGGCACATCAGCCACTGGGAGACACTAGAGGAAGAATTTTATTCACATCAGAAAATATATATGAATATGAACAGAATGGAATTGCCAAACACAACACTTTAGCATATGTGATATACCACTTCAGTATAGATCAGGAGTTCTGTGTGGGAAATAAAGATTTGTTTCCAATGTCATAGTTTTAAAATCTATGCTTTATTTTGACAAAAATATCCAAGGAAAGACCTTTGGATATTTCTTACATGAAATCTGATAGTGGGAAGGGCAGGAGAAGACTTGATCTATGTATTACAGTGGTTATGTCCCAGGCAAAGCACCACCTCTTTATTTCTTCTTTGTCTTCTGGGGACGCAAAACCTAACGTGAGAGTTGTGAGGATGCTTTTGTTCGTGATGGCTGTTCTTGACAGAACAAAAGCACTGTTATGTGGATTGGCTGCAAAAAGCCATCATACAGCCAAGTGCACTTATAAACTGAAGTAAAGAGTAGGGAAAAACATCAAAAGAAATGTTATTTCTTGTTCTCTTCTAGAATATGTCAGACAAGGGAGCAAGAGCTGCCTATGGCCTCCCTGCCTGCTCCAGCACTTGCTGGAATGAATACCCCACTGCAACAGGTCTTTCCCTAATTGCTGCGGACTCCTTTCTGTTAGCAGGCCCCAGCAAAACTGCTCATATTTATTCAGGCATGTAATACTAGTAATTTTATTTTATTCTGGGGGTAAGTTGGAGAAGGGTGTGAAAACTTCTGTTTCTCAGTCTAAAGAGAAGCACATGGGCTCGTGGTCCAGCCTTCATGTGCAGGCAGCAATGACAAGGTACAGCATGGGGCCCTCAATTTCTGCTTCAGAGTCCCTGTAGCAATTCAGATATGTTTTCCCATCATAAATATTTTCTTTTTCTTCAATGGCCTTTCTTTCGAGATGCTATTTTGGGTGGAAAGGTTTAAGTCACCATGCAAAATCATGTTAGGCGCTGAGGAACAGAGGCAACTTTTTGCTTGCAATAGAAATGCTATTTCTTTATGTTAAGTCCTTTTAGATTAACAGACAGATGTATGCTATGAAATTTACTGGGTTTTTTCAACTCTGTTAGAAACATAAACTGCTGACATAAAATCACACTGGTACTGCCTGATATAATACATTTATTAACTGGTACAATATAGTTGCAGGTACTGCTTTATTTGTGCCTGCAGTTCCTAATACAGAACTCTTCCTATTGAATCGACTGTGTTTTCTTTATCTCTTGATGTTCCCATTTCTATATCCTTTAATCTGCATTTAGGCTAATATCTGTATGTTATCAAAAGCTGTATTTCAAACTAGGATACAGGAAATACAGTTAAAGGCAAGAAGAACAATGGGAAAGAAACCATCAAAAACTTTAACTATTGTTGTAGGAAAGGTGGTGCATACGCAAGGGTCACCTTTGTTCTTTATTTACCACACTATATTTGGATTCTTAATCCTTTAAGACCAGTTACTTCTGGACCTATGACATATACTTTCAGCTGAGGAAAAAAGTTCACAAACATACAGCAAGAAAATGTGAAAGGGAAAGCAAATATGTCTGTTGCTCCAAGGAAATTCAACTAAGTTATGAAGGGGATGTCAGATAAGAATTTGAATTTATTCCCACGATTAGAAATATTACAATGTGAACTTGTAATTTAATACTCAGTACAGAAGCAGGGCTCAGAGTTGGTGAAGGTCTATATCAGGGTTTGCGTATTCCAAAGTTAAAGCTGCTTTAATTTAGTGCAGGGTTTGGCCTCCTTGCTGGCTTTACCCCATTTTTATCAAGCTTTTAAATTCCACAATGTAATGAAATGAAACCAAATCCTAAGATTTGAAGAATATACATTATTAACTGATGTTTTCTGATCTTTTTCATCGTACTCAAATGATGATTTAATCTCTGATCAGCTAGCAAATGCCAAGGCAATTGCTAACTTTTCATTGAAAAAGGGAAAGTAGGTTCTCCTTTGTTTTGGAATATCAGTGACTATTTCCAGCAGAGTTGATGACAGAGGACAGAGAGGATTTCAAAGCTACCTTTAATGTTCCTACAATTGTCATGGAAGTTTGGCCACTTACCAGCCAGTTGAGAGTAGTTCTCTAGGCTCACTGTTCTCACAAGTGAGCTGCCTGTTAGAGGTAGCCCAAGGAAATGAGACAAGATAGCCTAGATAGAACAGTGAATCAATAGAAAATATGGTCGTCATTTGTTCAGTATGCAGAGAGAGTATATTTATCTGCAAAAAAGTATGCATGTTGATTTTCTTCCTGTTAATTCTTGATAGACATGTCTGTCTGATAAGTGTAAGGAAAGTCATCCTTTCACTCAGTTTAATAAAACCTCGAGAAACAACATGTTCTCAATAACATTAAGACATTCACTTGGTAGTAGAGTAATAAATTTTCAGATGGAATGACCTGGTGCTTATAGGTCTGCACGACATGTCTGTAAACAAATCTGAAAAGTAAGTTTGCTGCTGTAATGTTTATTGGCTTTGCATTGGCCAGTATTTACAAAGTAGAATTTATAAATATGGTTAACTTGTTGAAACTTCTTAAATAAAGAAAAAGTAAACTGCAAAATAAGCACATGCTTACTGTAAGCTTTAAAAACTATTTATTCAGCTGGTATTTGCCCCTTAGGTGCAATATCAGTATTAGAACACTGGAATAAAATAGAGCCCTTTAATACAGTTCATTATTGTAGAAAGCTGTGACTAACTAATCCGTCCTCCCACTGGCCCCTAAGTGCATGTCTCAACTAGTGAACTCTCTGATCCTAAAGCCTCCTAATACACTTTTTATTTCTGATATCACTTTCCCACCCTCCATGCACAAAAGGTGGCATGTGTCATTGCACCAACATAGACTTTATTTTTGCTGATGCCTTTTGCTATTGGCAAGTGCTTAAAGATGGTTTACTTAATATAATAAACAAACTGTATTTGTTATCCTTCCTGTAATTTCAATTTGTTGCCGCAGAGGGGATGTACAGTGTTTGTAGTTAATAAAGTCAGACTTCGTTCTTTGCCACTGATGGACTATATTCTGAAATATATGCATTCACTTTCTTATAGTAAAGGTATATTCACGGAGCTTTTAATTACTTTTGATATGTTGGCAACATCTAATGCAAGATGTTGCCTTCTACCGCTAAATAAACTGAATATGAATGGACTTGACAGCATGTATCATAAAATGCATTATGGTCTGGAGACTGGGTGTCATCCTAACAATCAGACGAGATTTCCTTAATTAAGTGTAATTTTTTCCTACATGATCATGAGAAGATTATGCAAACTCTGGTGAATTAATAATCTGGAAAATGCATGTAATTCTCTGCTCTAGGTAACTGTCAATTTCAAACGTGTTAAGCTGTCTTAGGAAAGCTGCAAATACTTAATTTGTTTTCCCAACTTTTTTTCCTAACCTATTAAATGGTATATATTTAGGGACTAGGATATATATTTTTTCAATTTAAAAATAATGTATTTACTATCACTGAGCAATGTTTTTGTCCCTGATGTATTTTCTCTCCAGTCCATATTTTTTTAAATAGTTTATTTGCAATATCTGTCTAGCTTACTTATGTGCTGAAAAACATTTGCCATCAGATTTTTCCAAGTGTGTCTGGCACTTGTGCTTGCTACACTAAATCATAAGACTGCCTTCACTGCTGCCCCTTCTTCATTTCCAGGTTCCTGAATTTATACGCAGGAATAGCTATCAGTCTGTCACATCTGTAGCACAGCAAGTTCCTCCAATCATACTTTTGCAATGAGCATTTTTGCAAAAAAAAAAGGCTTGGTATTTTAAGGCTTTGGAACATCCTACATTAATTGCAGCCACTGTTGCTGACAGTGTGATGCTGCATGAAGCTGGGGTGAATGTGTGACTTTCTGCTTACCCCATCACACAAAGAATCATGGACTAGTTTTGGTTGAAAGGGCCCTTTAAATGTCTTCTCATCTAACCCCACTGCAATGATACGTCTCCTCTCTGGCTTCTACAGCAGGTGGTCCAACCTCCCAGCTCAAGAAGGGTCATCCTAGAGCACATTGTACAGCATTGCATCCAGAGGGTTCTTAAATATCTCCAATGAGGCAGACTCCACAGCC
This sequence comes from Cephalopterus ornatus, assembly GCA_013396775.1. Taxonomy (NCBI): domain Eukaryota; kingdom Metazoa; phylum Chordata; class Aves; order Passeriformes; family Cotingidae; genus Cephalopterus; species Cephalopterus ornatus. The sequence goes on from VZRE01004970.1 coordinate 107,509, forward strand.
TCTGTGATCAATCTGTTCCAGTGCTCAGTCACTCACACAGTAAAGAAATTCTTCCTGATATTCAGGTGGAACTTCCTGTGCATCGGTTTCTGCTCATCATCTTTTGTCTTATTGCTTGGCACCACCGAGAGGAGCCTGGCTCCATCCTCTTGACACCCTCCTTCCAGATGTTTGTATACATTGATGCCCTCTGATCATCTTCATGCCTCTCTGCTGAACCCTCTCAAACAGGCCCCCAGAGCTGGACACATTTCTCCAGGCAGGGTCTCACAAAAGCAGAGAAGGGGAGAGTCACCTTCCTCGACATCACAAGTGGGAGCTCAACTTGTCTGTCATGGACAGCCTTGAGTCAATTCTCCATCTCTAAGCTGAAGGAGCAAACTGCCCATAGAGGGAACTGAGAACTGTTTATCATTTGACAAATTTAGTTTGAGCGCTTATGGTTTGGTACAGTAAAAATGCTGATCATTCTGATCATAAATCTGATCAAAAGTGCAGGTGAAGTCCAAATCCCATTGGGCTGCATGGTATCCCAGGCCACTGATTTTGAAGACATAGGAAGAACATTATTTTCCTTGGGCATGGTGGTTTTTCAGACTCTTGCGCTGAATCTGCTTCGCAGGGACTGCTGAATGGGCTGAATAGGTGCTTGCCCCACAAATTTGCTTGCTTTTGGATTGTTTTAGCAAAGGGAAGACTTCACTGCGGTAGTTCATTAAATGAGTTAATCAATAAGTTAATCTATGTAAACCAGTGCAAATTAATATACCCAAGAAAGCAGCAAAAGTGTATTTAAGTATTGCAGGTTTGATACGTGCACACTGATGAGCTTGTTGATAAGCCTTTATTTAGAATCATGACAGATACTCTGTGGAGGCTAGCTTCTGTAATTTGCCAAATTTCTCTAGGGACTCTTGTCAATGCAAGAAATGTAATCTACTATGGGACATAAGAAAGCTTATATATATATATTTCATCTACTGAGGGTATTACAAAAAGGACATGCAAGTAATAACTTCATGGAGACTGGAGACTCTATGCTTCTCAGATAGGATGTGCATAGAAAAAGTATTTCTGGAAGGTGAGAAAAAAATCGATTGGTATTTCCCTGGAATTTTTTATTTTTATTTATTTTTATTTATATTTTTTATTTGTTACTGAAAATTTGAAATCTTTAGCTTCTAGTCAGATCCTTGGCAATGCAGTAACATAGCTCTATGTAAATGTGAGACAGACACTTAAGAACAGTTGTGCTGTCATTTTTGGAACTAGTTTGTTTTAAATTCCTGTTTATAGGTGGATTTCGTGATAATCTCAAAGGAAAAAAGAAGTCAATTATTTTAAAAAAATGCATTCATTTACATTTTCCAGGCCTTGTAATATAATGTGATTGTGCAAATTGTGATGTATGCATGCAAACATGCATATGCACTGAGTAAAGCTATTATTTCATATGAAGAAATAGCTGGAAATACCTCCCTATTTCACTATCTGCAAGAAAAAGAGCAGACCACTTTTTCTGACTGACTTTCTCTAACCAACACAGGAAATAGCATTGTACCCCATAGAACTGAAGAGAATGAGATTGCCAACATGGGATCCTGGGGAGAGGGAGGGCAAAACCCAAGAAATATGAATGGCAAGGAAGCTCTCTCTCCAAAGCTTCTCTGGCATGTCTTTGTTTAGTTTTTTATTCGAAGTCTCATTTTTGCTTTAGTTCATATGCTCTTTGTTATTAATGTCTTTGTTTTTCATGCGGAAAAGAAAAATGCTTTTAAACACTGTCTATGTGTTTTAAATGGGTATCACTACCAAACTCGCTTGTCAATAGCTAGTCTTACTTAATCAGCTATAAAATGTCATGAGTAGGGGTTCTTAATTGCGACTGGAAAAATCCAAGGTAATTACCATAATAGGTTGAAGATCTCTGAGACTGAAGGTTTTAGAAAATTGGGGACATATGTGTTCTGTCTGTAAGATTGTTCTATATAGGATATGGAAAAATGGAAATGACAGGCGTTTTGCAATGTACAGTAGCATTCATCATAGAAAGAACATATGCATTTGCTTGTCAGAAGCAATGAAGTAAAAAATGACACTTAATTGGAACTGACATAAAATGGCCTCATTAGCAGTACAAATAATATATGTGTGTAGCTCGGTTGTCAATAGGAACAAAACATATTTCCTCTGACAGATATATTAGTCTCTTTAAGATTCATGTCAAGTTTTCAGTCAGGTTCACTCATTTAGAGAATGCTGCCTTTTTTTGTTTTTTCAAAGTGAGAGGTTGAAGTGTAAATAATGTGTGTTTCTAGGGTGCTGTGATAACACCAACAATGGACCACACTATGTCAATGCAGCCAGCAAGCATGATGGGCCCTCTGACCCAACAGATGAACCACCTTTCCTTGGGCACAACAGGAACGGTAAGATCATAGATTACACTGTTTGCTTTCTATATTGCAAAACATGTATTGCTTACTGAGTTTCTGAAGGTAATTTATTACTCCCAGGTTTTCAGTGCTTTACCATCATACAGTCAGCATTAGGTATTACAGAACAGAAATGACAAAGTAGTATGAGTAGTAAAATACCGGGTCAAGAAAACCTGCTCTGTACTTACCAGTAGTTTTCTGTACTAATTCTCATGTAATTATGGAAGTACTGCTCTATCAATTTGGATTTTATTATGAAATTGTTTGCTTGTCAATCTAGAAAGTTTTATACTGCTGGGAAACAGAAGTTCTGGCGTTTTGGTAGGATCCACTACTCACTTCTAAACCATAACCACCAGCCACACACATTTCTGTTCCAGGCTTAGAAATGTGATTTTTGATGATGGCCAGCAGTGTTTCCAGTATATCATATGTAAACATATATATTTCAACAATTATTTTCCCTTTAAGCTGTGTAAGTCAGACTCAATTAACTCCCCGAGAGTCAGAGAAAGGCAAAAAATACTCTTACTTAAAATTATTGAAGCTCTCTAAAAGTTCCTAAAATACAACTACAGACAATATATGATGGTTTGATATGTGAATGTGTGCACACTGCATGTACATGTAAATTTTTGTGAAAATACAGGCATAAATATTACACTTCTATGTCTTTAGCGCACATGCTCTTTAGGCAATTATTACATGAAAGATCTGTTATTCACTTTTCTATTTCACCACTGTACTACTTGATACTAAAAACAGAGTTTTCCAACCTTTTTTTTTAATTGAATAACTTACTGAATAACAGCACATCTGAACAAAGTCATTTAATTCACTTAGGTCTTCTCTTCCTCATCTTCTTCTCTTCACCTCCTTTTTCCTTATCTGTTGAATGTAATTCTAACTCCAATCTCTTTTCACACTTCCTTAAAAAAACTCTGTTAAGATCTAAGACTTCTGTATTAATTTCTGACAAAACTTAAATGAGATGGCTTATTGTTTATTGCTGTTATTTTAAATGTTGCATTAAACAATCAAAAGAAGTAAGAATTACATCTCAAAGTTGATCTCAGCAGTTTTCCCTTAACAAAGTGGAAGGAAATACTAGGACTAATGAGAATTTCTTCATATGTAATTATTGTGATTCAAAAGTGTGTTTAAAAATTAAGGAAAGGAAATGGAAAATGAATTCTGGTTGTGCTGTTGGGCAGCTCCAATGAATTTTTTCCTCTGTCTGTTGTTTTCAATTCCGTAACTCTTAATAGACATTGTCTTCTGCACACTTTGTCTCACAACCTTAATGCAAACTAGAAAATTCCCAGCTAATGCTCTCTTCTGACTGGAGACCACTATGACAGTGCTTATAGGAAAACATTCATTTGGGGAGTCAGGGGAAGGACTCTGAAATGCAATTGGTCCTCTAGTAGGTGATAATAAGATCCTGAATTTATGTGACTGCAACGGAAAGAAAATCTTTCCTTTCTTTTCCTAACTCTTTACACAGTCTTATCTTTCAAGGTCACGGCATTCCCTATGATAACTTCTTGAAATACATTTAGAGGGATACTATACAGATTTATGTTTTCTATCTTTAAAACTCTTAATTTGTTTACAGAAAACTTAATGAGCAAGAAAGAGCAAATGATTGATGTGTGCTACAATATCCATAGGCTTTCCATGCATCTCAAATGACACCTTATTTTACCACATACAGGATTTCTCTTTGATAAAAACACCATCAGTACGATATTCTGTCAAAGTATTTGTGCAAGCAGGATAATCATGGAGGTCATCCAGAATTCCTCCTTTGGGAATTCCTCCTATCAGAAATTATTGGGAAAACTTAAGGATTTGGGCTGCCAATAGGCAGTTTTGTGGGATGTATCTATCCTGACTTGAAATTCATTCTTCCTAATGTATTCTGTTACAGAAAAAAAAATTGTGATGGACAGAGCTTATTTAGAGATATTATTTATTTAGAGATAGTTTTACTTCATTTTTTTTGAATTCTGAGTTTTGGTCAAGAGAGAGGAGCGTTCAAAGCATAAAGCATGAAGAATTGTGCCAAGTCCAAACCATGCTCCTGTGAGTACCTCAGCAGGACTAAGTTTTATGGGAGATATAAGACATAAACGATACATTTCTGTTATGAATATATTTTTAAATTCTATTCTTAAAACTGTGCAATAGAGTGCTATAAAGAGCCACCAGCTATCTTTCAAGAAACATCCGGATTTTTTAGGCAAACAAGACAAAAAGTCACAAACAATTCTTCTCAGTGTTGGCTGTAACTCTGTCCCAATTTAATTTAAAAGCTTGCACTATGCAAAGTAGTTTTTATTAAAAGGCTTTCATATGTTCACTTCCTCAGACAAAGCATTTCGCTAATCAACATAATATATTTTTCAGCTGAAACAGACCCCTGTGGTCACTTAAGTGAGAGTTGGCTCCAAAACCACTTCCACACTTACCCAATTTAGGATGAACACTGGGTTTCTAAAACATTGCTTCAACAGAAAATCTATTCTCTAGTGAGTGAGCTAGAGAAATAACATAAAGGCATATGCAGCTCCGTATCTTATGGGAATTACTCTGCCTTTTAATGGTTTCTGAAAGATTAAAATACTCTGTCCAGGCTGGAGCCATTTCAGACGGGAGACCCTTTACAGAGGAGCACTCTTTAGCCCTTTGGTGAGGAAAGTGACCCAAGTAACAGCAGCCTCTGCCAATTCCTGCCTTGACACCAAGAACTGGATTTGAGTTTTGATGTCTCAGCCCCAAAGCACATGTTAAAATACGTGGGAATTAAGGGGGCAGCTGCCTCCATCCACTTGATTTTTTTAGTCACCTGCCCAGGGCAGGCATTTCTGGCTTAATGCTGGCAGGGCTGTTCACTTCCAGCTGGGAGCATGCAATTCAGCAGACAAAACAGAGTAGTTTTCCCCTAGACCCACTCATAGCCAGCTGCATTTCCCTTGTGCTAGGGAAAGCCTTCCCCAAAAAGCAGAAATAATTTTGTTTAGGAAACCATTTTCCATGACGTTTCCTTTCTCCCTAAAACCCCCAAAGAATGCATATTTATTTTGATTTTATTATATTTTTAAACGTTCTTATTTTTCATCTGTTATTGCACTGTCTGCATAAAATTAGACATCTCTGCTATATTAAACACTCCTTAATCAAGAGGATACACTACGGCTATCAAGATACCAGGCCAAGTGAAAAGCTGCAAATCCATCTTTGCTTGATTTCAATGCCAAAGGATGGTATAGGGCACTGGAGGATGGGAGGTAAGGGTCTGCCATTTATGGCAACTCAACCCTATGTTCCTGTGCTGTGACAGAATTTTGTACAGCCTTTGTATCTCCCAGTTCTTCCCACCAAGAACATAATTCCTTTCTGCCTTTGTGAAAACCAAATTGATTTCTGCCAGTGAAAACACAGTTTGTGTTACTGATGAATGGAGAGGCAAGTGTTCTGCTCTCATCACTTCCCCAATCTGCCTGAAATCTGGAGTTAAGCAGAGAATCTGCCAAAGGGACAATTTCTGCCATATTTATATGTATTTTTCATACATACCTCTTCACTCAAAAAGAGCAAAAAACATTTATATGGGTGTGCTGGCTGTGGGCAAATATGTAAAGAAAGCCTAAACTTAAATTACGTCAAGATTATAGCAAAAAGGCAGTAGAGCTCTGAATATTCTGATTAAGGCTGACAACCCAGTCTCAGTTCCTATAGTTGTATTAAAATGAAATTTTAATGACAGAAGGCATAATGTGAAGACAGACAACTGGTTTTAAGCTTGATTTTTTTTCTTACTAGTTAATTATTATTTATTATAGTAAGTCTTGTTTTTCCGATCTAATATTCATCTACTGTTAGGTCTGCTATTAAAAAAGGTACTGCAGAGGGAGAACAGAGTCTGTAAGGGTAGCATTGAAAGAGCAGCATTAGTATGTGTTTAATAATGTACGGAGGCTGGAATTGTTCCATCATCAGCCTGTCATTCAGAATGTTTCTGATACATCCATTGATCTGACATGTGTTTTGTGGTTTAATAAAGTTGTGATTGATGCCTGAGTGGATATAATACAAAAACCTTTAGAAATATAAAAGCTGAGCAGTTTGATCACTGCTTTCAGTCCCTGTTGCTCAGGAATTCCACGTTTGGCCATCAGCAGCGATAATCTACTTCTTCAGTGGGAAGAAGACTTGCCCTTCTCTTTTTCCTCTGCTGCTCATTCCTGAAGGAAGTTTGCTGATCTGCACTTTCTTGGTCGAGGTTTCCCTCCCTTTCCTGCTGTTAGCATCCATTTCAGGTACCACTTGGGTTCCAGTTTAATTCAACAGTCTGAGGCCACCTTTGTTAGTCCTTATTGGCAGAGGGGTAATTCCAGCTTTTTCTCCTTCTCTTTTGGAACTGCCTCACTGTAGCCTTGTTTCATCTTAAACCTTTGAGGCCCACACCAATGGAAGAGTGAGTAGAAGCCAGGTTTTTTACTAAAACTGCTAGCTCAACAGTGCTGCTTAATTGTTCTTTACGTTTGCAGATGGCTCACTCTGCTTTCAGTTTCTAATTTAGAAATAGGCAACTTATTAAATAAGATCTCCATCGCACTTTTTAAACAGCAACAACAAAAATTGTTTAATTGTTCTGGAGATCCTGTATTAAAGATGCAGTCAGGTGGAAGAATTGCATTGACATAATGTGATATCCTGTTGCAGCTGCAAACTACCCTAACTCAGCTTTCCTGGTTTATAGTATCACTGAAATCTCTCAGTGGAATAACAAGGTTGTTGTGCAGGTACATCAGTCTTATCTTTCACTTTGTGAGTTCTTTTTGTTGCCAGCAAAGCTTGATGATATCTCCAGAACCCTTCAATGGAACAACAAGCTTGTTATAAGTTTTTTATCTTTTATTTCCTTTGGATACTCCACGGTCACCAGTGGTTTAAAATGTCACCTGAAGGCCTCAGCAGAATAACTGCTTTGTTAGATAGGGTTGGCTTTTTTTCCTGTTTAATCTGTGATTCTGTTTGCACATACTACAGCTACATGGAGCTGATTCTTGTTCAAAAAGTACTCTCTGTTATTCTAATTGTATGTCGTAAGGTCCTTGGAGAGTTACAGGAGCAAAGTTTCTTTGCAGTCTTGTGCCTTTCACGTTATCAGGTGTTAATCTTAGAGCTCTTTTATTTTATTTATTGACTGACAGTTTCAGTTACTGTTTGTGTGGAAAATATAGGACTGAATCCATTGCAAATGAAATAGCTTAGTTCAGGCTGAAACTAAGATCTTCCTTATCCATTTACTCAGCCAAGGTCCGTGGCAAATGCAAGTGATTATCAACATGGAGCTGTCTGGGGCAAGAGATCCATTTAAGGAAAAATTATTCTGGTTGAAAAGCAGAAGAACAACATAAGGTCTCTCAAGAGTCATAAAAAACAAATAATTCCTCCTGCACCTTCCTTCCCAGCCTCTTGAAAGGCAGCTCCTATTTACCTCATGCATAATTTGAGATAAAAAAGGGACACTCAGTGCAACGGAAAAGCACTAGATTCAAAGCAATCAACAGGGAACAAAGAACTTTTTCATGAAGCATTTCAACAATTTGCAGAATTCACTGCCACTAGATATTATTGAGACAAATAGGTTAGCAACCTTAAAAAAAAATAGATTCAGCATTTTTAAAGGAAACATTTGTGGATGCAACAGCAGGGTGGAAAAAAAAATCTTATTTTGACAGTATAGGCCAAACAACTGCTAAGGTGAGCAAGGAAAGATGTGATCTTTTCCCTTTTTGGACCATCTTGATATTCCACAGACTTGTGTTGGAATTGGGATGATCAGATGTTGTGTAGATGAGACTCTTTCTAATCAGCAGTTTCAACATGGGTTCCACAGTCTATGTTGGACCATAGCTGTGGTTAGATGGTATTTTTGAATGAATAGACTTTATAAAATCCTATTTCTGTAGTGTTCCCCCTGCTCTTTTGAACTCAGCTTTACTTTCCTACCTTTTTTGGTAGTGGCTTACTGTTTGCCTCTGTGTACCTCAAAAGCCACTGCCTGCCATAGGCAGGAAAGGAAAACATAAAAGGAACATAAATACAGATGGAGGGAATTCCATTTTGGGTTCAAGCAGCACTTCATGTGAGTCCAGCATGTCAGTAGCTTCTATTCTATATTAAATTTTACTTTCACACAGCACTTCCACATGCGAACAAAGTGCATTTGTTGAGGACTACTTGCCTCTTTTTGAGGTATCAGCTACTGACTCAGAGTGACATTATCCCAGATTCCCTTTCAGAGAAGGACTCAACTCCCTGATTGTGGTGATAAAAATGTGCATCAACACAAAGCAACAGTGATGGATCAGCAAAGCAAAAAGTATCAGCCAGAAGAGCCATAACTAATATAATTTCATTTTCATCCTCAAACAAATCTCATTCACATAATCAATTTGCAGATGACTTCACATAACTGTGAACTAAAACATTTAGAGGCTTTTTTATCTTATATTTTCTTAAACATGACTGCTGCAGTTCTATTTTGTGATTTCTAGAAGTGCCACCTGTTGACATTTTGAAGGACAATGGGAGTGTGGTTCAAAGCCACCTCTTCCAAAGAATGGGGTTTTTTAGCGATAGCCATGCACTGCATATAAAATGAACTTTTTTATTTTGTAATAATGAATAGAAACCAAAAGCCATAAAACTGGTCATGTCTACCATATAGTTAGAGGTCTACAGAATATCCTTCTCCCAAAATACTCACCTAGAGTCATACCCCTGGAAATTTTTGTTCATATCTCTGGTAGAGATGAACAAAGATTGTGAACTCGTTTTGCTAACTACTGGTAGATCATTCCGCTAACAACTTTGAGTTTTAAGAGGAAAAAAGGTTATGTTCTCACATTTTCATGTGAAATTTTGCTGATGCTACAAATGACAGGGCAGGTTTGGGGAAGAGAAGTTTGGTTTAGTTCGATTTACTTTGGCTTTAGTGATTTGTACAAGATTTAGCTGAAGGACTCTATTTAACAAACAGGGAGTAGAAAAGAGGAACAAATAATAGTTTAAAAAAACCCTGAAAATAATTCTAGGTTTGAAACATTCTGCCACACCTACAACTGACAAACTCAATAACAGGAAGTTATTGAACTTCTGGAAAATCAGAAGTACTCTAAATGTCAGGTCTGTCATCTGTATTTTCTCGATGTGTTTCTCTTTTGTAAATGGGTTTTCCATTTTCCAACCAAGAACAGAACTCTTTGCCTTATTAGAATGAAACTTGGTTTTGTTGTCCTGCCTGTGTTTAAGTAAGTCTCAGGTGATTCTGACAGAAACAATGAATATGGCTTTCAAGAGAAGTAATAAATTCAAATATCAGTGGTGCAGACAAGCTCTGTGGGGTCTGTGTAATACAAGGCAAGTTTGAGGATCTTGGAAAGGTGAAGGATGTTTTTCAGAACTGTGGCCATGTGAAAAGCAAGAAGTGTCTCCCAGAGGTGCTGCTTCCACAGTTTTCCAAGAGCTGGGAAACAGTCCTGTGGTCATGTCTCCACATGCTACAAGTGTGCATTGGCACAGCAAGAGTCCTGTAAACCTTGAAGGGACTGTATCCTCAGTGGAGAACATGATAAATTATATTGAAGAACAACTAGTTTCTCTTAATTACTGTTGCAGTCCTTCACACAATACCTTTTCTGTCTAAGGTGAAGTACTTGAATTGTATCAACTTCAAATGCAGGTGTAAACTTTAACTGAAAGAAAAGGGCATGAAGGTGAAAGACAACAGTGATTTACAACACAATGTATGTGCGTGAAAGGAATCCATGGAAAGGAGAAGAAAGTTTTAGTGGTGCTAACATTAAGGATCTGAAAGTAAAACTGGGGGAGCACAACTTTGGTAATATGTTAAGAGGTAGACTAGCATTTGAAATGAACCATAGAAAGGTCATTGTCTGGGACATCTAGAATTCAACTGGGCCAAACACCTTAAAATCCACAGGAGGCACTTTCAGGTGTTGACACAAAACCAGAGCAATGGTCTCACACAGCCTCTTTTCATCTCCAACCTCTGTTTTTCATCTCAAAGAAACATTGTTAATTCAGTTCAAAACAAGTAATAATAGTTTTTTATTTTCTATTCATTTAAGTATTGAGAATTCAGGAAATGATAAAAGCTTTTAAAAATGTTTACTGAGCATGATGTACCAAGACTCAGAAAAGAGCTGTACATCAAAATAACCTTTTATTTGCAGAGTTTACACAGTCAAAGAGTAAATATATGTTGCAACTGACCATTCACAGTATCCACTCATTAAAAAGCATTTGGGACCAAGAGGTAAGACTGACTCATTTCAACATGTGTTGTGTGGATTAGTAAGTATAATACTAGCTTTTGGCTTTTTTTTTCTTTTTCAATGGGATGGGTACATTTTGTTAAGCTAAATTTTTCTGCTCTAAGCAGCAGGCTGTGAATTATATGTCCGGTGTTCTCTCACAGGGAAAAGTTTATTTCCAGGGCAGTGGGACTTCACAGAAAAACTGTACTGCAGATGTTGCAGTGTTTCAGAAGGTGACACATTGCCACATTATTGAAAACACATACAGTGGAGTTGAAAGTAAATTTAACCTGAAGAATGTTCAGCATTTTACATATTTTAATCACAATGACAGAAATAACCTATGTATCGGGAAAAGTCCTGGACCTGCAAATGCTCACAAAAATAATATTCTGTTGAATTTCACTGGCTTTTCCCATAACATATCCCAGTGAATTTCAGCACACAGTGCATTTCACAGTTAATCCACATGGCTTATCAAATGGTTGGCAAGCTTGTACCCCAAAGGTTTAAACTTCCCTTAAGACAAATTGCCAGTGCTTTTGAGGTATCTTTCTTATTTTCTTCCAGAAAGAGCAGCCTGTTCAGGGTTCACTCATTTGTGAAGCAAGGTTAAATGAAGGAGCTAAAGGTACAGTCTTCATACATTGTGTAAGGCACTGGGGTCCTGTATATACAGTGATTTTAGCTTGAAGTTCTCAGAAAAGGGTAAGCTTTGTTCAAACGATTTACAATTCCACACGGACCTGCTGATGGCAATAACCTCTATGCCCTCTGATGGTATTTTATTATCCATGAGTTATGGGTGATTCTGTGTCAGAGCTACAGTGCCATAGAATCCTCTTGCTCCTAAAAGACTCGATTTGGGAGGAGAGTTCTGCTATCCCTAATATTTATTATGAAACAGCTCAGTCAGCACATTTCATTGAGCTGTAACAAGGCGTTTGAGAGCAGCTGCATTGAGTGAATTCGGGAGTTTGCTGAATTGAATTGTTTTTCTAGCAAGGTAATGGACTATTGAACATGGAAGATTTTTACTGTATGGCAGAGGTGAGCCGCACCACATCAGGATGGGTCTAGGGAGCAATCGTATCTCAGAGCTACATCCTTTTCTGATCAGTCCCGTGGAGGACTAGTCTATCCCTCAGGATTTTTCATGGCTTTTGAATGTGATAGGCACACCTGTATGCTTCTAATTTTGACTTTTTAATTTTAGCAGTTGTAATACAACAAAAGACACTTTCTTAAGAGTTTAGTATCCAAATAATTGTGCATTCACCAGCCTCAACCCCCTGTTTTCCTTTGCTGTATTTCCCTTGGGGGTTTCCCTCAAGTCAGTATAATATTTATATTACACAAGCCGATTTCACTGATGCAAAAATTTCATGCTGTTTGTGTTCTCTGGCCTGTCAACCACAGCTGTATGCAGGGTTTGCAGTATAGACCAAAGATGCTATGATTTCCAAAGTGATGTTTTTTTCAAGCAGGAACCTGACTGCTCCCTTTCTCCTGTTTATCATAATTCTGCTCTGCTGCCAGTACTTTCCACCTAAAATGCATGCACTGGACTAAAAAATTGGTTTTATTTGTTCTTTTTTCAATGACCATTTTTGACAATCTAAATCGGAGTGACAGAAATATAGTAGCAAGGTGAAGTGAGTATTTGGCTATGATGGTATTTCCACACATAACCTTGCCTAGTTTATCCACAGAATCCAAATCGGTGCTCAAAATTTTAGTGTTCAAAGGTAATTTTTTAACAAAAGCTATTTTGCTGCCTTTCTTTTAACATGCAGGTGCTCCTAACTAGCTTTACTAGGACTGATTTCCTTTGAAGATAATGGACTCATCTCAGAAATTTTCATTTTCTGGTAATAAATGGTTGTTTCATCAAAGTGACCATAATTTGATTCACTGTGTTTTGTTTTCCTATACATCTCCTAGAAGACTATTGTATTAGATGAAGTCTATTTAAAACTAAAAAAAAAAGCAAGTAGCAACAGCTTCTAATTTCCTGGATGTGTTATGGGACATAGAGAAATAGTTGGCAGCAAAAAATTCCATTCAGTGTATGGCCATTGAAGGAGGAGGTTCCCTTTCCTTATTTGTATAGCTTGTGCCTGAACTATATTGAGAGCAGAAGACCACTGACCTTCCTGAAATTTCGATCCTTTGTTTAAAAATTCTGTGTCAGAGTTTGTAAAAAATTGTATCAGAGTTGGAAACCAGAAAATGATTGATGAAAAAATTTGAAGTAATTAACCTGCTACAGAAGGCAAAGAAAAGAATTATACATTTCAAGGCTTATAAATCCACTTTTCTCTTTCATTAATTTTTGTACAAATGTAATTAGCAGCATTATATTTTCTTGTGTTTCAAAAGAGAAAAATATGGCTTAAGAATCATGGCATCATCTTGAGTTTATTTTTAATATTAGGATTTTTACTTTATTGCATATGCTATTAGATATGTGTTCCAAGGAATAGTTAGAGAGATATATATACGTATATGATCGCAATTACAAGTCTGGCACAGAAGTGTAATGAATTAGTGTCTCTGGTCTGTAATTATTCTATAGAAATCTTTGCAGGCAGAGCTGGTCCCATTGTAAACTAAGAAATTGCAGTACTTACCATTAGTAAGCACTTTTTTCTTTTTTCAGGCAGTTCAGTTTACGGACCTGCGGCATTTCTATGGAAGTATTTAACCCCATCTGCACATATCCTGCAGATTTCTGCCAAATAGTTTTGTTTTTTTTTCTGAACATACAAATTATACAGGAGGGGATCTATAGCATTTGCTATTCCTCCCAAATAAAACAGGACTCCAGTCTTTTCAGAGACATTCTGAAGCAGGAAACAACTGGAGAATAACAGCAGCAGCACCTATATTGAAATTTATATTCTCAATGTGTTTTAAAAATATTAATTAAACCCCATAGCATTGCTTAAATAAATAAGGAAATTAATGCAAGACCTTTGATTCCGTTTAAGGAAAATTACTTCCATACAGTGTAGTCTTTCTTGTAGTACAGACAACAGCTCCTGTTTCAAACCCAGGGATGGCTCAGCTGTATACATAAAGCAAAGCACAGACTCTCGGTGTGATGGGCTGCAATAAGCTGTTCTGGTCAAGACAGCTGAACTAATTGGCCAATTCTTCTCAGTAAGAAAATAGAAGATTTTACCAGTTCTAGTTAGATTTGGTTTTACTTCCTAGCAGTGAAACTTAATTGCTTCTCGCTGAATGATCTGTAATAATCTGTCCACTACAATAATAATTAAAAATATTTTAAACTAGAAGTTTGCAGTTACCTCAGTGTTCTAAGTTGCCATACCAAATTAGATCATGAATGTCAAATATATTTTAACGTTTATATTTCCTTGAGTTCACTAGCAGCATGGACAGCTGTGTCTTGGTGGTTGTATTTAACGGTTTTAATCTTGCTCTGTTTTCATCTTCATGCTCTGTGTAGTATTTCTCATGATCCTTCACAACAAGCAAAAAGTTCCAGTCCTGAGGCTAGGATGACAGTTAAGCAGATGCTGTTTCAGTTCACAATTGCAGTTCCTTCCAGGCTATTAGGGGATATTACAGCTGGGCAGGCTGGCAGACCATCATCCCCCACTCCCCCTCCATCCTAAGATTAAATTCATTGTCCCTGACATCAGCCACTAAGTGAGAGGAATCTGCAAATGCCCTTATTCAGCTTTGGGAATAGCCAGTTGTACACTTTCTAAATGTTAACTCTGCTAATTTGTATTTTAGCAGTGTGGCCTGGGAGTTCAGTATAACACTAGTATGTCAGCAGTGATCCTTCTTTGTAAGGTGAATCATACAAAGTTCTATGGTTTGAAAGTGTTGATATAAATTTATTTGATGGAAAAATGGCCACTTTGTCATCTCTGTCATATCCTTGGACAAGAAAATCTGTGGTGTAGTTAGGACCTTCTCCATTGCAAATATTTGCACAGCACTTAATCTTTCTTTTTTATTATTTTTTTATTCTGTGTGTAAAAGGAAAGCAGAAAGGGAGCATTTTGCTGATCAGTGAGCAGCAATGCAAAATGAAGATGTCTGAGCTTTCCAGTCAGTCCATGTGCCAGAGCCAGAAGTGCATCAAAAGAACAAAAGGACAACCTAGCTTAGAAATAGTTACTCTTCAAGATCCTCCTGAGAAGAACGAGTCTCTGGGTTGGGCTGTGGCATTTAGAAGAGGCCGGGATTGCTTACCTATACAGACTAGAGTGCATTAAAAGATCTCCTGCTGGCCTTATCGGTTGTTTTGCCATCATTGACAGTAATATTTCACTGATCTGGAATTCCATTTGAGAGGATTTAGTATGGTAGAATTTTGTCAGTTTTAATGTACATGAGTGATTTATAATATTCTCTGAAATTAATATATTATTTAAACTATGTCTACAGCTCTTACTGCACATTGTGACACAATCAAAGGATCTTGTCCTCTCTTAGAACACTCATCTCCAAGCTCTATTCATTTCATTTGCCATTTGGAGCATCTATCTTGTTCCATTTTCAAGCTGTAACTATGCAGCCACTGAAAAATGAATGAAAAAATGTCTCTAAACTTTGTATTTCATTCAAGTATAAATTTGAAAAATTCTATGCCATCAGAATTAAACACATGGCAATTGCATATTGAAACATCTTAGAGGATATTCCAGACTAACCTTCTGCAAATTGAGCAGTGCATATCTTGGTACATTTTTTTTTGTTTCCTCTGCTTTATGATCAATAGGTCACTGGTCTACAGCATTTCCTTTCTTTCACTTGAAATGATGTTTAAGTGTGCAACACTGCAAAACCTTCCTTAAAGCCAGTCATGACAGCAACTTTTCTCTTTTCTATTTTCCCTTTTCCCAGCCTTGTCTTTCTGTGTCTTGAATTTGCCTTTGGGGCAAGACTTACCCGTGTTTTTGAGCTGAATGCAAAGTTTCCCAGCCCCTCGCTCCCTAGGTCTGCTCCCACCACAGGAAAGCACAGCCTCATAGTATGGTAATGCTTGTGAGGGACACAGTAATACATTGCCTGGATGAGAACTGACAGTGCTCTGAGAAATATGACAGTACCTCTGCCCTTGATCAGGCTTCCCATTTGAAAGTTTTCATTTTGGTAATTACATCCTTCCCAGATAGTAGCCATAGTCATTGATCATACTAATATCATTAAAACTGATTCCTGTAAGTCACCTTTTAAAGACACTTTCTATGGGTTTTTTTTCCCCTTATATCTTCTTCTTCTGCAGTCACAGGATAAGACTTTTTCTGTCTACCCTTCATCTGATTGATTAGAAATGCCAAATACTTCCTTTACGTATGGCCTGGTAATATACACATCCCATTTCTTCCCTTGGGATCTTAATCAGAACAAGTAATGGCCTTTAGCTTTTCTCATTAGCGAAATGGAAAAGCACCATACCCAATCCATTAGAAATACAGCATTGTACTATGAATTTATAGAAAAATGGCTGCATGCCAGCAGATATCGTGTGAGTTTACCTTAAAGGATTTTCGGGGAAAAAAAAAAAAAGTCACCCTTTCTGTCTGGCAAGCAAACGTTTTGAGCCATAACTTATCACGCCTGTCTCTCAGGTATTTTGCTGTTGCTCCTTAAGTGCTGTTTGGACAGCTCTGTCATATAAAGGGCATTCATAAGGAGGAAATATGGGTGTTTGTACATGTATTAATGTCTTCCACAATTTTGATTCCCTTCCTGGGTTATTCTCCTCATATTCTCTATCAGAATTAGAGGGAGGGGAGGAAGTTGGGAAGATTTTGTTGTTTTGCTTTGCTTTTAATTTTTCGCAGAATGTGCTAACCTGAAAATGTATTAAGAACAACCATTACAGCGTACTCTTCTATCAAGCTGAGACTGCTGCTGTGCTTTTTTTAGCCCTGTCTAAAACTATTTACAATCAGTACACTGATAGTGAGGACAAGACTGATTAACAGGTTTTTTTCTCTGCTGATGTGAATTGCTTTTCACTTGGCCTGGTCTTTATTAGCCCTAAAAATTATTAAAATTCATACACCAGCACTGAAAACTTTCAGTGCTTATATTTTCCAGAACTGTAAGAGAGTGTCAAAGCACAAATCCATACCAAATCATAATTGTATATAATTTGAATGCATATGAGCTGACTCTGTCTACTTTGGAAAGCTAGCACTGAAAGAACACAAAGAACAGCCTTGGAATGTTGTTATTCTGCCAGGACTAAGACACATCTGTTTTCCTGGCCCCTTCAAGCATTGCTAATGTTATTCCTGGGAAAATAAGTACTAAGCACACCCATAAAGCTATATTTAATAGTGTCTTACGAAAAATGGGCGCTTGCACTTTTTTTTTTTTTAAACAAACTTCAGGTTTAGGTTAAGTTGCTCACCCGAATAAAGTGATAGTCAAAGCTGAAGCATCAAGCTTGAATTCTTGGCTACTTCACTTATGGTTCATCAGCTGTGTTGATCACACTTTCCCAACAAAAAAAGAGTGTTCCAGTACAAGGTAAAGAAAATAGTACTGTGAAATAGTGTGAAAGACCTGCAGTAGTCAAAAATGGGAGGCATTCTAAAGGGACCTCTTTAAGAGGGGGGTTAGTGGTTAGATGACAAGACAGGAAGACTTAAAGCAAGGAGGAATGACTATTTTTTGAGATATTGGAATATTTTTTTCCGTCTTTCATTTTCTGTTTTGTTCTTCTGCTGTTTCGTTTGGTTGGTTTTTGTTTGTTTTTTTTTTATTTATTTATTTTTTGTTATCTTTCCTTCTTCCTTTCCTTCCCCCCTCATCATTTGGATGAAACAATGACAAATTAGGAGAGACTCTGTGTAATTTTTGCCACACAGTAAGTTTAGGAGTTCAACACTTTTAGCAGATGGTAGACAAGCTGATGACATGGCAGTATAGTTCAGTTCACTTAGCCAGTGCTCTGCTAAAAGGCAAGGTTTCTCCTTTCCTTTGCAGCCCTATTGCTGATATGATCTGATGTCTCAGAGATCCTCCCACAGCTGATAATTAATATACTTAGGAGTAGACTGTAATATTCTTACTCAGTCACACTCTATCAGTGGGGCATTGACTTTAATTTTAAGGGGACCCTTCTCCCACAAGAATTTCAAGAGTTTGTGGAAAGCAGGAAAAAGGAAGTCTTTACAAAAATGCTATTACCACCTTCCATGGACCTGCCATGGAAACAAAGCTAATGATAATGTAAATATATTTAAAGATTTTGACAGAACAATTTTTATGCTAATGAGAAGCGATATTTTGCACTGCATTACTTTAAACATTGTATTTTAAATGTATTGAAGTTGCCACCAGCCTTTAAAGGTTAGTATTCTCTATTATCCCCACCTTATCCAAATACAAATATGGTTGATTATTTTGCTTAAGCTACAGATAGAAGAAGAGTTGGCTGAGAAACATTCATGGTTTCCAGTTTGTGGGAAATTCATCTTATGAAATTTGGTTTCATTCTGATTCATGTTTTAAAAACTCATAACAAACCAGAAAGATTCTTCCATGAGCCAGAAATTCCAAACAAAAATTAATTTTCAGAAATGATGCCTCATGGTGTTTCCAGTACAAAATATAGTCTGCAAGATCTTGACAGCTGCCAACTGGTTTAAAGTGTCTATCTTGGTTGCTGTCCTGCTCCATGTCAGCGTTCAGGCAGCAGCTGCAAAACACTCCCAGGATTTCATGTTCCAGGGCAGCCTCACCATGTCCAATGCTTTGGGCAGGCTTGCAGATCTCCTAATGAGTCGGCTTACAGGTCTGCTTACTGAGGACCAGATTAGTCTGGGAGCCAAGTCAGAAAACACCAGGAATGCTGCTTTGAGCTGGCAACTTGGTGGGATTGTCCTGGAAGAAAAGCAGGGCACTGGCTCAAAGACTGAAGAGGGACTGACAGTTTCCGGGTGTGTAGGAAGAGGCAAGGACATCCCAGGGCTTCACCTGAGGACCCATATGGAAGCAGGGTTCTTGGAGCTTGCGAACTCCCAACTCAAACACACCAACTCTATTTTGAGCAGCCTGGAAGCCCTGAGTGCTTGATTTGCAGGACATTTATCCACACAGGCCCAACAGCAGGCTGATTTTCCTTGTATCCTTAGGCATAAGGGCACAGCATTTCTCAGAGAGAATGTGTTTCCCACTGCCTAAGCCTGGACTTGCGTGGCAACCATCAATTCTGGAAGGCCAGTTTGTAAGGCATTCCTAATGCCACTGTTAGCTTCCAGTGTAAGCCCCAACAGGTGATGTCTCCAAGGGGTTTTTTTCTGCTCACTGAATTGGCAAGTTCTCCTACATCTCTGGATGCAGGGTACTGGTAAACAGCTGTTTTCTTATGAAGAATTGAAATGGTTTCTTCCCTTCCCTTCCTTTCCCTGTCCTCTCATCACCTCCCAACCCCTTCTTTCCCCAGTGATATCTTTTATTATGGTTAACCAAATATTTTGTATTCTAGGGATCTTTTAGAGGCAAAGGACTGAGCAATAAATATCATGCTTCAGCTGCTCTTAAGAATGTCCCAGCTGTACTTCGGTGGTATCTTACTACCTTTCATCTGTCCAGCATGACTGCCTTTTCATGCCAGAGGTGTTGAAATTCCTCCTGTTTCTAGCATAATTAGATATACTAATATTCAGGTGACTTTTGTCTGTTTTTGCTGTTCTTTTTGGTTTGATTTATCTTATAATTAATTGTCCTTGCTTTCATCTGGGCCATTCTTGGAAGTTGACCAATGAGCTGTCCCCTTTAATCTCTGGTCTGAAAGAGCAATGGAAGTTGTATGTGATTGATGAGCAACTGTTATTTAACAGTTTTTCTGTTGTTCTAAGTGGTTCTTCTGTTGTTTTAACAACAGCTTCATCCATACAGTATGGACACTTGCACACAGTAGTCAGCTTCTCTTTAGACTCTTCAAATTCTTGGAGATTTAATACCCTTTAGAAGACAGGTTTACCTCTAGAAAGCACTTATTTGTTCATATAAATGGATATGTTATTAATAATAGTTTAATCTGCTCATATGTTGAGAGATTCACTGACACATTTTTTTTTTACTTATGTTGAAAATATTAAAATGTACAGATCAGTCTTCCTTCATCTTATTAGCAGCCATTCATCAGGGACTAATTGGAAGTATTGTATTTAGATGGAAGTTCCAAAGAATTTCATTAGGGAATTTTTGTTTTATATCAGAATCTACAGTCATAATTCTGCTGCATCACCCCTCTATTCTTCAGCATATGAGATCTGAAAGAAGAATATAGATATGATAGATTCTCAGTGATTACCGACCCTGATTGACCAAGACTGATGCAGTATACTCCTCTGTTATGATACAAGTCATTGTACCCTGATCTTATACAGGGTGCTGCAGACAGGACTGCAATAAGTCGTGCACTAATCCCTTTTCAAAAACTTTCCGAGAGGGCTCATAAGGTACATTCATAGAACAGATACATAGAGGATATTAGAAAAAAAAAATGCTCCTTTTGTGGAAAAAAGCATAAGAAGTGAAGAATTAAGAATTGAAAGTTCAGAAAATTCCCAGAGTCTTGGTCTTTTTTTTTTAACATAAGAGATGTCTTGCTTTCTTGCAAATGTATCCATCAGTTGCATGACATTATTCGAATCATGCAAAAAAGCAGTTTTCACATCTTGGGGCTATTTATATATTCAGTCATACAGGGAGAATCAGTTTACATTTCTGTGCAGCCTCTATGGATCCCTGCCTACAATGGAGGCTTTGTCATAAGGAAGAGTGAAAATACCATGAGCTTAGGTACGCTGACATGGACTGCAAGGATCATTGGCACCCTGAGGTCAAGTTCCACAGTCATGTATAAACTGAAAAATGTAATATAAACATTTTGTTTTAAAGAAGTATTCCTATAAGAAGTTTTCACTTAATGAAAGATGCAATCAAAATGGGAACTTATTTTCACATCCTGATAAGTTTTTCTCAATTTTCACCCTTGCCACTGATAAGATCTATGCAAGTTGTTTGAGAATTTCACCAAATTCCTTTGTAATGCCAGCCTTTAGACTCTGAAAAGTGGTTAAAATTAATGAGCCAGTTTTTTGTCTGTTTATAATGCTTGCAGTTACCAACATGTATGCTAGTGAGAGCGTAGTGCACAGCTCTATGTGGGGAACTGACTGTTCTCGTAGTTGTTTCTTCTTAAATAGTCTTTATCTGATTAGTCCTGATTACTCTGCTTTAGTAGCAGGACTGAATTGCAGAAAGAAGAAAAGCCCTGTTAGCTGGGAGGGGGGAGGGGGAAAGCAAGTGACTTCATCTGCACCGTTTCTTCTATACTTTTGTATTACTTTGATTGCCAAAGATAGGGATTTGTGAAGGATGTTTAGAACTCCTGAAGAGAAAAGGAGATTAGTTTGCAAATATAGTTCTTGAAGTTATTATTCTCTCTACCTTCATTTAACTTGCTCAGAGAATTAGGTAACATCTCATTAGGAAGGTTGAAAGGGAATTGATAGCCAGGATTCCTAAATACATTTGTATTATTGAGCAGCAGGGAAGGAATGTTAAATCCGGTAAAGATTTCTATTCTCTGCCTGAACAATGAGTGCAGTGGGCCAGTGATGGGATTCTGTTGAATGACAGTGCTGTTCTTCATAGGGCTATGGTAATTGTGTGATGAAATGGCATTATATTATTATATTTTAGGCCTGGCTGATAATTATTGGCAAAATTATTTTAATATATGCAAAAACTCTGTATCATTTATTCTCTCATTCTTTAATTGGGAGAAAGTGAAATTAATAACAGTCATTGAATAAGTACAGGGTTGAGCTGGAAAATGAGAAAGCTTCGTGTAGCAAAAGATATTTTAAGTTTAAAGTAAAAACTGTGGCAGCTAGATATTGTATTTCATTGAAGTGCCACTGGCACTGATGAACTAGATGGTCCTTTTCTCTTCCTGAGTTTCTATGTCTCCATGCCAGACTATGGGATAAGAGGACACAGCAAGACGATGTTCTTTTCTATTGGAGAACAGCTTATTTTCAAATGAGAAGGTGGAACCAGAGACAAAAAAGCAGCAGTTTTATTCTATATTTCATTACAGTTATAACCATTTAACAATACTCAAAGTGAGATGCAGTTTTTGTTCTTTGCAGGGAAAGAGATTTGAAAGTGGGAAGGCAGGTTTCCTTCACGGGGTAGGAAAAAAAAAAGATGATAAAAAAAAATCCAGCCAACAGACTCATTTCCTTAAGTTTTCCAGCAACACAAATGTTTTCACATAATTCTGTAAGTGATGCGGTGTCTAGACTTCTCAGATGGTTTCAAAAAAAAAAAAAAAAAAAAAA